>CM033799.1:17261653-17309153 GCA_019656835.1 Rhododendron ovatum
TCCACCACCAGTTTCGGCCATGGATGAAGTTGGGTAGCGTGGATTTTGGAAGGAAATCAAAGTTTGAGTAAGATTGAGGATTTGGGAGAGATTCGGAGTATTGGGAGTTTCGAAAGTCGAGGAATGGTGGTTCTTTGGCTTTCTGTAACTGTTAAGACGTCGTATGGGACGAGTGGGCCGGATCTGGGCCGGGTCTGGGCTCGGGTCTCTGTGATACCTGGCGTACGCCAGTTCTTTGATACCGTACGCCAGTCGATCGTGGGCCCCAGGCCCAATTCGCGGCCCATGTCACAATTCGTTCTCCAAGTGCAGGCCCGACCTATTCTGGAAAATCTGGGCCCATCCCCAAGCAGAGGCTCGTCCAAATTTCAATTCAACGACGATCTATCCGTCCAATTTCAATTCAACGACGATCTATCCGTCCAATTTCAATTCAACGACGATCTATCCGTCCAATTTCAAATCAACGACGATCTATCCGTCCAATTTCAATTCAACGACGATCTATCCGTCCAATTTCAAATCAACGACGATCTATCCGTCCAATTTCAAATCAACGACGATCTATCCGTCCAATTTCAATTCAATGACGATCTATCCGTCCAATTTCAATTCAACGACGATCTATCCGTCCAATTTCAAATCAACGACGATCCATCCGTCCAATTTCAAATCAACGACGATCTATCCGTCCAATTTCAAATCAACGACGATCTGTCCGTCCAATTTCAAATCAACGACGATCTATCCGTCCAATTTCAATTCAACGACGATCTATCCGTCCAATTTCAAATCAACGACGATCTATCCGTCCAATTTCAAATCAACGACGATCCACTCGTCCGATTTCAATTCAACGATGGTCCACCCTCCAAAATCAAAAGCAAACAGGTTCTTCAAATTCCATGCATTTTGGGTAGCCTCGAAGAGGGTGTCTAGAAAACCTTTGACGTTACTTTGTCTCCAGTCAATGGTGCTTCAAGTGCCGTCAAAGGGGGGCTTCTGTAGACACCCCATTCTGGACTGTCCAGATAACGTTATTTGTCGATCTTTTACTTCCCCAATGATGATTATAGTCGAAAACAGATCGAAGACAAAGGTGTGTTTGAACCTTGAGCGTCCCAAACCCCTTTCAAACCCAGTTTCAAACCCTTCAAACCAGAGCCAAACGGCCCCAGCAAAACCCAACTGGCATACGCCAGTGCTTGGGTGACGTACGCCAGTAAGCTGCCACGTGTCAGTCATCGACCATGGGCCCAGCTTTCACTGGCGCACGCCAGTTAAGAAGTGGCGCACGCCAGTCAAACCCAGTCAAATCAACTTTATTCAGCCACTTGGGCGGGACTTTTGTGCCACCCTGACGTCGGCTACAGTGTGCCTGATGAT
The DNA here is from genome assembly GCA_019656835.1 of Rhododendron ovatum. Taxonomy (NCBI): domain Eukaryota; kingdom Viridiplantae; phylum Streptophyta; class Magnoliopsida; order Ericales; family Ericaceae; genus Rhododendron; species Rhododendron ovatum. Next base: position 17,263,040 of record CM033799.1, read on the forward strand.
TGCTTTCGGCAGGGGCGTCCCTCTCTCTCCTACACCCCCCATCAAGCCTAGTCCTATGCATTTAATGCATGGAAGGCTCAAGCCTCTTCCAACCAGCCAAACAGCCCTTTGGCCTTAACTGATCTCAGTCCATTCCCCCTATAAATACCCCCCTTGCATTCATTTGCAAGGGGTTAGCCACATTAAAGAAGTATCATCTCTCTTCTTCTCCTTTCTTCAAGCTTTCTATCTCCTTTCATCCATTGAAAGAGAAGGGAAGGCCATACATCCCCACACCTCCTGCTGGAACCCAGTCACCATATAAGCCACCATCTTCAACCCTTGAGTCCAAAACCACCTCCAAAACTCAATACAAAGAGGTATACCACCTTTGTGTTCTCTTCTGTTTTTATCTCCTGAGGGGGGTCAGTAAGGCCCAGGCTAGTAGATAATACTAGTCCTGGCCTTAAACTGATAAAATACAGCAATCGTTGTTGACGATAATGGCGCCGCCAGTTCCTAGAGCCGTACGCCAGTCATGGCAGGACGAGCACAACTGGCGTGGGGATCATGGATCGTCACTCCTTCTGTCTTATCTTTCTGTCGATCACCTTAGCATGCTAATAATCAGTTTTTGCTTTCCATGCTTAGAACTGTTTAAGTGGTGGCATCCTATCCTGTTCATTTATGTCATATAAAGGCTTCTGGATCCTTCTGGTCATGTTCCAGAGCCCAGATGATGCAAAGCCAAACACTGGAATCAAAGGCAAAGTGGCGTACGGCAGTCATATACTGGCGTACGGCACTATACTTCTGGGTCCAGTGACTGGCCCTTGCATCTGAGCGTAATCTAGGCCTATCTTTTGTCCCCACACTGTTTTGGGGTGTTCTGCTTTCTTTCACGGCCTAAAGCCGCTCTTTCTGTCTGTATTTGTGTATACCCTGCTATACTAACTGCGTGGTTTGCCCTGGGTGTGCGCTGGTCCTTTTCCAGAGCCCAGAGGGTTGCAAACAAGAACTGAGAGATCCAACAAGTGGAGTACGCCAATCCCGTTGTGGCGTGCGCAGGTTGTAGCACCATGCAGTGGCTTGACCAGTGCATGCTGGTAGAATCTGCTCACGTCACCTTGTGACAGCGTACTGCAGTTTGTTCGGGACGATCAGTGCTTGTTCTCAATCTATACTTAGCATTGCTATCAAATCATCCATAAACATTTTGTCACGTAAACTGCAAACTGTTACCGCTTTCGTCCCATTAACTGCTCCCCCGCCCTAACTGGCTAAAAAAATGGTAAAGTGAGAGAAAAGTGCAAAGGTTTTCATAAAATGCCCGAGTAGAGACCGATCTCCGGATCGGGCGAGAGGGGGTGCCATAAAACCCTTCCCCTCTCGTAACCTGGCTCCCGAACCTCAGATATCGAAGTAACGACGGACTGGTCTACGCCTTTTCAAAATCAAACAAACGTGGCAAACGTTTTCGAGTTCGGTTCCTTGGGTATTCCTCCGCTAAAACCCGAGTGGCGACTCTGAATCGAGGCGTTTCGCCGCGCATTTCCAAAGAGGGTCGCGCCCAGTCTTATTTCGAAAGCCAGAAAACCGAGCGATTTTCGGGGCGCGTGCCCACACAATGCCCTCAGTTCGGACGCCGACACGTCCTCGGCGGATCTAACCAACGCCGTGACAGAGATCAACAAGGATGGCGACGACACCATTGACCTATGGACCACGAGTTCGTTAACTTCCACTGCCCAAACGCGTCCACCCATGGCGCCGGTGACATCTGAATGTACAGATAATTGTGGATAAAACTAGAGTTGGTATAACTTGGGATTGGATTCAGATTTATAACTTAATCATTCTTGGCCTCAATTTGTTCAAACACTAATTTTTTCCCAAGTGAAGGAAATTGAGCATCTCTTTGGGCTTTTATTGACGAGATTGAGTTTATCTAAGGCCATCAAAGATCCAAGTTTGGGCGTGTAAATGATTCAACAGTGGAATGATCGACTAAGCTTCATTGGCGGTCCTGTGACAATAACCAAAAGGGTAGAATAAGGATGACCATTGCCATTGCTCTGTTTCTTGGCTTAAGAACAAGGTAATTTCATGTAGGTTATGTCATAAATGGGAGTTCGGGGAGCAGAGATGGGGTAGTCACTGGTGGTCCATGGTTTGGAGAGATGAGGTCGTTACTAGTGGTTGTAAATCATTTTTGGGTTTGGGGGCAAAATTCGGGTATTCTTTTCTTTGATTTTCTGGGCACTTGTGGGTGGAAATTTGAAATGAAAATATTGGGTTGGCTTGATTGTGGTCGTCGGCGTCAATGGTGGTGGTGTGGTTGCTGGCGTCGATGGTGGTGGTGTCACCGGCATCGACAATGGGCAGTGCAAATGGGGTCGAGGAAGGAGTAAAAGTCAGGAGAGATAAAGTGGATTGAGTTGGTAAAGTTGGGGTGAAATTTCCGGGCAATTTTTGGGTCAAATTTTGAATTGCAAGAGAGGAGGAGGCGGGGCCCTTTACTTGGTTCAGTTGCCAGTGCCACATAGGCAGTGTACAAATGGTGTACACAACCGGTGTACCCATAGCACTTTTGTATATTAATACAGTTTCATTTTGCCCCTAACATTTAAAACTCAAGAATTTTACCTCCTCATCCACCATACGGAGCAAATGTCCAAAGTACTTATAGAGACTCAGGTAATTTTTAATTATTGAAATATTTATTAAATGTAAATTGAGAAAATATGAATTATTTTGTGGTTAATTAGATTGAAGATAGAAGTGATGGAATGGAAACTTGAGGGAGTGTGGGTGTGATTTAAACTTATGGGAGTATAAATAGAGTGGGTATGTATGTAAGAGATAATTGTATCTCCATATGTCTCTCTCATCCATTCTCTCCCACTCTCCACCGATCTTTTCTCTCTCTCCTCTCACTCAAAACTCCTCCAAAACCTCAAGACCTTCAGAATCAACCTCCCTCCGGCCTTCCAATCACGTGCTCGAGTTCAAAATTTCGTGGGTCAAGCTTGGAGGAAAGTTCTCGTCGATTTCGGAGTTTGTGGAGGCTAGGGCTCGGCCAAATCGTTTGAATCTCGGCCATTTTTGCTAGGTAGGGGTTTCTTTGTCTCTTTTATGTGTATATGTGTTGATTTAGTGTAAAAAGTTGAGTATTGGCCGTAGTTTTTAACCCTGTCGAAATCTGTCAAAAATCTGCAAATCGCTTGCTGGAAGGCATTGGTATCGGTACCCAACTTTTTGAGGTATCGATACCTTAGTACCGATACCAACTTTTGAGGTATTGGTACCTTGGTTCTTGATTGCCCTTTGGATTGGTTTGGTACCGATATCTACTTTTTGTGGTATCGGTACCTTGTGCTCAAAATATTGTTGAACTTTGTTGATCCTTCGTCGATTGTTTTGAACCCCGGATACTTCTAGCATCTCTTTGACACCTCCTAACCTATCTCAAGTATGTTTGGTCGACCTTCTTTGATTAATTGATGTTACCCTTGCTCTGTTGGCCTTTCGTTAATGAAGAACGGATAGGAAACTACTCGATTAAAACTACGTTAAAATGCATCATATTGATTGGTTGATTATTCGTGAATATTTGTGGCATAATTGTAGCACCGTGACATATCGTAAAATGTTTCATGTAAGAACATGATTATGGGAAGGTCTTAGCTTGCATTTTGAGTATAAAATGGTGGGTCTATGAGTAGGAAGTGGGGATAGGGAGTCCGTAATGCAAGGGATGGTAATACGGAGACTCAAGTGGGTCTCGTAATGCAATGAGTGATAATACAGTGATCCAAGTTGTTCGGGTTCACTGTAACGCAAAGGGTGGCAATACGGTAACCTTTGAAATGTTATATTGTAATGCAAGGGGTGGAAATACAGATAGTGGAGATTTATGATAGCGAGTTGTGTCGAAATTACTACAGTCGCATGAGTATTATGAACTATGAGGTACATTCTGATAATGACATGTCTTGGAACTATCGTATTGAATGTTGACATACCATTGAGTTGGCTATTATTCATTCATAGAGCCATGATTCCTTGTCTTATTTCCTTTGCACTTATCACCACATTTGCACATAAAATTGGTAAAGATTTTTCCTATTGGGCTAGTATAGCTCAACCTAATATTTCTTTTCAGGATAAAATGCCAGACAATAATACTGCGTGCATTTGTGTGCTTGGACATGAAGACCTTTCTGGAAGCTAACCACCTTAGTTACTTGAACATCTTTGTAATTGACTTTCTTTTGATAAAGATGGGTTTGTAACTATTCATTCAAGATTTCCTTTGACAAAACTGTTTGTAACTTATCAACTTGTTCATACTCGTACTTAAGTTTATTTGGGGCCGGAGAACCAAAGTTGTAAATCTTTAAACTTGGGACTTTGTTGTAAAGTTAAGTGAATGAGAATCTTTTGGGTACTATTTATGCTATGTGAAGATCTTTTATCGAAATGAATTATTTATTTATGTATAAAATTGAGGGCGTGACAAATTGGTATCAGAGCAACTAGGTTTGAATACTTTGAGACCGTGGGGAGACTTTTAGTCTCATGGGTTCAAAACGTCACGCCTATTGCATATCACATGTGTGCTTGCGTGCATTGACATTACTTGGCTTACGTGGCATTGTATTTCAATGTGGTAGAGTGGTGTAGAGTTTTGACCCTTGTTGGGATAGTTGGAGACTTAGACCTCATGAAATAATGTTGTTATTAATGAACCTTTCTTCCTTATAACTTGTAGTAAAATGCCTCCGAGAATGCGTGCTAGAGTAGGTGAGGTCGAAACTAGGGGTGGCCGTGGCCGAAGGGTGCCGGTTGAGGATGAGGTTAGTCATCATGGGGAAAATCCGAATGGGAATCCGGGGGATAAGGCCGGACATGGTCAAAGAGAGGAAATACCGATCGTTCAAAATCCTTTCGCTAGGGATTTTGTTGCGGCTCTTGCGGCTGCAAACTTACTAAACCATGCTCTAAGGGAAAGTGCAGACAGCCGTACGTTGTCAGCAATGAGGGAATTCAGTAATCCACCTATGTTTGATGGGTCGAGCAATGACCCTCTTGTAGCCGACCATTGGTTAGCTCAAATTCGAAAACTTTTCAGGGCACTCAAGATTACGGAGGACGACTTGCGGGTGAATATAATGGCCGTTCAGTTAACGGGGGAGGCGAATGAGCGGTGGGAGTTGGTCTTAGAATCGAGGAAGGATGTGAGAAGAGCGGCAAGGATTGCAGCTCAAACAAATGAGCCAGATGTGGAGAACTTGACTTAGGTCGAATTTGAAGTGCTATTTGAGGAGTAGTATTTTCCGGAGACGAGTAGTGATCAATTGAGGGACGAGTTTGAGAAGCTTGAGCAAGAAGATATGACATTGTTATAGTATGTATTGAAATTCCAATCTTTGTCCCTTTTCGCGCCGGAGTTGGTGGCTATCGAGGAAAGAAAATGTAGGCGGTTCGAAAAGGGGTTGGATGACATCGTGAAGAGAATGGTGATGGCACAACGCAAGGGGAGGTTCGCCGATGTTGTCAAATATGCAAGGAGCATCGAGATACTGAGAGAGGCACCCAAAAATCCTAAGGCTTGGGAACCGAGACAACTGGTGGGGGTTATGAGTTCTTCTTCGGGGAGTTTCGGTAGTCAAGGGAGGAAGAGACAACGAGATCAAATGTCGACTTCGCAGGGTCTATCAAACTTTAGGCCTCCACCTTCTTTTTCGTTTGGGACTCAGGGAGTGTCTAATAGGCCTCCGATCGTAAGTCACGAGTGTGGCCAAGCAGGGCATATTCGCGCCCAGTGTCCGCGGCTTTTGGGGACATGCTTTACTTACGGAAGACTGGCCATTTTGCTAGAAATTGTCCGCGTGGGGATGGGGCTCGTAGCGAATCAAGTTCAATGCAGTAGCCAAGGGGTGGACAGGGTTTTGGTCGGCAATCATTTCGGGGTAATCAGATGCAGCAGCAGCCTCATTTCTATCAGACTATGTCAGCTCATGGATCTGAGGTTGAGAGAAAAGCGAGTTCGTCTACGCCTACTCAGGGTTCCGGTCATCGGGGTGGACACGTTCAGAATCAGACCACTCAGGGAAGGGCTTTAGCTATCACTTTTGTCATTCCACCTCCACCACCTTCTGTTATTTCTCAGACCCTGGAGACTTCAGTTGTGAGGGGTACATTTCTCTTGTTTAACTCCTTTGCTAGAGTGTTATTTGATTCTGGCGCATCGCATTCATTCATTGCTGCATCTTTTGCTTGTGCTTTGGAATTGGAAATCGAAAGTTTCAATACTCCATTGTTTGTTGAGACACCCATAAGGGGTAGATCACCGTTAGATCGTATTTGCTGGGATTGTGAGCTTATTATCCGAGATCGTCGTTTTACCTTTGATTTCATTGTGTTGAATATGTCAGGGTTCGATCTTATTTTGGGAATGGATTGGCTGTTGACGTTTCACGCTACCATAGATTGCTACAAGCGTCGAGTCCGCATTTCTCCGCCTGGGGGTGCTTGTTTTGAATTCTTTGGGGAGCGTCGGGAATCGATAGAGCCGTATTTATGTGGGTCTTGGGAGTAAGCGTCGGTGTATACCTTATTATCGAGTTTAGCCTTAGATGAGGATGAGTCCGCATGTGGGGAGCTACCTCTCATCGTTTGTGATTTTTCAGACGTGTTTCTGAAGGAGTTACCCGATTTACCACCCGAGAGAGAAATCAAATTTTCTATTGATTTACTTTCTGGTACCGCTCATATTTCCGTACTTTCTTATCATTTCGCACCCACCGAATTGAGAGACTTGAAGGTTCAGTTGCAAGAATTGGAGAATTTATGGTTATCCGTCCAAGTACGTCACCTTGGGGAGCACCGGCATTGTTTGCTCAAAAGAAAGATGGGTCGCTTCGCCTATGTATCGATTATCGTAAGTTAAACCATGTCACTATTATTAAGAATAAGTACCCAATGCCTACAATCGACAATTTGTTTGATCAACTTCGCGGCACAACTTATTTCTCTAAGATCGATTTGAGATCCAGTTACCATCAATTGAGGGTTTGGAAGGAAGACATTCCTAAAACCGCTTTTCATACTTGTTACGGTCATTACGAATTTGTCATTATGCCCTTTGGATTGACGAATGCACCGGCAACCTTCATGGATTTGATGAATCGTATCTTTCGTGCCTATTTTGATCGTTTCATGGTTGTATTCGTGGATGATATCCTTATCTACTCGCCTTCGGAGGAGGAGTACTAATCTCACCTTTCAATCATCCATGAACTCTTGAGAAAGCACCGTTTGTATGCCAAGCTTAGTAAGTGTGAATTTTGGTTGTCCGTTAAATTTTTGGTCACGTTGTATCGAGGATGGGGTGTCCGTTGATCCGGAAAAGATAGAGTCCGTAATGGATTGGCAACAACCGAAGAATGTATTCAAGATTCGTAGTTTCTTGGGCTTGGCCGGGTATTATCGTTGTTTTGTGTTTGACTTCTCTCGCCTAGCGGCTCCGATGACTAGATTGACTCGTAAAAGGACTCGATTTGTTTGGAGTGACGCGTGTGAAAAGGCCTTTGAGGAATTGAAGAGGAGATTGACTACCGCGCCGATTTTGATTATACTCGAACAGGGAGTCGATTACTCCGTGTATTGTGACGCTTTGAAAGAGGGGCTAGGGTACGTTTTGATGCAATTGGAACGAGTGGTGGCGTATGGATCACGACAATTGAAAACTCACGAGCAGAACTATCCTACCCATGACTTAGAACTTGCAGCTGTCATCTTTGCATTGAAAAGTTGGCGTCATTACCTTTACGGTGAGAGGTTCGAAGTCTTTTCCGATTACAAGAGTCTAAAATATTTGTTCTCTCAAAAGGAGCTTAGTTTGTGACAATGCCGTTAGATGGAACACTTAGAAGACTACAATTTTGAGTTGCAATATCACCTGGGCAAGGCGAACGTGGCAGCGGACGCGTTGAGTAGAAAATCGACACACCTAATGAGTTTAGCTATCCATAGTGGAAAATAATGAACGGCTTAGGCTCATATGCCTTGCTTTTTGAGGAGGTTCGAAATGGAGTTATCCTGTGTAACTTGACCATTCAATTGACCTTGTCGACTCGAGTAATTGAGGCCCAACAACAAGATGAAGAAGCTGGGGAATTTTGCACCAAGTTTCTTAGCAGAAATGCTTGACAGGGGTGGATGATCCATGTTGATCAAAGTTTGCGATACCAAGGAAAATTGTTCGTACCCATTTCTTGTCGAGAGGAAATTTTGAGGGAATTTCACCATTTACCGTTGATAAGCACCCACTTTTGTAGATATTTGGTGTGACTAGTCCCGGTTTATGTTGTTTATTTCTTGTTTTCCTTAGTTTTTCTATATAATTTTGCATGTAAGGTGTTTTCTCAAGCGTTACAGGTAAACCGGCATGTTTCGTCGCCTTTTAATGACCACTTGAGCCCATGAATTTTTCCAAGTGCTAGAGCCAACGCAGGACAAGGCTGGCGATGTTTTGAAGGCATTTGGAGAGTTTTCGGGTCATTGGGGGATTGTTGTGAGCCAAGTCAAGGCCACAGCCTGGGATGCTGGTGTAAAGCAGGCAGTATCGATCCAGTCAAAAGAGCTGTATCGATACCATAAGGAAACAGGAAGTTCGGAGGAAGGCAATTTCAATGTTGTATTGATACTAGAAAAAATGGTTGTATCGATACGGTTGCTTTTCTGTAGATCTTTTATGCTTTTTGGACTTACTACTTATGAAATGTTTTCCATTTTTGGCATGTTTCCAGATATTTAGCTGAGAGGCAGGGGCCACTTTGTATAAATAGGACTACTCTCTCTCTTCTCAAGAATTCAATACAACTTTATGTCTTTATAATTTTTAGCTTTTCTCCATTAAAGCTCTCAAGCTTTTGAGCTATTTCCTTGAAGAACACTAGTAAGTTTTGGTCGATCTTTGTTTTTTCATTTGTTAAAGTTGTAGCTACGGACTAGATTCTTACTAATACCAAGTTTGTTTTCGTTTTCATCGGTTAAAAATGACATCTCATTTTTATGCTTTGGTCTATGCTTTAGCTATGTGTGAGTAGTTACTTGGTTAAGTCTCGGGGTAATCTTTTCTAAGAACTTAGGTGGTTATTTAGTTTTCAAACCTTTGGGTTGAAAAGCTTGATTTTCGGAATAGGGCTTAACTTGCATTTTTGGTCTAAACAAGGGATGTTAACTCCTTGGTAAGGTGCTTAGTCAAGCAATCTTGGCAAGCAGCTCACCGAGGGCTTGTGGCCTTCTATGTATTCGATTAATTTGTCAAACAAGTTGGTTCACCTCCGTTTAATCACATCTTTCAATATACGTAATCGTTAAAGTTAAATTTTCCGGGCGTGAGCACGCAGTCGTGTCTCTCGTTTGAGTTATAATTGAGAACCAGTAACGGCCTTTGTCAAGAGAAAGACAATTACTAGACTTGCCTCTTTTAGTTCATAAAGCACATTTCTAGTCTTTTCCTTAGTTTCCACTTTCAAAGCAAAACCAAGTTGGCCGTCTTAAACACCGCAATCCACCATATAAAACCTACAATCCAAACTCGTTGTATTCGATTCTCTGTGGGTAAGATCCCGGACTTTCGGATATTATGCTACCGACGATCTAGCCCTACGCTTGGGGTTTGGTCAACCTTATATTTGAAAACGAGGTTGGGGGTTAAGCATTTTTGGCACCGTTGCTAGGGATTCTTATTATTGCTTATTTGAAGGATCGACGAACCACTGTAAGTACTCCATTTATTTTTTCTTTTGTGTAAATTGAACTCGACTTAGCGGATACCTCTAACTGAGCCACCAATTCGACTTGAGGTTTAACGAAGCTAACTCGAGCATCAATTGCCTTTTCACAGTTTTTAGTATATAGCTGTGGAGGTGGCATAACCCCACGTGACTGTTGTGAGAACGAGGTGGCGGCATAGCCCATCTAGTCTGTTTAACTAACTTGTGTAGGCATATGCTCAACGTCTATCGTAGCCCTTTATCAAATCGGTTACATAGGTCTGCTTCTCCTCCACGGGTTCGTAGCATCATTCAGGCATATTCTCCATCGCATGAGTTATCACCACCGTTAAGATCAATGGCAGATCAATCGGTGGCCCGTACTTTGCGTGACTACTTAACTCCAGAAAAAGGTCCACATGTGTCACTGATAGCCGTTCCAAATTGCACTGCCGCCAATGCATTTACTTTTAAGTCAGAATATCATCGGGTTATACCAGAGTTTCGGGGGCGTGAACTTGAGGATCCTTATGCTCACATTCGGGAATTTGAGACCATTGTTAGCACCTTTGTTACAGGGCCACGACAACTAGACCAAGCTCGCCTGAAGTTATTCCCTTTCATTCCCTTTCTCGCTCAAAGACAAGGCCAAGCAGTGGTTCCATTCCTTGAAGCCCCAATCTCTACTCACGTGGGGGGAAGTTCAGGATGTGTTCACTACAAAGTTCTTCCCGGTTAGCCGAACCAAGCTTCTCATGGACCAAATTCAGAATTTTAAGCAAAAAGATGGGGAGGTCTTTTACAAGTATTGGGAACGGTATAAATATTTACTTGCAGCTGTCCCACACCATAATTTTCCCATGTACATGGTGATTAATTATTTCTATTTGGGTTGTGATTGGGAGTCCAAGCAGTTTCTTGATACTATGGGGAGTGATGATTTTATGGGAAAGGATCCCGATGCCACTTGGGAGTATTTAGATGCTTTGGCGGAGAGGGCTTAAACTTGGCAATACATTGATCCGGGTGAACAAGCAATGAGAAATCAAAGTCCGGGAGGCTCCGGAAAGTTTTCGGTGAGCGAGCATAATGGCCTCGAGACGAGGTTGGATGAGTTATCGACAAAGTTGGATAAAATAAAGTTGGACGCGGTCTAAGTGAAAGAAGTGAAAGAGGTGAATGAGGTTCAACAAGTGGAGGAAGTGTGTGTCATTTGTGAGACCGTGGGTCACTCTACCGATAATTGCCATACTATTCTCGCCCTTCGACACCATTTTAGTCAACTTCCTCCGGAAGAAGTGTGTGCATTGAATCAACATTGGGATCCATATTCCAATACTTACAATCCGGGGTTGCGGTCTAACCCGGCTTTCCGTTGGAGTAATCAGAATGAAGTAGGATCTTCATCGACTTCGCAAGCTCCTCCTCCCTCTCAAAATCAAACTTGGCGACAACCGTAGTTTCAAGGCCCCTCCGAGATTTATTCCATCGGGCCCATTTTAAGGGCAGAATTAGTTTCAACAACAACAAGCACCACCTCTGCGGCGATCTTTGGAGGATACTATGAACGCATTCTATCAGATGCAAACAACCACCAACGAGCAGACAACTCAAGCTATGAATGATATAAGGAATCAAATGGGTAAATTGACGACGGCTATTGGTGTGTTACAACAAGAAAGAGGGAAGCTTCCTACTCAACCTTTGACAAATCCACAAGGTCAACATTTAATTGGTAGCTTTTCGGTGCCTTTCCCCGAGCAAGCTAAGGCCATTATTTCATTGAGAAGTGGGAAGACCGTAGACAATGCTCAAGTGGAGCTGCCGGTTACGCCACTCTTACTACCTTTTCCGGTGCCATTAAAGCCGACAGTACCAAATGGGGAATCTCCCAAGCCAGTTTCTACGGAAGAGGAGAAAGCGAAGGCAAAAGCGAATGTTGTCCCGCAAGCCTTCACTGTTCCCGCACCTTACCCCAACTAGCTAAGGGTGCCGGCCAAACCAAATTTGAATGCCGACATCTACGACGTGCTCAAGCAAGTGACGGTCAACCTCCCTTTGATCGATGCCATCAAACAAATTCCGTTGTATGCCAAATTCTTAAAGGACTTGTGTACTCATAAACGCAAGCTCCAAGTGCAAAATAAGGTGTTCTTGACCAAGCAGGTGAGCTCGCTCTTTCAGTCAACCTTTCCTCCCAAGTATAATGATCCGGGGTGTCCTACGATATCCTTCACCATCGGGGGCAAGATTGTGGAGAAAGCTCTCCTTGACTTAAGGGCAAGCGTGAATCTCCTACCGTTCTCAGTATATGAACAACTTGGTTTGGGGGAAATGAAGCCTACTCGAGTGACTTTACAATTGGCTGATCGGAGTATTCGAGTTCCAAAGGGGATGGTGGAAGATGTACTTGTCCTCCCACGTATAATGATCCGGGGTGTCCTACGATATCCATCACCATCGGGGGCAAGGTTATGGAGAAAGCCCTCCTTGACTTAGGGGCAAGCGTGAATCTCTTATCGTTCTCAGCATATGAACAACTTAGTTTGGGAGAAATGAAGCCTACTTGGGTGACTTTACAATTGGTTGATCGGAGTATCCGAGTTTCAAAGGGGATGGTGGAAGATGTACTTGTTCAAGTCGACCAATTTGTATACCCAGTTGACTTCGTGGTTCTAGATACGTGCCCAGTGCCAGCGGCTCAATCATCCGTTCCCATTATTCTTGGGCGACCATTTTTAGCAATATCCGATGCCATGATTCATTGCCGGGATGGGAGGCTTAATATGAGCTTTGGTAACATGAAGATACAAGTTAACATGTTCCAAATCGGGAGCCAAATGGAGGATGACGATGACGTATGCGGAGTTAGCATGACTGATTCACTTATTCAAGACCATGTTGATGAGTTTATTTGCAAGGATGAGTTGGAATTAGCACTTACGTCCGTTGAAGCCGATTTTCTTGATGCTCTTGAGGTTGCGTACTTGTGTTCCTTACTCGATGAGGAAGAAGTGTGTAGTGTCAACCCGTGGATTCCAAAATTTAAGGAGCTACCCCTGATTGAGAAGCGAGCCGTTTCGTCTTGTGTGGAACCCCCATGCTCGAACTAAAGCCGCCACCGGAAACACTTAAATATGCTTATCTTGGCGATGGCCAAACATACCCGGTGGTGATCTCCTCCGCCCTAAGTGAACTTCAAGAGTTGAAATTGCTTGAGTTGTTGAGGAAGCATTCCAAGGCTATCGGGTGGTCCATAGCCGATATTAAAGGCATCGATACATCCCTTTGCTCTCATCACATTTACATGGAAGATGATGTCAAGCCATCTCGCCAACCTCAACGACAATTGAATCCGATCATAAAGGACGTCGTGCGAGCGGAGGTGCTCAAGTTATTAGAGTCGGTATCATTTACCGATAGCGGATTCTAAGTGGGTGAGCTAGATTTAAGTGGTACCTAAGAAGTCCGAGGTGACGGTAGTTAGAAATGACAAGGATGAGCTTATTCCGAAGCGTGTTCAAACCGGTTGGGGGGTGTGTATACTGGAAGTTGAATGCAAGCATGAGGAGGGACCATTTTCCTCTTCCCTTCATAGATTAAATCTTGGAGAGGGTGGGCGGCCACTAGTTTTATTGCTTCCTCGACAGATACTCCGATTACAACCAAATCGAAGTGACCATGGAAGATCAAGAGAAGACAACGTTTACTTGCCCATTCGGGACCTTTGCTTATTGTCGTATGCCGTTTGGGCTTTGTAATGCCCCTGGTACCTTGTCGAGGTGTATTATGGGTCTTTTTAGTGACATGGTGGAAAAAATTATGGAGGTATTCATGGATGACTTCTCCGTTTTTGGTGACTCCTTTGAGGTGTGTCTTACCAACTTGGGGCTAGTGTTAGCCCGGTGTGAAGAGAAGAACCTAGTGCTGAATTGGGAGAAATGTCACTTCATGGTGACTGAAGGCATCGTTCTTGGCCATATTGTGTCTTCCAAGGGCATTGAAGTCGATAGAGCCAAGATTGACTTGATTGGGAACCTCCCCACTCCAAAGTGCTTATCAACCGTTAGCCATGCAACCGGGGGGAACAAAAATGTATCATGACTTGCGTAGACAGTTTTGGTGGCCGGGAATGAAGAGAGATGTTATCATCTTCGTGTCTAAATGCCTTACGTGCCAACAAGTGAAAGCCAAACATCAACGACCCGCCGGAGAGTTATAGCTGTTACCAGTGGCTGAATGGAAATGGGAGAACGTGACAATGGATTTCGTTACCTGTTTACCGAGATTGCCGAGGGGGCATGATGCCATTTGGGTGATAGTTGATTGATTGACCAAGTCGGCGCATTTCTTACCTATTCAGGTTACGGATTCGATTGATACGCTTAGTCGCTTGTACATCCGCGAGATTATCCGTCTTCATGGGATTTCCGTCTCGATCGTGCTGGATCGAGATCCAAGGTTTACCGCGCGCTTTTGGCAAAGTCTGCAGGCCGCTTTTGGCACCAATATTCTATTTAGCACCATGTATCATCCTCAAATGGATGGGCAATCCGAGAGAACGATCCAAATTATAGAAGATATGCTTCGGGCTTGTGTTATGAATTTTTGGGGTAGTTGGGAAGATCATCTACCGTTAGTCGAATTCGCGTACAATAATAGTTACCAATCTAGTATCGAGATGGCACCGTATGAAGCTTTGTATGGGAGATCGTGTCGATCACCTATTTGTTGGACTGAGTTGGGCGAGGCTACGTTGGTCAGGTCGGATTTGATCAAAGAAACCTCTGAAAGTGTGAGAGCAATTCGTCAAGGCCTTCTTGAAGCACAAAGGAGAACCACCGAGCAAGTTAAAGTGATTCGCCAACGATTGTTAATCGCACAAAGTAGGCAAAAGAGTTATGCCGATCGTTGTCGCCAGCCATTATCGTTTGAAGTGGGAGACCACGTATTCCTTAAAGTGTCACCGCGTCGGGGATTATCTCGTTTTGGGCAAAAGGGCAAACTTTCACTGCATTTTATCAGACCGTTTGATATTATCAAGAAGATTGGAGAAGTTGCGTATCGATTGGCCTTGCCACCGAGGCTATCAGGAGTTCATGATGTGTTCCATGTGTCAATATTGCAGAAGTACGAGCTAGATCCATCATAAGTTCTCGAGTGGTCCGAATTAGAATTGGAAGCTGACACATCTTACGGAGAGGAGCCAATACGTATCCTAGACTTGTGTGAGCAAGTTTTAAGGGGTAAGACCATACTGTTAGTGCGAGTTCTTTGAAGTACTCTCGGAAAGGAAGAATCGACGTGGGAATGGGAAGACAAAGTTAGAGAGAAGTATTCTCATTTGTTTCCGAATTAACCAATGTGAGTTTTAAGTTTTGACTTTATGATTGTTAGTTTGTTGCTTGGTTATATGTGTTGCGGCGTGAGCATGATTACTTGATGTATGATCTTACTTGACTTGAGTTGTTAATTTCGGGACGAAATTTTGTTAAGGAGGATAGATTGTAGAAACTCGGGTAATTTTTAATTATTGAATTATTTATTAAATGCCTAATTGAGAAAATATGAATTATTTTGTGGTTAATTAGATTGAGGATAGAAGTGATGGAATGGAAACTTGAGGGAGTGTGGGTGTGATTTAAACTTATGGGAGTATAAATAGAGTGGGTATGTATGTAAGAGATAATTGTATCTCCATATCTCTCTCTCATCTGTTCTCTCCCTCTCTCCACTGATCTTCCCTCTCTCTCTTCTCCTCTTACTCAAAACTCCTCCAAAACCTCAAGAACTTCAAGAATCAACCTCCCTCCAGCCTTCCAATCATGTGCTCGAGTTCGAAATTTCGTGGGTCAAGCTTGGAGGGAAGTTCTTGTCGATTTCGGAGTTTATGGAGGCTAGGGCTCGGCCAAATCATTTGAATCTTGGCCATTGTTGTAAGGTAGGGGTTTCTTTGACTCTTTTATGTGTATATGTTTTGATTTTGGTGTTACAAGTTGGGTATTGGCCGTAGTTTTTAACCTTGTCGAAATCTGTCAAAAATCTGCAAATCGCCTGCTGTAAAGCATCGGTATCGGTACCAACTTTTTGAGGTATCGATGCCTTAGTACCGATACCAACTTTTGAGGTATTGGTACCTTGGTACCTGATTGCCCTCTAGATTGGTTTGGTACCGATACCTACTTTTTGTGGTATCGGTACCTTGTGCTCAAAACATTGTTTGAACTTTGTTGATCCTTTGTCGATTGTTTTGAACCCCGGATACTTCTAGCATCTCTTTGACACCTCCTAATCTATCTCAAATATGTTTGGTCGACCTTCTTTGATTAATTGATGTTACCCTTGCTTTGTTGGCCTTTCGTTAATGAAGAACGGATAGGAAACTACTTGATTAAAACTACGTTAAAATGCATCATATTGATTGGTTGATTATTCGTGAATATTTGTGGCATAATTGTAGCACCGTGACATATCGTAAAATGTTTCATGTAAGAACATGATTATGGGAAGGTCTTAGCTTGCATTTTGAGTATAAAATGGTGGGTGTATGAGTAGGAAGTGGGGATAGGGAGTCCTGTAACGCAAGGGATGGTAATACGGAGACTTAAGTGGGTCTCATAACGCAATGGGTGGTAATACAGTGATCCAAGTTGTTAGGGTTCACTATAACGCAAGGGGTGGCAATACGGTAACCTTTGAAATGTTATACTGTAACGCAAGGGGTGGAAATACAGATAGTGGAGATTTATGATAGTGAGTCATGTCGAAATTACTAGAGTTGCATGAGTATTATGAACTATGAGGTACATTCTGATAATGACATGTCTTGGAACTATTGTATTGAATGTTGGCATACCATTGAGTTGGCTATTATTCATTCATAGAGCCATGATTCCTTGTCTTATTTCCTTTGCACTTATCACCACATTTGCACATAAAATTGGTAAAGATTTTCCTATTGGGCTAGTACAGCTCAACCTAATTTTTCTTTTCAGGATAAAATGCCAGACAATATATTGCGTGCATTCGTGTGCTTGGACATGAAGACCTTTTTGGAAGCTAACCACCTTAGTTACTTGAACATCTTTGTAATTGACTTTCTTTTGATAAAGATGGGTCTGTAACTATTCATTCAAGATTTCCTTTGACAAAACCGTTTGTAACTTATCAACTTGTTCGTACTCGTACTTAAGTTTATTTGGGGCCAGAGTACCAAAGTTGTAAATCTTTAAACTTGGGGACTTGTTCGTAAAGTTAAGTGAATGAGAAATCTTTTGGGTACTATTTATGCTATGTGAAGATCTTTTATCGAAATGAATTATTTATTTATGTATAAAATCGAGGGCGTGACAGTACCTCATGTAGCTGAGTTTCCACTAAAAATACTGTGTATTTTTATTTTCCTTCATTTTTTTAGTTTTTCATCTTAATTTTCTTGAATAAATCATTCGCCTCGGCGAGAGAAATTAGAAAAGTATAAAAATGTGGACCGAAATTGAGAAAAGTCCATTTAAGACAACACTATAGACAAAAAATACTATCTATTTGGTATATTTTTGTTTATAGTGAGTCTTTTTTTTTTATAGGCTTTTCTCGTCGGGACGGATGATTAATCGAAAAAAAATAAAATGTGAATCTAACAAAATTCAGAAAATACAAAAAAATACCAAAACAAAAAGTACGAAATATTTCGTGCAAACGCAACAGCATGCATCCCTTTCCTTTTCCGGTGCATCTCTCTTACTAATCTTTGCAACCCTATAATAGAGATTTGAGACCAAGGGTAGATTCAATATTATTGTCACAAAGGGACATGATAAGTCGAGATGGGTAAGCTTGTCGGACAACTAAGTTATCAAAAGAAAATGGGGACAAATATTTAACTATATATCTCTACACACTCTTTTTCTCTTAATCTACCGTTAAAAAGATAACTATGTTATTCAATAGTGACAAATATATTTCAATTATTTGTGATGAAGGCCTAAATATATGAAAATATAGTTGACAAACAAATGACATGATAGAGTAGTTAAAATACTTTAACTGTGATGAATAGAGGACATTGGGTAAACTAAACACCAAACTAGGTGGTTGGTCGTAGGGGATTGGAAAATCCGGTGGTGCAAGACCCTGCAAAGCACCTTGTTGGTCACACACGGGCCATTGATTTTGATAATGAATGGTTGAGATATAATTTTTAATTATGACCGGTAAGAATAATTAATTACCGGTCATAATTGATTTTTAATGTGAACCATTAATTGATAAGATCAACGACTGTGTGCTGTTCTACACGTACACTACACAGGTGCACTATAGCACCCCGGATCCGGTCGAGGGCGTCTAACACTTTTATTGAATTAAAAAAGTAGTAGCATAACAATAGTTTTGAAAATCTCATGGGCAGATCTATCCAATGACTGATGCTAGATTCCCTTGTTTAAAATACTTAGAAAGAAGGATTGGGCACAAAAGCTTTAGCATGCTCACAAAACGAATGCATGCTTAAAGACGTCTGAAATTGTAATCTAAACCACCCATTTTTTACAAAACTTTTTGGGTAACATAATTCAAAAAAACACATTGGTCAGATGCTCAGTAACCATCAGTGGCGACCCTAAAGAGTATATCAGCATGGGGTCATGATTCAATAGCTTAGGTTTACCAATTTACAGCGATGAGACATGATTTTTAGCCTCGTTAGGGCATCCACATCTCCCTATCTACTCCCTCTTCTAAACTAAAGTTGCGAGCCCTCTCTTGAAAAACCCTAAAAACCTTGCGTTATCAGCCTCATGGAAGAAGCCAGAGGAGTAGCAAGAGCTACAGTGCCTCGTGTGTTTCACCGAGGGACTGTTCACTCGCATCCTTCCTCCCGCCCAATTTGGAGTAGCATCTGGCGCCAAAATGGAACATATAGCCACAAATGATCCTTATTCTCTCTCCCTCGTTCTCTCTCTTCCATCATTGAATCTTATCAAACTGAAGGTATTCTTGTTTACCTCCATCTCCCTATACAGTATTATTATTATTTTTATTTTTTGGCTTTTGATATACTGTGTGAAATTGGTGATGAAATAGGCATGTATTCACCCCTCCTTGTGTATGATTTTTTTTTGGGTAATTCCTCTATGATTTTGTGGTTGGTTTGGTAAAGATTGTGTTCTGCCTACAAGGTGTTTGTTATAAGGTGTCAATGACATTTTTCTAGTAAAAGGACCACTAAATGCTACACAAATTCTTCAGGTCCAGGTTTTATGATTTTTGGTATTCACTAGGAAGTCCAAAGCTTGTTTTTTCGTATTCACTGTGATATTGGTAATGAAATAGGCATATATGTGTGGTGTGTACAACAATGATTTGTAGGAGTTCACCCCTCATTGTGTTATATGTGTGCAAGTCTATTAGGAAGAGTCGTAGACAGATTACAATGGATCACCATTCCAGCGTGCTTCCATTGACTCACCGATGAATGGTAAGCCCTCACCTCACCAAAGCTTTCTGCTCCTTCAATCGACTATGAGAGTTGTTATTTTTTGCGTTATTGGAACTGGGTATTTTACTCAGTGGTGTATTCTTAAATGGGTCCGTGCAACTGGGTATTCACTGATTGGTGTGTTCTTAAATGGATTTGTGGCTAAATGCATAATCGAACACGGGATTTTCTTCTTTCTAGAATTTCTAGGTTTTAGCAGTTTTCATAAAAAAATTGGTTAAGAGTGGTTTGCATATTTTTTATCTACAATTCTCGTAATCTGCAAAGAGGTACTGTGGTGGTTGTTGCCCTGATAGTGTTTCTCACAAGTATTCAAATACTCCGTGGAGTTTTGCAAAATATATTGTACCTTTCATATATGATTGGAGTCTATGTCTATAATAGTATAAGTGCATGTTGGGTTTTGTTGAACTGGATTTTTAGCCGTTGTGTTCGATCGTCGAGTGTTGTCCTTATAAAAGTTTTTGAGCGAAGGAAACAAATTCATTAAGGTAAGGCGATGCACCTAAGTTTTTAAGTATACATGTTATTCTGGATGCCAATGAAGATTAGCATTTGTGCCCTGAAATGACATTTGATGTATGCAACTATGTAATTTATTGGGCTGGATAGTTGTTAGGAAGTTCTTTTGTTACGAAGAGCAGTTAAAAGGCTGTTGTGCTGAAATCGTATTTGTTGGAAGAGTTTACTACATGGACACTAGAATTTTTACTGCTAACGATCGGCCAAGGATCATTCTGCAGTTACTTCCTGCTGTTGGACTTGTGCTTTTAATTGCAATAGGATATGTTGACCCAGGGAAGTGGGCAGCAGTTGTTGAGGGAGGAGCCCGTTTTGGGTCTGATTTAGTTATGCTAATGCTTGTTTTTTATTTTGTTGCTATTGAAAATTTACCTGTCTTCTCGTTTCTAAATGCTCTTGCCGCATTGTTGTCGAGGGTGTGATTGATGATACTAGATAAAGAAGATGCTCATTGAGCACTTAGAGTTGGCTAGCTAATAAAATTCTGAACAAAGCAATCACAAAGCATGGTATAGATTCCTGCGTTTTTCTGCAGCTTGTTCTTATGGTGGTGGGTGATTTATTTGGTAAAGGTGGATCAGGTGGTAACTTCTTCTTGTCTTCATATGAGATGTATTGATTTTAGGCTTTGTAGAACTTGTAAAATTGCTTGCTTTGGAAAAGGACTATTATCTGTCAAAAGGAGATCACTCCTACAGGGCAAATGTCTTAAAGTACGTCTCAAAATGCAGAAACGGTGACCTTAAGTTGCCTTATTTTGTGTTTCTTAAGTTGTGTTTTCTGTATTCATTTCGGAGAGTAAGAGTTTCTATATCAATCATGTCATTTATATGTTATAATTATTCTTTTACTCTGTTATTGTAGTAAGGATGGATTCACTTCAGGACCCATTCTTTTCCAATCTCATCCATGACGGGTCCAACCTTGGTGATCAGTTTATGGAGTCTCAGTATGTGAGCCAAGTTGGTCAAGTGGCACAAAAAGAGTCTCAATTCTCTGTCGAAACAAAACCAGTGGCGAGGAAAACCACGACTTTCGCCAATTGCTAGTGGTCTAGTGATGTCATTGTTATCTGGTGATCGCAAGTACTCATCAGAAAAAATTGCAATAATTGCTTTGGCAAATTTTCTGAGACATTTTAGTGCGGTGCTTTCTCCGATCCTTAGATATTCATCAATAGCATCTGCAGCTATTCCATAAGCGAGCAATCTAATTGCTGCAGTTATCTTCACGGGGGAAGACAAACCTAACACTCCAGCACTATTTCTTTTTTGGACAAAATATGGTTCATGAGCTACCACCTCCGATACAATACAGAGAAAAAGAGATCGATTCATTTGAAATCTCCTTCGAAAAATCTTGGGTGGATATGCTGGTGGATCATTAAAATAGTCGAGAAAGACCCTCCGATGTCCTCCCAAATGATCACGCCGAATGAAATTGCGAGGTTGAGTAGAACTTCATCGTGATGATGAACTCTCGGCTTCCAACCGTTGTGCTTCCATGGCAGCTATTGTAATAATCTCCAAATCATCGTCGGAGTCGGAGTCGGAATCATATAGAATCATATTATCTAGAGACTCAAGATCCATGTTAAGAAAATGAAGCTAGAATTGTTCTCCTTGATGGAATGCAAGAACATTTGGTGTTTCTGAGGAAACTGATTTTTAGATAGATGGAAAGTGAGTGGAAGTAGTAGTATATAGGAGATGGAAGACATGAAGAAATATATATGGAGGAGTTCTGATGCCATAAAGGACCGTTGGGATGCAATAAAAAATTCAACGGTAAAAAATCCCAACAGTTGGGTAACGGCTAGTCCCAATTTGTTTCCAACAAAATAAAATAAAATAAAATAGAGAGTCTAATAAATAAAAATAGAGAGTCTGATGCAATAGGCATTTAAAAGGTGACAAGTTAAAGTAATAAAGTGACTTTTTAAAGAGTAATTTGGTCTGAAATTTGAAGAATCTAATGCGGATGCTCTTAGTCATTCAATAAATATATGTGACCCCAAAAATCTCTATACGTGTGAGTGTATATACATGTATAGTATTTGTACCCTAACAATATTATATCAAAGTTTTCAAACTCTAAAATATTCCTAATTTTGTAATGCAAATTAACCTCTCAGAACATTCAAAATAAATAACTCCAAGGGGTTTGGTTAAATAAATATGAGAAAGCTAATAAGTGTTTGTCTTTCGTGAGGTTGCATGTTCGAAACTCACAAAAGCCAAGCATTTGCAAACCTTGGAGCCACCGGTGGATTTGTCTAGTTGTTAGTTTCAAGGCTCCGATTTTGGTTGAGGTATACACAAAATGGTGTGAATAATCGTGTTATAAAGATACATTCCAAACAAATCTATATCTATATGAAGGTTCCGTTCTTTTGAACTTAACTTAATCTTAACTTATTTTTTCCTCTCTTTTTGGAACTTAAATGAAAATAAGATTAGTTCATTCATTCTTCTAAACTTAAACTTAATTGCCTAACACACAATTACAATATTGCCCTTCCATTTTAAAATGAAAATAAGTTAAATCCATGCATTCTTCAAAATAGAGTGGTATTTTGAACATTTCACATATGCCTTGAGGCTTGTTTGGAAAATATGGGAAATAAGTCACGTATAATCTTGCACAAGAATGAATTGAATTAAAAAAAAAAATTTAAATTTAAGTTAAGTACAAAAGAACGGAACTTTAATAAATCCAAAATACATTGGGCGCTGCTATTCGCAACCCTTTATTTTCTTTCATAGCCCACTACATTTCGGTAAATGGTTGTTGAAAATCATATATAACATTTCGGTAAATAGCTGTTGAAAACAAGATTATATTTTGGTAACTACATGTCGAAAATATGTTCAACTTTCGGTGAACAACTGCCGAACATACATTTTCGGTAAATAACTGTTGAAAAAGATATTATATTTCGGTAATTGGATGCTGAAAATATATCTTAATTTCGGTGTTTAACTGTCGAGTATAATTGAAAATTTTTAACGGACTATGAGAGAAAATAAAGGGCTGCGAATAGCAGCGCCCAATACATTCCCCCCTGAGAGTCAGCAAATTGCAGTCGAGTCATACATAGTTAAGGGGGTTAACTGCAATTTTCTGTAGTAATACCAGTTCCGTTCCCCATGTCACGTGTCCTATAAATCCCCCGCTTCACGCAATGGGCCGAGTTCTCAACTGCTTTCACTTCACATCACCTCCAGTCCTCACATTCCGAACAGAACAGTTACATCTTTCAAGTTTCAACTTCTCGTCACTTCACACATTTTCTTCAACGGATTGTCCAAAATGAAGCGTGAAGCCCAACCAATGCAGCAGCGCCTCAAGAAGCTCCGGTCGAGCCTCCCCCGTCGCTGCCGAAAGCACATCTCTCCGATACGCTTAGCCACTTCTCCGGCGGCTTCGATCGCTTCTTCTCACTTGACCAGAGAAGTCTCCTGCGAATCCAGCCGAATTTCCGTGAATAACAAGCAGCGAGTAGCCTCTCCAAAGAAGAGACGCTTGGAGGAGATCACCGGTTTCGGACAGAGTAAACAGTGCCAGAAAGTTCCGAAGAGAGAGAAGGAGGAGGATGAGGATGAGAGAGATTCCTCTTGCGTTCAGTCATGCTCTGGAGTGGACGAGGCGAGAGAGATAAACTCGAATGAATTTGGAGTAATCGAAGAACACTCTGTAACTACCGCGAAATCCGAGTTGTCGTGCGAGTTTTCGAGGAAAATTCCGACGGCTGGAGAGGAGAATTCGATCAAAAACGACGTCGAATTGTCAGAAGTTTCACGAAACATAACCGTTTCGAAATCCGACTCGACGACAGAACAGAGGCCGCCGAAGCTCAGCGCGGGAGACTCCGACCTCGCTTGCTCCGAGTCGGAGCTCGTCTGCTACGACGACCACGATTCGGATTACTCGTCGGCGTTCACCGATCTCCAGTCCAAGGTTTTCCACGACAGCTCGGAGATAGACTTCTCGGACGAGTACACTCCGTCGATACTGTTCGAATCAGGAAGCGAGTTTTCGGAGAAATCGATCACCGACGACATTACTCCATCGCCGACGTTCTCGTTGTTCCTCCAGTACAGTCAGCAGTTCTCTAGATCCACCTCCGATTCACTTCGTTTGCGTTCCGACGGCGAAAACTCCGAGGAATTCGCGGTCAGTAATTGATTCAGTTTTAGTTTGTGAATAACTGTTTGAAAGTTGTTTGACGTGATAAGGATTTATGTGTGCGTGTCACTGTGTCGTGGTTTTGGATTTCAGTGCTTGAGGTTCGAAGACGAGGAGAACGAAGAGAGCTACAAGATGTTGAGGAACAGAGAGAGGAGACAGGCTTACTTCCATGACTACGCGGAGGAGTACTGTTCCGCGACGGAGTACGGCGAGCTTGTTATTCAGCAGAGGCTACGGATGGTCCAATGGATAGTTGAGGTCCGTTATCCACGTTTGCTAGTATTAGTGTTATTTGTAGGAGTAGTTAATTGTAACTCGCCGTAGGTGAAGTTCTGGCAAAAGTAGTGCCCAAGCGGAGGACCGAAATCAATCAAAGACTGTTCACGTTTTTTTTGTTTTGTTTTGTTTTGTTTCCTTTTCTTTTTACAGGAATCGCTCACTATGTTTGAATGCTTGTGGTCAATGCGAAAATTAGTAGAATTTTATGTCTACACGTCCAAAAATTTATTTGGCTTGTATACTTAAAGTGATAACACAATATCCCTAAACTTGCGCAGATAAAATAAATTAACAATAGACACTAACAGTTTAACTGCAACAATTAGGGGTGCAAACGAGCTTCAAAAAGTTCGGTCTTAGCTCATTTAGTAAACGAGCCTAAAATTCGAGCTCGAGCTTGAGCTCAGCTCCTTTATAAATGAGCTCAGCCCCTTTATAAACGAGCTCAGCCCTTAGCCGAGTCTAACTAATTTACTTAATGAGGCTCTTTCAGCGAGCCAAGCTTGGTTGGCTTAGCTCGTAAAAGTTTGGCCTCAGCTCCTTTACAAACGAGCTCAGCCCTTAACCGAGTCTAACTAATTTACTTAACAAGGCTCTTTCAACGAGCCAAGCCAAGAAAACAAGCCAAACTTTTACGAGCTAAGCTGGGCTTTTGCGAGCTAAGCCAACCAAGCTTTTGAGTGTTGAGCTCGGCTTATTTAGTAAACGAGCCTAAAACTCAAACTCGAGCTTGCTCGATTACTGAATGAGCCGAGCCTAACCTTAACAAGCTGAGCCACGAGCTACAAGTTACTCGACCAATTTGCAGCCCTATGCACAATCCACGGGAGATTGGTTTCACTACACGTCTGGTCGACATAAGATGTCATTTATAGTTCGTTGGATATGCGGTGAACTAAACTGTAGTTCGCTAACTAGAAGGTAAAAATCAGTGTTGTATAGTAACATTCTATGCAGAATTTACTATGCCTCTTATCTAGTTTTGCTACCTATATCTGTGGTAAAGCTCTGCATATCTTCACACAGTCACGGTTGATTGGTTTCAGTTCGTTGAATTCTATTATGCTGCATTTTGCATGACCAACAAACAAACTAATACTCATTACAAACGTGATACGAGAACTGCTATGCATCACCGACTTCTCACTAATTACGTCACTGCACATGTAGCAAGATATGACTCACCTAGAGTTTTTGTTCACATAATCTATTTTTTGTACAGAACCAATGACGAGCATACAACTATGCACTAATTTTTGTTCTTTGGTCAGTTAGACTCTGGCAATATAACATCTTAGTAGAACTCACTGGCTGTGGAGTATATCAGTATGCAACTTCTGTCCTCTTTTCTTTGACTTCTGATTGGATAAGCAAACACAATAAACTGTAATTCTATCAAAGTTGTGGACCATTCCATTTCTCTTTTCGTAAAATTGGGGAGGTTAAATATAACATTGCACATGTGGGCTGTGGCAGCTGTTACTCATTCACGAAGTGCTAATTGATACTTACAATTTTCACCTTTTTTTGAAACATTTCACTTATGAAAGCTATAATACATGACTAGTTTTCTTCATTTCTCTGATATATTGCCATTATTGAGATGTTTGCAAGGTTACAGCATTGAACTGTTTCTTTTGCTTCCCTCATTCACTGGAATGGTACTTTTTATAAGCAGCAATCTACGAAAAAGAAGTTCCAGAAGGAGACAATGTTTCTAGGAGTTAACCTGCTGGATCGTTTCTTGAGCAAAGGATACTTCATTACCGAGAGGAACCTCCAAATTGTTGGAATTGCATGTCTAGCATTGGCCACCAGGATTGAGGAAAACCAGCCATTCAACAGGTAATAGTTTTGTTTTAATCTTCTTTAGTTTTGGCCTTCTAATACTGATTTATCATTCATCAAAATTATTTTGGAGAAATTGTATGAATCTGGCATAACACGGCAATTATTTGGTTTGATATTGGAGGCTGTTTATATTAGCTTCTAGAGTTATCATATAGGTGGCACCAGTAAAAGCCAAATTTTTTCCTGCAATTTTGAGCACTCTACTTGCTGAATTATGTATCAAGCTCCTCTCCAGTTGAAAGCTAACAACATAAAGCCCCAGACTATGTTGGGTCTTATCCAGGCACTGAAGGGACAGGGGAAATGAAACAGTATTCCTTTGCAATAGACTATCAATTTGAATCTCACATAAAATTGACTATGCATTTGGTGTCAGTAATTTCTTATTTGAGTAATGATCATCACCTTGTTTGGTTTGCATTTTTGAAAGTTATTTTTGATGTAATGAGTGGAGAGAGATAGAGAGAAAAAGGTATTGCAAAACGTGTAGAAAGGAAAATGAGTTGAGTTGAGTTGTGAACCAAACAAGGTGATATTACCAATTCTAACTATTTTTAGGCTTCCCTAATTACAGAGGGGAGTCCAATACTAGATATACTGTGTGTTAAGTAACGTAAGGTATGCCATGCTGTTGTGAAGTGTGAACTAAACAACCTGGTTACACTGACAATAATCTAGTTGGTGCACAAAATTTATGCAGAGTATTTTTGATCCAGACATTTCCATTTGCCCCTTATGAAAGAGGTACATTCTTGACAAGTATAACTTATGCATACTACCTTTGATTAAATATTTTCACAGCCTACTTTCCATAGATACCTTTGCGAGATTTCATGAAAGTTGAATTATGTGAGCTTTGTGGAAATGTCTTACGGAATGATTTGATTAGTTCTAAGCACATGGATCATGTTGTCATTAGTTCATATACATAGAATTCAACTAACTGTAGCTTTTCTTATGGGTTGTTTCAGCGTGCGGCAAAAGACATTCCGTGTAGATTGCAACACTTACAGCAGATGTGAAGTGGTGGCAATGGAATGGCTGGTGCAGGAAGTCCTTAATTTCCAGTGCTATCTGCCTACCATCTACAACTTCTTATGGTACCCCTTTTTCGTCCATTGTATCAGCAGACACTGAATATGGTATATGCAAACATGTGCTCAGTTTATATCTACAGTTGGACATAGATGCGTCTTTATGGGCCGATATGGTGCTATAATGTTACAGGTTTTACCTGAAAGCTGCAAAAGCAAATAAAGAAGTGGAAAAAACTGCCAAGTATTTGGCAGTAGTAGCACTGCTTGGTCATGAACAACTGAGCTACTGGACCTCAACTGTTGCAGCTGGGCTCGTCGTTCTCGCCTCTCTCGCATCCAACCAAGATGCATCTTGTGACCGGGTTATGGAGGTATACCTAAAACACAGGATCATACAACTTGAACTTAGGGTCAGTGACAACTACACTTCTGACAGAGAGCTGATTTGATCCATTAAGAAAGAAATTCTTCCTGGAGTGTTTGTCAATCTTCAAAAGTTTTGCCAAAGAATTCAAATGGTTGCTTTCACTTGTCATATCAGTGTATTTATTGGTTTGTCATCATTATGGGAATGTGATAAATTAAAGACTATCTTATGAATACTTGTTTTCCTTGCCAGACCCATCTCAGAACAAAAGAGGATGATCTGCCTGGATGCATGAAGGTATGGAACAAAATCTTGTCAATTGTTTATGGGTCTTGTCTAGTATTCTGTCTCCTTGGAATCGGTATTCGTATTCAAGGTGGTAATTTCTTTATTTACATCTGATCGAGTTGATCAACCTTACAAATTTCAATCTATGGATCTTTTCCCGTGATTACCTTTCGGGATTAACAATGTCATGCTATTTTATTTGTGGCAGAGCCTTGAGTGGTTGATAAAGTACGCTTGCTAGCGACCAACAGAGTGTGAAGCATCTATTTTTGTTGTCTGAAGCATTACTTCTCAAGTACTTCTAAGGCACAGGTGATAAGTAAATGAAAGCAATTCTTTTTGTGGTCAGCATAGAAACGCAGATTGATTCCATTCATGTTGTAAACTGTCCATAGACGGAGAAAATAATCCGTGATGAAATACGTGCATTCTTTTTTCTAGTAGCCTGAAGCACCCGTAATATAGTGCTTTTTTTTGGTTGTAACAAGGTAGTCAGAAAATTAAATTGAGGAGCGTAAGAATAAAAATGTGATGTCGCTATTACAGTACTGAAGCTCCAAGGCTTGTGCTTTCTAGAAGGTATTTTAGGTGATTAAGGTAATAGAATCCGAAACAATCATCTTAGTTCTGGTCACTTCTATGAGAATTATCTAGGGAGATGATTTTCCCTCTTGCTCCCTTTTTTGGAAAGCAATAATGACTCATGAAAATTCTGCATCATTACTGATCACTTATTAAATAAAAGCATGATATGATGAATTTAGTGTACTTACTACTTAACCTCAAATACAGCATTTGTTATAGTTGGAGTTCGAGATATCCAATCACCATCCTCGAGACATTCTATTAGGCTCCTTGCTCGCCTCAATCAATAAACTGTTTGCAGAAGCTCAAAGGAGACTCAAGCAACCAACACAAGCGCACAAAGGCGTTTGCCCTTCCGTTAGAGGCGTTCAGTATGGCCTCTATTTGAGGTCTTACCACACAATGTGCATTTGCTGGCAATACTGACAAAACATTATTTTCAATCAAACCTGGTCTAGCCAGGTTGAAAGGTGGTATACGCCATGTTAGACTTTTTCTTAAATGAGCATACGAGATCTTGGACTATTCATACACAATGACTTGGTCAAACACTCCATGGGACTATTTTCTTTGTTTCGAGGCTTTTTCATTAAAATGTTATTCGAGCGTTAGAGAATCCTAGGTATTTGGATCCTTTTCATCATGGGGGAGAGACATCCGACTCATTGCTTAAAGAATCATATGGGTCCAAATTGGGCAGTCGAGGTAAACTCCTTGAAGTTTATAAGCCTACTTCTTATTATTGCTGCGTTCAAGGTCATATAAGACCTCATTGTAGGAAGTTGCATGTGCCATCTACTTCACACACACTTGTGGCACATTCTCGTAATGTTTTTCACAACCAGCAAATTTTAAAGTATTTTCAAGAATCCAGGTTCGTAGAAGAGAGGGAGAGAGGAGCAAACCTCGTTTCGGTAGTGATTAATTGAGAGCTGCCTATGGGCATGTCTTGAGCTCTTCATTCTGTTATCCCCTTCTCTACCTGCAATAAAACACTCAGCAGCCAAAACTTTTTAATTTTTTTTGGTCTGCAATAGCATTCATCATTCATATCATGATTTGTGTAATTGCATGCACACATGAAACATAGGAGTATTCAGGGGTGCCTCAAGCATTTTTAGCTCAGCGGTGACAAAAATGTATTCAAAATTTTTATATACAAAATAATAGATAAAATAAAAATATTATTGTGGTTGAATTTTTATTGGGCCTTGTTTATTTTCTTTTCTTGAGCTATATTATGATTTTCTACTTATCCACAAATCTAAGTGAATTTTATTTTACTTTGGCTCCATATCGATGATCCAGTGCAGACAATATTATAAAAAAATCAAATTATAATGATTGCGAATATATCAGGGAAACTAGTTAAAAACGACTGAGAATAATATTCAACATAACTAAAGCATGCATAAAAGGAAATGGGAAAACATGTAGTACAAAATTTGGCCGAATTAATGGACTTACTTGAAATCTTAATTTGCAAGCCATTGTTTCCTTGACTCTCTTGCTCTTCCTTAATTTGCCTGACAGAAGAAGCAAGAGAAGGGTTGCACTGATGTAACTTAATCGTCTTCAGCGTCAGTACATCTCCAATCTCTGATGGGATCTTTTCAAGTCGAGAACATCGTTCTAACACTAGTCGCTCGAGACTTGGAAAGTCATCACTAGAGGCAACCCACTGCAAAATCTCAAGCGATGCGAATTTCAAGAACTTGAGTTTAGGGAAAACCCCACTTGTTTCCCAACATAACCCTGCGAGGGAAATACGCGAGAGCTTCAGAGCCTTGAGGTTTGGTAGTAACTCGGCGAGGGTCGACATGTCACAAGAACTGTTGGAGTTTTTTCAAAATAAAAAGGGATTTTAGTTTGGAATTTTCGGAAAGGTACTATGTGAGAGTTTTTGTGAAAGGTTATTACACCTTTTCACATGAGTTGTGACTTTATGTAAATGGTTGTAACACCCATTAAATTAGGGTGTGTTCGTTTGGGAAAGGATGTGAAACATGGGGGTGCCTCCAAGAGACATTACCTTTCTAATTAAATGTTTCATGAAATGGTGCCTACTAAGAGGCATGTTTTCTACTAATGTCTTTAAAAGACATGACCATTCCTTATGCCTGTTTACTAGAGACACAACCTTTCATACAAAGAGGTGTTTATAAGTCTATAAATAGGCCATTTGTAAAGTCACTCAAGGGACCAAAAATTCCATATAGAATTGCTCTCTTTCTCTCTACACATTCTCCTCCTAGCAATGGAAACAGAGTATCAGTTCTTGGTTTTACATTTGCTTAGTGGATATTCTGTCTGTCATCGTTTGTGCAAACGCAAACAGAAAGAACCTAGAGTTCGGATTCGATTTATCTTGAAGGCGGATTTGCTGTAACCCGGTGCACACCTTTTGGTGGGGACAAATACTGTCTTTAGGAAAGCGTTTTTCTAACGTGACTCGAATGCTTCTATCATTCCAAATTTGAAGAGATGACACCATCACTTTCATCAAAAGAAATGATGATCTAACCAATTTATTATGGCGCTTCGGTAAGTTGCCTTTTGTCGTATACTTAATTCAAGGAGAAAGGTATGCCATAAAGTCATTTTGTCATGCCTATAGTCTATTGTTTTTGAAATGCAAACACAAATTACTTCGCGTGGGCATGTTTGATTTGCATTCATGCATGTTCCGGGGAGAATTGTCAAAGAAGATAATTTTGACATTGTGATTCTGATTCATAATCAGGAGACGTGGTAAAGTCGTGTCATTGGCATGAAAGCCACAGGGCGTACATGTGAGCGTATGTGTGATGGGGAAGTCACATAAGTTCTTTTAGATGCTCGCAAAATGGTACGTCGAATGATCTGATCGCTACTGTTGATTGTGTTTGGTCAGTTCACAATGGTGTCGGTCCATTTACCCGTTCGGGTGAAACGAGTGGATGTGGACGGTTATGGCACTGGTTTGAATTAGTATATTGCAATATGTAAATTTATTAGTCATGGGTGCATGTATGTCAGGATGATTAAGTGTGTAGACTTTAAGTTTGATTTGTCCTCTATGAACTCAATACGTCTATATAGTTTGTGCCTATATATATGTCGTTGCTATTATTCTTTGGAATGCTTAATTAGTACATGATTAACCGATTCATGTGAAACGGTGGCTTCGACCGTTATT
Organism: Rhododendron ovatum; assembly: GCA_019656835.1. NCBI lineage: Eukaryota > Viridiplantae > Streptophyta > Magnoliopsida > Ericales > Ericaceae > Rhododendron > Rhododendron ovatum. Next base: position 17,294,604 of record CM033799.1, read on the forward strand.
TAACTATTTTTTGAAGTGTGCACCGCTTGGAGGTAGTCCGTTGTGTTCTTGAACAGAGGTTTTCTGTTTGCCACAACGGTCTTGGCATCTTTTCGGATTTTCCCTATTTATATATAGAGTATTCTCTCATTCACAAGTGAGCAGAGCACATACAAATTATTTTGTGTTTCCGAGAGTATTCTTCCGAAAGCAATTTGATAAATCTTTTTGAGCGGCTTGTGGTTTTGCTCAAAAATGTCTTCCGAAATTTCCTTGAACATCATACGCCTTTCGGCTCCTTTTCTTCCATCGTTTACCATCGTTTTGGGAGACTCTTCAACACCTCTAGGTCCTGAGGATTTTCTTTGGTTTAAAGAATGGAAAGAGGTCTTCGCAAGGCGAGGTCTTCGCAAGGCGAGGCCTCTTGGATGAGAGTCAACCGGTGATGATTGATATCTCTTCTGATGAAGAGGACTCTTTTGTGATAGAACGTTCAGTCCAAAACGTTGTGGCTAATCCGGTTAAGGAAATATCGGAACATGGGTCTCAGGAAATTGGAAAGGATTCATCCGCGTATGATGATTTTCATAGTCCAAAGGAGATGGCTCCATTGGAAAATATGGAGGATTCTGATGAGTCTACCGCAGCAATGGGAGGTTTGCCTAACGGTATCAACCGTGAATTGTCCCCTCCGCCGGCATTTGAAGGAGTGAGCAAGAGTGTTTATACATCGACTCCTTTGCGTCAATGGCGGATGATGGAAATGGCATGAATGAAACGTCATGATGTTTTTGGTGACAAAGGGCCGATAGTTATTCGCACAGCCCGCAAGAGCAGTCCTTGTCCTAGATCTTTAAAGAAGGTCAAATTTTCAGTTGATTAGGGTGTTATAATGTGTGTTATCATATTGATTATGGTTTATGTATCCATATGCTAAGTAGGTTTTATCTACAATTCTAAAGAATTTTGGAAATGTTTGCTGTGTACTCTTGTGTTTTAATAAAGGATGTTAAGCTGTCATGTAAATGTGATAAAAGATTACCTTGTTCGTTTTTCATTCCCCTCGAGTAATGCCTTCTTGCATTGGAATGTATGTTACTTAATAAAAGGGATTTGTTCCATGGAGATGGTGGCAGTTTAGGAGGGATTGAGAAATGAAGGGAAAAGGGAGGAGACAGTGACGTGGTTTTACAAGAATATGTTGTATCATCATTATATTATGCTACTGCATGTCTACATGTTATATATGTTGCACTGTTACGTTCCTTTTGGTGGGCAGTTGCTTGGACACAGTTTGGGATCAAAATGCTACCATGTGCACTTTTGGTCGTAGTATTGGCACCGTTTGGTCATCGGAAGTTGAACCGTTTGTTAGAGGCAGTGGAATTACAAAATTCGAAATTCTTAAATGGTTCGAAACTTTCATGGTTTCTCTTTTCTTTCAATTTGGAACACTAGTAGCCTTCGGAAAGAGGTACTCCAAAAATTGGTCTTACTAATGGAGAGTATCAGATATATATATATATATATATATTTTTTTATAGCCAAGGTTTATGTGGCCTGTCAAAGGTGATGCCTGACATGGTATTCGTGTCATGGCAGTGTTTCGGTAACACGGAAATGTGTTATGTGGCTCTCGATGAGCGGTGTTTGACGGCCTTGATAAAATCGTGTTGGGAAAGTATAAGATTACAGTATTGTTGAAGACGTGGTCGGTGGTTAACCGAATCGGTGGCTATTTAAATTATCTCGAATGTTTTGATTTACGCAAATGCTAGATATATAGTTTTCATATCTTTGATTCGGATGACATTTCCAAATTGAACATACCATCATAAGTTTGAAAGTTTATATGCATGTTCTTTGCATAAGGTAATCAAAATGGTATGTGTTTTGAATTCATTACATGAATGGGTTTGTTTTATGGAAATAAAAATGGACGGTGTGGCTCTTCTTTGGCCTTTACCAAGATACACGTTAATATATGCATGTAACAGTATATATGTGGAGGTTAAGGATTTAACCAGGGGGTGTAACTCAAAAGGTATGGCTCTTGGTTTTAAACTAAATGGTGTTTGGATTAAAATGAAGAGTCATGCTTATTCCAAGAAGTATGAAATGTGGTTTTCATTGGAAGGAATGTTGATAATGTGGCCTTTGGTCACATGTTCTCCTATGTATATTGGAGATTAAACAAAGATATGGAGTGGAATGACAAATTCCTATTATCTTGGTTGCATAGTTGTTCCAAACAATTATGGCCCACAAGTTAATTAAATCCAAATTAGTTTATTTGGTAGAGTTGGTTTATATGCTTGTAATTGGTATTCATTAATTATGATGGATACAAAGGCGCCTGATATAATTGAAGCATAAAATCATGGATAAACAGTAAGTCTATTTTTGTGGGGGATTTTCTCTTGAAATAAAGTGAGGATTTTACAATGAGATAGGGTGACATGGTATTTTGTCACGGATATATTTCTCAGTAAGTCACTTAAGTAAGAGGGTTGATAGTTATGACTGTGGTGGTAGTCTGGACAAGTTAATCACGTCATAAACTATGGTGACATAGCTATGGAAAATATTGCTTTCACAGCGATGGTTTTATTTATTCTTGCAAGAGATTTGGTGTGGAAGACATCAAAGGGGATGAGACTTTTGCCTGTTTAATTTGATCACTCTTGGTGGAAACTCAACTCAACCGGTTGATGCTCTCAATCTCTTGAGTTCAATGAGAAACTACACCACACGTCGTGATTGTAAGCACTCAAAATGTTATTTTATTCATCCCAAGGTAGAGTGCTTGATACTTGTAATGTTTAAACAAAGGAGGATGAGCTATTTAGCTCTTAATAGATTTTAGGTGCTGTTGTTACAGGGGCACTGGTAAGAATCTACCTATGTGAGCGTGGAAGTGGTGCCGCTTTCTATAGGTCAAGGGGGCTAGACCTTAAAGCGCTCATGAAATCAAGATAAAGACCCAAGGCCAGTTCACGGGTCAACCGATTGGGATATCTGCATTATTTGGAGGATTGTGTGTGAGACATGTCCGGTTGGTCACTATAGGACAACTAGTTCAAAGATACGTCTACTATGTTGCCCAGACTAGCTTTGACATGGTTCACTAAGTGGGTGGTTGAAGTCGTGAGACACTATTCATTTATGCACAGGCCTTCTGAAAGAACCAAGAACTCTTTTTCCTTATTTCGAAAATGGTGGGGGATTGTTGGAGTTTTTTCAAAATAAAAAGGGATTTTAGTTTGGAATTTTCGGAAAGGTACTATGTGAGAGTTTTTGTGAAAGGTTATTACACCTTTTCACATGAGTTGTGACTTTATGTAAATGGTTGTAACACCCATTAAATTAGGGTGTGTTTGTTTGGGAAAGGATGTGAAACATGGGGGTGCCTCCAAGAGACATTACCTTTCTAATTAAATGTTTCATGAAATGGTGCCTACTAAGAGGCATGTTTTCTACTAATGTCTTTAAAAGACATGACCATTCCTTATGCCTGTTTACTAGAGACACAACCTTTTCATACAAAGAGGTGTTTATAAGTCTATAAATAGGTCATTTGTAAAGTCACTCAAGGGACCAAAAATTTCATATAGAATTGCTCTCTTTCTCTCTACACATTCTCCTCCTAGCAATGGAAACAGAGTATCAGTTCTTGGTTTTACATTTGCTTAGTGGATATTCTGTCTGTCATCGTTTGTGCAAACGCAAACAGAAAAAACCTAGAGTTCGGATTCGATTTATCTTGAAGGCGGATTTGCTGTAACCCGGTGCACACCTTTTGGTGGGGACAAATACTGTCTTTAGGAAAGCGTCTTTCTAACGTGACTCGAATGCTTCTATCATTCCAAATTTGAAGAGATGACGCCATCACTTTCATCATAATGAAGACCGGATTTCCAACAAGAACTTAGACAGGTCCCACTACTACAATAAACCATAAAAATCACAGCAATTGGCCGTGATTGTAAGTTTTCCATCACACTCCTCCTACTGTGATAGATCTAAGTGTGATTATAAGTCACTCTTTTTTATCACGGTTATAAACCGTGATTGTTTCTCTTAGGCGGATCATTTCTCTTTTCTGGATGTGATTGTATGTCACTTTCAAAATGATCACATCATCATAAACTGAGATGCAAAATCATTGCGCGTGATCTTTTCTTTGTATCTACTAAACCATCTTTTCTTGTCATTGTCAAGTTTCGAACCCACGTACCCTTAGTTGATTTCTCAATCCCTTACCACTACGCTAGCCAAGAACTTCTGTTACATTAGGAAAACAAAAATATTTATACTTACTTCCTGAAGTGTGAAAACTTTTTTTTCCCCTTAAAATTTGCTGAATTTTTTGAAATGCAATTAACATGATATTAAAATATATAAAAATACATATATAAATATTGTTTAAAAAATTTTAAAAATACGACAACAGATTTTTTGCCAATCAAAATTAATTGTTAGTCACTAAAAAATTTTCTTGGGGCAAAAAAAAAAGTTTACCTAATATGTCAAACGTATACTTGGAAGATATCCAAAATAACTAAATTTCACTACTACAATAAACCATAAAGATCACGGCTCGTCTAGGTGAAAATCGGGCACTAGTGGAATAGTCTACCCATCGTCGAAGAAACAACAAGGCACTAGTGGAACCTAGTTGTGGGATTTGTCTTCTCTCTCACTCTCTCTCTATCTCTCTTTGGGCATGAAGATGGATGAAACGTAAAGATTTTTTGGGATGAGTGTAATTTGGGCTTATCTTCTTACCTTTTGTATAAAAAAAAACTTTTCGAAATTCTTAAACGACATCGTTTTCTCACATAACTTTTCAAAGTCTGCCTAAATGAGTACTAGCCTGCCCACGTGAAAATTCAGACTGCGCGCCTAAATAGGTAGGCTTTTTATCTCACTGCAAGAGTGAGATTATTTATCTCACTTTTTTTCGCGCTAAAGTTTTTTATCACGCTACAAGGGTGAGGTCATTTCTCTTTTATCTCGCCATAAGAGCGAGATCTTTTATCTCATTCTTTTCCGCCCTAAAATCTTTTATCACGCCACAAGGGTGAGATCTTTTCTCTTTTTTATCACGCCACAAGGGTGAGATCTTTTCTCTTTTATCTCATCACAAGAATGAGATCTTTTATCTCATTTTTTTTCCGCCCTAAAACCTTTTATCACACTGCAAAGGTGAGCTTGTTTTTCTTTTATCTCACCGCAAGAGCGAGGTATTTTATTTCGTGCTAAAACCCACTTTTTATCTCAGCCTTGGACTTAAACTGAGATAAAAATTTTAAGCACCACTTTTTATCACGCTTTCCCTGAAAACCGTGATCTTTGTGAATCTCCTTAGCGTGACACATATCTATTATTGTAGTAGTGTCCCCTTCAAAGTTAACTTGGTAAGGTTTGGGGGGAATTTAATCGTTCCAAGATAATGCCCACTTACGAAATCCAAAGAGACCTTCAACTCTTGGACACGGTTTAGAAAGTCTAAATTTGGAAGTAGAGATAATCTCCCATTTGTATAACCGAACTTTGAGACTTGGAGTCCCAACTTTCTAAGATTAGGAGACCTAGCCAAGACATCAGTGCAAGACCAAGGATTTATCCATGACAGAGTTTGTAAGTTATCCATGAATGAAGGATAGTCAACATGGTTATGTGGACTTTCGATATCAAAATCATGCCAAGGTCCACTAACACGTACGTGCCTCAGTTTTACCATCTTCCTAATACTATGGGGTAAGTAAAAACGATAGTGACGAAATGAAGAAACAATAAGGGTCTCTAAATTCCAAAGATTGGATATTGAAGTTGGGAGACTGCGAGAATGCATGACAAAGCGTAGATCCAGGTACTTCAATAGAACTAGTTGGTCTATACGTCGGAGGATAAAGGAATGAGAATTCAACACCCTCAGAAGTTTGAAACGGTGATTAGGACCCCCAAGATATTCATCGCAACCATTGTGAAAGGGAAACAAAGAGCGGGTGTACTTTCGAGCAGGAGAACTATCAATGCATGTAAGAGGAATACTCGACTTCGAGGAAGAGGAGGAAGAAGAAGAGGAAACGAGTAGATTACCCATAATTCGCTGGAGAAAATACTCTTCCGTGGCTTTCTGAAGGCAAAATTCACGCAACAAATCGTGAATACCACATGCTTTGATTCGACCGTCATACCCTCTTCTGGAAACTAACACTAGACTTCTACCGATTAAATCCATCAAGTATTCCTCGGCTTCATCCTCCAACCTTTTTTCACCTTTCTTTCTTATAAATCCCTCAGCAACCCATAACAAAATCAACTTCCACACAAGAATTTCGAAGTCCTCTGGAAATATTGCAAAGTAGAGAAAGCACGGGTTCAAGTGAGGAGGTAAGTGGTTAAAACTCAGTGCTATTGTCTTAGTCCACAGTTCTTGGTCCATAACCATCTGTGAATTTAAGGTTTGCCCCACTTGCTTCCACCGCTCTAGACTCTTCTCTTCATTTCTAAGAATTCCTGCTATCACAACGATTGCAAGTGGTAGTCCTTGACACTTTTGTGCTATTTGCTTTCCTATGTCCATGAGCTCTGTAGGGCAGGTTTCTCTTTGAAATATCGTTTGTTGTAAGAGATTCCAACTCTCATCAGGAGATAGAGAACGCAGAGAAAGAGGAGGGAAACTCATGGGTTTGGACAGCAAAGCTACATGTTCATGCCGACTAATGAACATAATCCTACTTCCGTTGTCATCATTGGGAAAACATATTTCCAAGTCAAATCAGGCCCTGTGATCCCATATGTCGTCCATCATGATGAAGTATCGCCTTCCCTTTAAGCTTTTGTACAAGTTTTGAGCTAATACCTCATCAGTATCGTTGCTGATTTGACCGATGCCACTTGTACACTGCAAAACATAACTTAAAAGGCCAAGTAACAAATCCCTCTTTTGGTACTCTAGAGAAACAGATATCCAAGCTCGCATATGGAAGTAGTATGTCACCAGAGGGTCATTATATACTCCTGTAACCAAAGTAGTCTTACCTTGTCCAGCCATCCCGACAATCGAAATGACCTTAAGCTGCTTCGAACCTCCAGTAAGTTGCTCCTTTAAGATCAGTGCCTCCTGCTCAAATCCCACCATTGCTTCCTCCTCCCCCTCCCATTTACTACTATTTGTTGCTCTTGATGTATCTCTATCAACCGAAAATTTTCCGACATTATTTACTGTTTGCACGCTGTATGTCCTCTTGTCATACATTTCATTCACCTCTGTTTTGATTGCTTCAATCTCTTTCTTGACATGGCCAAGATATAATGAGCGATCATGACCAGTTTTCTCTGATATGCCAATTTCCTCCAGTCTCATCGTTATCATATTCTCCTCCTCCTCCTCCTTCAAGACAGTGTTGACTATGAACAAGTCAACAGCTGTTTCAGCCTCATACACCACGTCTCTAATTCGTGCCTCCAGGTTTTTCGCACCTTCATGGTCTTTAAACCTCATCTGTAAATCCTCAAGGAAGGCTATTAGCAATTGTAGATCCTTGTAAAGCCAGGCAATTTGATCCTCCTCTTCCCTAATCAAATCTCTATTGCAGCTCATTAACCCATCCAAGTTTTCCATCAGAAAACTGGCTATAGTTTCAGCCACAACTCTCTCTCTCTCTCTCTCTCTAGTGGAAGTGTGCTGCTTATCTTTTGTTTCAAGTTGAGGCTGAAAAGTAGAGAACCCACAAAAAAAAAAAAAAACAACTCGAGAGTCTTGATACAACGAATGTGGGGCTATGAATATTTCACAACTTGCAAAACATGACAAATATAACGCGGCAGACATAATTTCAAAGAGCCTTCAACCAAAGACTAAAGGAAGACTTTTTTAAATATCTGCAAAGTAAACTCCTCCATTCCTTAATGTTAATCTCTTTTGAGAATTTTTAACATTTCAAGAAGACATGATTGCACTCGAATCAAATCTAAAAGTATAACAGCATTGGCTCACGTTTTGGGGAGGAGAGGATAAAAAAATAGAGAAGGGTAATAGAATGTAACGTTAGATGTGAGTATGACTGATTCTTTATGAATTTAGTTTTTTTTGGCCACCTTAGTAGCTTGGAAATTACTTGGAATTGTTGTTGAATAGACATTTTTTGTGCATGTGAAGAGGCATGGTAGTGGCAACCCCACCTCCAATCATCTTTTGAAAGCTAAAAGTTGTCTTTCAATGGTAACACACAAGTATTGGAGAGAGAGAGAGAGAGAGAGAGAGAGAGAGAGAGAATTCCGCTTGGTTTAAGGGGAGTAAATTGATTTGGCCTCAGTTGGTAGTTTCTCCTCTATAACGTACATTTGGCACCAAATACTTGAAATAGACCATAGCATCGGCCAAGAAAACAGTGGGCTTTTGGCCCGGAAATATTAGTCTTGAAAGCAAGAGGTGATCATGGAGTTCAACGGTGGGATTGTATCCAATTGTCATTTGAGTTAACAGAGGTATACAAACCTCCAGTTAGGTTGAGCCGCTTGTGGTAGCACACCCCACTTTTAGGACTACAACTTCGGAAAGAAAGAAACCAATGGAATCATGAGACAAAGGAGCAAGAAAAAAAAAAAAACTACTCTAAATACTCACACAAGGCCAGGACCACCTTAAGACACACACACAGAAGTACTGAATTGTATAAGAGCGAGAGGGAGATAGGAAGAAGTGATATCACAGTGACTAATGGAAGTGGAAGCTCGGGACCAGACTCGAACGAATCCTTGACTTGGGTGTTCGGACAAATAAGCCAAAGTGGCTTATTTTTTGTCCTTATTCAAATTTTTTTCGTATCACTTGGCTTATTGTCATTTTTTTGGGGATTATTACATCCTCACGACAAGAGAAATCTAAAAAGTAAAATTTTTTTGATCGAAATTCAATTTTTTTTGAATAAAGACGAAAAATTTGGGTTATTAGCTTATTTTTTGTCTTTATTCAAAAAAATTAGGTTTTGATCGAAATTTTTTACTTTTTAGATTCCTCTCGTCATGATGAAGCAATAATCCCCAAAAAATTGACGATAAGCCAAGTGATACGAAAAAAATTTGAATAAGAATAAAAAATAAGCCACTGTGGCTTATTTGTCCGAACGGACAAAGATCGTTTTCCCTATTCCTAGCAGGACCATACATTTTCAAGATCCTTTAAAACACTATTATGATTATTTCTTTTCCATCATAGCTCTATTATAAGCATTGAAGATAAGATTGGTCGAATACTAGAAATCATATTGGCTATCCTAGTTTCGGAGGTGGTTAAGAAAGTAATTTCCAGAGAATATCGAACGTACTGAAGATACAATTTGCTCCCGAAATTCTACTTTCTGAAAGAGTGATATTTCCTTGCAATGTTAGGTGAATTGTCTTAGAGACAATTATTTCAGTTACTAGTCATCATCATATGTAAAGCAGCATCAATGTGCTTTGCCTGCCACTTCAATTTGGCAGAATCTGGTAAACTCAATGAACCGAGGCCTTGCATTGCTATGAAACTCATTGCACGCTACATAAATGTTGGGTCCACCCCGGTGGGCCTGTTTTTGGTATTGGGCTGGTTTGGCCCAATTAGCTCTCATTGTTAAGTATTCTCTTGTATCCCTAGTGTGGGAGAGTGGTGTGTGTAACTGTGAGAAACGGAGAGAGCAGGAGAGACCGAGAGAGAAATTGAGAGGAGAGTTCCATTGTATTGAGAGGAGAGAGTGAGTGATTGTGTAGCAAATCTCACCGTGTAATTTCTCGATATAGTGAAACCCCCCTCCCCGTGGATGTAGGCCGGTTGTTTGGCCGAACCACGTATATCGGTTGTGTTGCTCTTCTTCTTTATTTTTGCGCTTGTGTTTGTGGTGTGGATTGGGGTCGGCCTTGCGACCCAACAGTGGTATCAAAGCTCCGAGTTCGAGCTGCGTTGGAGTGCACACCGGAAGAACACAACACTTTTGAAAACGGCACTGGAAAAGCACAGTTTACTGGGTTTTGAATCAAGTTGGTTGATGACTTGATTGGAGTAGTAAGGGTTGTGCGTTTCACTCATATGAACTCAGAGGTGGGGTCAGGGTCGAGTATCGTCACCGGAGGAGATCATACAAGCGTTTCGAAAGGCACCGGGCGGAGGCGAGTGGTAGCTCTACAGTTGATCGTCGAAGGGTTGATTGGAAACGAGATTTGAGCACAGGGGTTTGTTCGTCTCGAGGAAACGATCCCAGATCTGTAAAGTTCGTCAGCGGAAGTTACGGGGGTGGCCCACACGCCCCGGTAAAAAGGGGGCGCATAACAGGCGGAAATCTGAACCAGTCCGGCGGTTCAGAAGGTTCCAGACTGGTTCAGGGAAAGATTCAATCGGTTCGGTCCGATATAGACCGGTTCGTGACAGGTTCAGACCAGTTCCTGGAAGGGTTTTTTTTAATTTCGGATCTGTTTTCAGCCTCGGTTTGGAGTGATTCAACTCGGAAATTGCTGGTACGTTTTTTTACAGCTTTGAAACGTTAATTTTGGCATTGGTTGAGTTGATCGGGAGTACAAAGTGTTGGGTTTAAGTGATTATCTTGCTTTGGGTTAGTAAAACAAGATGTCAGATTTTATTATGAATACCATGGTTCTTTTGTCGGCAACCAATTATGCAATATGGAAGCCGTGGATAGAGGACATGCTTTCATGGAAAGATTTGTATGACCCTTTGGAGTACAAGGGAGTTAAACCGAATGATACAAAAACGGAGGATTGGAAGAAATTGAATAGAAAAGCTGTAGGTTTGATCTCCCAGTGTATTGGGCAGGAGGTGTTTCATCATGTAGCGCAAGAGACAGACGCTTACGCTCTGTGGACGAAGCTTGAGTCTATGTATCAGTCAAAAACATCGCGGAATAAAGCATTATTGATGAGGAGGCTTGTGAATTTAAAACTCCGAAGTGGTGATTCTGTTGCTGTTCATTCAAGTGAATTTCAAAATTTGGTAAATCAATTAGACTCTGTTGGTTTGATGTTCGATGATGAGTTACAAGCCCTATTGTTGCTTAGTTCCCTACCGGATAATTGGGAAACACTAGAGGTTTCCTTGAGTAATTCAGCGCCGGATGGAAAGTTAAGCATGAGCATAGTAAAAGATCCTTTGTTCAACGAGGAGGCTCGGCGGAAGGAGATGAGGATAGATGGTGAGGATGAGTCGCGGGCACTAGTTTCGGACGGAAACAGAGGGAGAAGCCAAACAAGAGGAAACAAAAGAGATGGTGGCAGTCGCTCTCGGCCGAGAGGGGGGACACCTATGCCGAGAGAGGGTACACCTATTCCCGGGTCTTTTACTTGTTATCACTGCCATGAGGAGGGACATATCAAGAGGAATTGCTCAAAGTATAAAGCGGAGAAAGTTAAAGGAAAAGACCAATCAAAGGATGCAGCAGTTGTAGTTTATGAATCATATGGGGAGCTTATGGTAGCCGTGTCAAACACTACAGACGCAGGGAAATCAGATTGGGTACTGGATTCTGGGTGCTCATATCATGTTTGCGGGGATAAGTGACAGTTTTGGAGTTACGAGGCATTTGATGGAGGGTTTATCTGGATGGCTAATAATTCGAGGTGTCGGGTTGTTGGCAAGGGGATAGTGAAATTTCAAATGCCGAGTGGAAAAATTGTGAGGCTTGAGGGGGTGCGACACGTGCTAGGTTTGAAGAAGAACTTGATATCTCTCTGGATGCTTGATGAGAGAGGTTTTAGTTTTTCAGCGGGTAGCGGAGTCCTTCGGGTTTGCAAAGGAGAAAGAGAGATGCCGCAGGGGAAGATGATTGGTGGGCTATGTTGAGATGTGAAGACAATTTTAGAGTTACAGTAAAAATGACCCGGAAGGTTTTGGGTCCCGCCCAACGCAGGTTTTAGTATTTTTTAGGGTTTTCTAGTATTAGCTTGCTTGCACATATAAAAGCAAAGCTAGGGCTGCCTCCTTTTGTAACTCTGACATATTTTCATTAGGGGAAAAAACTGAAATAGTTCCTGTAGTTAAGTGTTTGTGCCAATTTGGTCTCTGTAGTTGTAATTGGCTTGATTTACACTCTGTACTTTCCATTTTGTTCCAATTTGGTCCAATTACTAACTTTCGTTAGTCCGCTGTTAGTCCTTTAAACAGCAAAATCATGTGGCCCTCCTTTTTTGGGGGTGAAAACAGACCTGTTCGGCTAAATAAGCCAACTTTTATCCTTATTCAAATTTTTTTCGTATTTATTAGTTTTTCGTCAATTTTTTAGGGGTTATTGCATCATCATGACAAGAGAAATCTAAAAAGTAAAAAATTATGATCGAAATTCAATTTTTTTTAATAAAGATAAAAAAATTGGCTTAGGTTTATTTTTCAACATTCCTAGTCAAGAATCAGTGCATGGGACAAGTGTAGAAAAATGAATGGAATGACATGGCTCTATTTTTTGTAACCACTTGGGCTGTTAAGTTAGGTTTATTGTAACCTAGTTGAGTGGTTTGTTATGTTTATGTATTAGGTTATGACTTGCTAAATTTCGAACTGAGTTTATGTAATATTCTGACTTTTGGATCTATATCATGTTGTGATTTTTGGACATGGTTCTATATGCATTTTTAGTACTATGCAGAAAGATAAGACATCTTAGTATTTGTCTACAAGTTGAACAGGTAGACAATACCGGTGGTTATGATACCTCATGGCTGACCATGAAAATGATGAATTTGAGGGCAATTTTTTTGCAAAAAACTATAACCAAATTTCTTCTCAGGTGCCTCATTATCAATGGAGAATGGAAGAATGAGCTGTGTTTTGGTTTAGAGGCATGTTAGGACAAGAAGGGAATGAGCAAACTTGTTCAACTATATAAGCCAACTGGATTATTTTTTTGTTTTTATTCAAATATTTTTCGTATTTGTTAGTTTTTCGTCATTTTTTTGGGAATTATTGAATCGTCATGATAAGAGAAATCTAAAAAGTAAAAAATTACGATCGAAACTTAATTTTTTTGGATAAAGACAAAAATAAGCCAATAAGTCAATTTTTTCGTCTTTATTCAAAAAAATTGAATTTCGATAATAATTTTTTACTTTTTAGATTTATCTCGTCATGACGATGCAATAACCCCAAAAAAACTAACAAATACGAAAAAAATTTGAATAAGGATAAAAAAAATAAGTCAGTTGGCTTATTTAGCGGAACGGGTCTGTTTTAACCCAAAAAAAGGGGGCCATATAATTTTGCTGTTTAAAGGACTAACAGCGGACTAACGAAAGTTAGTAATTGGACCAAATTGGAACAAAATGGAAAGTACAGAGTGTAAATCGAGCCAATTATAACTACATGGACCAAATTGACACAACCACTTAACTACAGGGACTATTTCAGTTTTTTTCCCTTTTCATTATAGTGAAACACCCCAGCACCTCGTGGACGTACGATTAAGCAATCAGCTTAAGTCGGAACCACGTAATCTCTATGTCTTGTTCTTTTCTTGTTTTATATTATTTTCTGTTCTTGATTTGTTCTTCAATTGTGTGCGTTTGCTTGTGGGTTTGGACGTTCGAATCCCCAACAACTGGTATCAGGGCCAGGTTAGGAGGTCAAGGGTTTACACAATGGCTGAAGAAAAATACAAGATCGAGAAGTTCAATGGTACAAACTATGCTTTATGGAAGATGCAGATGGAGGATATTTTGTATCAGAAGGATCTATATCTTCTGATCAGTGGCACGAAACAAAAAGCATAAAGCAAGCAGATTGGGATATTTTGGATTGCAAAGCTTTGGGGACTGTGTGTTTGAGCCTCGCGCCGTCGGTTGCGTCGAATATTGCCAAAGAAAAGACTACAGCAGATTTGTTCAAAGCCCTAGAAAAGATGTACGAGAAACCTTCTACGGTGAACAAGGTATATCTTATGAAAAAGTTGTTTAACCTAAAGATGCCTAAAAACTCTATTGTTGCTGAACATCTGAATGAATTTAATACGATCATGAATCAGTTAGAATCGGTGGGTATTAATTTTGATGATGAGATTAGAGCTCTTGTTCTACTATCGAGTTTGCTAAAAAGTTGGAATGGACTTGTCGTGGCAGTGAGTAATTCCTCCGGGTCTGCAACAATAAAATTGGAGGATGTTACTGGATTGATATTAGGAGAAGAGGCTAGGAGGAGAGCATCGGGTGAGGATGTTGCTTCGGGTTCAACACTTAGTACAGAGGACAGAGGCAGGTCTACGAATAGGGGAGGCAACAAGGGCAAGGAAAGAGGGAGTTCCAAGAACAGGGGCAGGAGTAAATCTCGTAGTAGAGAAGTGAAACTTGAAGGTTGTTGGAACTGTGGTCAGATGGGGCATTGGAAGTGAGACTGTAAGGCACCACCGAAAAAGCAGCAGAACGGGAATAATCAGGGGGGTAAGAACACCGTCAATATTTTCGAGGAATCGGATAATGAAGCCTTGATTTGTTCGCTAGATTCTCACAATGAGTCTTGGATTGTAGACTCGGGAGCCTCATTTTACGCTACTTCATGCATGAATGTGAGAATTATGTGCAGGGAAA
>CM033799.1:17311653-17339023 GCA_019656835.1 Rhododendron ovatum
ATTTAGCAGGGGACATTGACAGCAGGAAGAGCACTATCGGGTATGTTTTTACATTGGGGAGTGCAGCAGTTGATTGGGTTTCGCGGCTACAGAAAATAGTGACTATTTCCACAACAGAGTCGGAGTATGTTGCAGCTACAGAGGCGTGCAAGGAGATGGTATGGCTAAGGAGCTTCATGAAAGAGTTGGGTAAGGAGCAGGACAATTGCAAATTGTTCAGCGATAGTCAGAGTGCAATACATCTGGCGAAGAACGCAACTTTTCATTCGAGGACCAAGCATATTGACATAAAGTATCACTTTATTCGCTCTTTGTTGGAGGATGAACAGTTCACTTTGGAGAAGATTCACACAAGCGATAATCCGGCAGACATGTTTACGAAGGTGGTTACTGTGGAGAAGCTGAAGTCTTGTTCGGCTTCTGGGGTCTCCAAGCTTGAGTGGGAGGCTGGGTGCTGGTGGTGTTAATGATAGTTGATGATTGACTGGATGTCTGATCATGTCTTCGAGTGGGAGATTGTTGAGATGTGAAGACAATTTTAGAGTTGCAGTAAAAAATGACCCGGAGGGTTTTGGGTCCCGCCCAACGCAGGTTTTAGCGTTTTTTAGGATTTTCGAGTATTAGCTTGCTTGCACATATAAAAACAAAGTTACGGCTGCCTCTTTTTGTATCTCTGACATATTTTCATTACTGAAACACCCCAGCATCCCGTGGACGTACGATTAAGCAATCAGCTTAAGTCGAAACCACGTAATCTCTGTGTCTTGTTCTTTTCTTGTTTTATATTATTTTCTGTTCTTGATTTTCAATTGTGTGCGTTTGCTTATGGGTTTGGACGTTCGAATCCCCAACAGGTTATACAGGCTTGTGGGATTTGTTGTGATAGGAGGAGCTGCTGTCAAGCATGGTACAAGCGGTATAGGGTGTTCAGATGGACAGGGGGTACATCAATTGCCGATACGCACATGGAGAGAACACGGGAGTACACGGAGGTGTCACGGTTCTTCGGAGGGTGTGCGGGATTTAGGCTTGAAAGTGAGAGAGCAATTGATACAGGATGTTCACCGGGAAGCTCAGAGGAAAGGGATAGGAATTTTAAGGATGAGAGCTCCAAAAACGAAGAAGAGAGTCTCTTTCGCTCTTGATTTGGTTAGTAGTGGTGATCTCTCCGGAGTTGTCGACACGGAAGGAGGGAAAGACCCACCGCGGATGGTGAGGTGGTGAGTCTTGCGGAGCACCTGGTGAGGGGGTGCGGGCGATCAAGCAATGGAGGAGTGCGGTTAAAAAGTGGACTCCGTTGTGGTTTGGAGACATCTCGGTTGGAGATGGAGGCGTTCCGGTTGGTGAGCACGGATACCTTGGGAGGGGGTGCATCCTACGCAAAGGGGGTGCAGTTTTTTCTCTTGCTCGGTCGGTGATTACCCACTCGGGGTGGAGGGGGTGATTGTTGGGTCCACCCCGGTGGGCCTGTTTTTGGTATTGGGCTGGTTTGGCCCAATTAGCTCTCATTGTTAAGTATTCTCTTGTATCACTAGTGTGGGAGAGTGGTGTGTGTAACTGTGAGAAACAGAGAGAGCAGGAGAGACCGAGAGAGAGATTGAGAGGAGAGAGTGAGTGATTGTGTAGCAAATCTCACCGTGTAATTTCTCGATATAGTGAAACCCCCCTCCCCGTGGATGTAGGCCGGTTGCTTGGCCGACCCACGTATATCGGTTGTGTTGCTCTTCTTCTTTATTTTCGTGCTTGTGTTTGTGGTGCGGATTGGGGTCGGCCTCGCAACCCAACAATAAATTATGTGAGGTCTACAACTAAATCAAGTCCAATGAATAAAAACTTAAGAAATACCCACATACGGGAAATAGGTAACTTGTTATTTCCAGTGGATTGATTTATGTAGTTTTGCTCTATTTTGGTTAAACAAATTTCCTCTGCTTTTGAGTTTTACATTTGATACATTTTTTTTTTTGTGGTGGTGCTTTCGTTCAGTCAGGAAAACTACGGATAAGAGATGCTAGATTGCAGGTACGAATTGATCTTTTATCTAGGATTTATGGTAGAGCATTATTGGAACTTTGCATCTACCAGTGGGCTGTGAGTGATGTTCATGTAGGAAAGTGGTCGGAATGGGTATTACATTTTGGATTTATCAGTTTGACATAAGTGTTTGACGCAAGTACTACATATGAACTTTCTTTAGTCTTCCATTGCTTTTCCGGAGAGAAGCTTCAGGACACAGTTTTGATCCATTAGCTGTGCTAAGTTGTACTGTCACACATTTAGAACTTGGTTCTGTCTTTCATTTAAGGATTTGAAGTAGTACATGTGGGGGCTCCGTTCCATGTGGTTTATGCTCTGTGATGTGGGTTTGAGATTTGACTCCTGATTTCCCAGCTCTGTCCTGCAAAATGAAGCACGACTAAGGACCACACTGGAGGTTCTCCGGGATGGCCCTCCGGTGCAAGAATCAGTTTCCTTGCCAGGAAGAACTTAGAGATTAGGAGCTAGGGTTTCTGTTGTGCGTACCTTTTCAAAAAGGCATAATGGGGTATTTATAGGGAACCCTTGGCTTGATCTCCAAGGTCACACCTACGCTCAACACGCGTCGGCTGACGTCACTCTTACATCATGTTTAGGGTTTTGCAACCGCTTTTGAAGATGAGCTGGCACCTTCACGTGCCCCCATCGTTATCCTTATAACCGTTCGGATGACGTCACAACCATCGTCATTGCCATGTCCACTGTTCCAACGCAGACGGGCTGATTCGTCGGCCACAACATGCTCGGGACCGAGCATATCGTTCGACCTCGGCAACCGTCCAAACGATCATGTTCCCCCATCCATGGGGGTGCTCGGATGGGAGCGTTTATAGAAGTTCACGTTAGTGGGACCTTCGGATAAAGGACCCTCGGCTACGGTAGCTTTTTCGAACGTTGGGAGAAAGACGGCATGGAGCCGAGAGGAATGCTGGATTATGTTCGGAAATGGCCCGAGCCATTTTGCTCGGCCCGCTACAGTACAATAGTAAAGGGTTTGAATCCACGTGCAATAATTTTCCAGTGAAGACTGTGTGATTAACTGATGCACTTGGTTGTGCCTTCCACCGTTGTTCTGTTAGGCTTTTGTGCTCCTATGTATCTTTTCTTGTGATAATCCTTCGTGATTAATAATGTCATGCTATTTTATTTGTGGCAGAGCCTTGAGTTGGTTGATAAAGTACGTATGCTAGCAACCAAAACAGTGTGAAGCATCTATTTTAGTTGTCTGAAGTATTACTTCTCATGTACTACGAAGGCACAGGAGATAAGTAAATGAAAGCAGTTCTTTTCGATTTTTTTCACTGTTGAGAACTGTCCGTACACAGGAAAAAAAATCCGTGATAAAGTACGTGCATTCTTCTTTGTAGCAGCTGGAAGCACCCGTAATATAGTAATTTTTGTTGTTGTAACAAGGTAGTCTACTCAGAAAATTTAATTGAGCAGAGTGAGAATAAAAATGTGGTGTCTCTACTACAGTACTGAAGCTCCCAGGCTTTTGCTTTCTAGAAGGTATTTTAGGGGATTAAGGTAAATAGAAGTCATTGCTGCTGCAAACTGGCATTTGCATAATGTGGGATCCCAAAAATTCATCTTCGTTTTGGTCAATTCTATGAGAATTAATTAAAAGGGGAAATGATTTTAACACTCGTTCCCTTCCTTAATTTCCCTAGCAGAAGGGAACACCATTTTACCTTTATCATCTCTAGTGTGGGTATATTCGTAATACAGATGGAATCTCCTTGAGCATTTTGCATCTGTCCAACACAACACTATGGATGCGTGAGAAAGTGACTACTTGAAGCAATTCACTCCTCAATATCAAGTTCTGCGAATTTCAAAAACTTGAGTCGACAAAAACCGCCATCACTTGTTTTCCAATGGGGCCCCAGGCAGGCATTAGTTTTCAACTTTAGAGCCTCCATGTTGGGTGGTAATTTCCCAAGATTCACAACACTTCCGCTTTGGACCTTTGACGTATAAAGTCAACCTCTTTACATCCACTCGGAATTTAGACCGTTGGAGAAGAATGCATATTCTTTCAAGTACATAACCCCTCTACTAGTGCAAGGCAACTGTCAAAGCTATGACTTATCACGGTCACAGCTTTGTTAGGTTCTTCGACAAAGCCAAAGACACTAGATGCCTAGGGTGACGAATAGTGCTGAACGAGAGTTATCTAAAATCGATGCATGTACAATGCAAAAATTAATAAAACATATCCAACCAAGACCAACCCCTTTCTTAATGGCCTAAATGTACTTTTTATTGAACAAACAAAATATTCATTCTGCCTCCCTACACGATCCAGTCCTGCAAGTTTGCATTGATCAAAACTTGAAAGAACCTTAACATGAAAAAAGACAATATCTGCTTCTTCAAAATAACAACTAACATGTTGCTTTATGCTACATTGAAAGGATAGAAATTTATTTCCAAAGAACTAGAACAACACCCCCACCACAAATAGAAGCTGAAATGAGTAGAAAGAGAATGACTCCGTGCAGTAGAAGGAAGCAGAAGCCTCCACTGGGTTAAATTCCTTCTCCCTTGCAACATCTGCCTGCATGAAGAGAAAATGCAAATGGATGAGAATCTACAATGTAGGGGATCGACCATTTAGTTTCACGACAAATTTGCCTAAAACAATCGATTTATCATAGGCAATAAATTAGCCTGCCAACGGTCAGAGGCATGGACACTTCCAGATTGTCCGTGTGATGAATCCCAACTACAATCGAAAAATATAGCTGTGATATCATGATGGGCGTAAATGAATAGACGTACTAGTCATTAGCAAACCAACATACGAATAGACACTCGTCATTAGACACTAGTCAAATTTCAAAAACTTGAGTCAATAAAAACCTCTGCCCCTTGTTTATATACCAACGCATTATTTTTCAAGTTAAGAGCCTCCATATTGGGTAGTAAATCCCCAAGACTGACTACACTTCCATTTTAGACCCGTGCCTTATAAAGTCAACTTCTTTACATTTACATTTAACTGGAACCTTGGACCATTGGAGAAGAATGCATATTCTTTCAAATATTTGACCCTTCCAATAGTGCAAGGCAACAGTCATGGTCGTAGGTTTGTTAGCTCCTCTGACATAGCCAAAGAACACTAGATGCTGAGAAATTCCAGACAAGGTTTAGCTAACATCGATGCACGTGCAATACAAAATGTCCAACCAAGACCAGCCCCTTTCTTAATGGCCAACAATGTTTTCAATGGCAAATCTGGGGCACTCCTTGAGGCGAGGCACATTAAAAACCTTCCTAGGCTTTGAATTTTTAGCGGAGAACCACACTAGAGTTCGCCCTTCCATCAGAGGCATATGGTGGCTAATACTTTTCACCTAGAGATGACGAACACTAATGCATTAGAAAAATCAGTTTGTTTTTCTTTGGTAAATGATGCAGGGTGAAGCATATTGAAAAACAAGAACAACACGAGAGATGAAACTCACAAACTTACAATATTGAGAAAGCTCTCTGTTTTCTGATTGTCAAAACTCAACAAAGTTGCCTTATGGCTTACAACTTACTAATTTGTGTTGGAAAATTTCCTGATTTTGTGAATGGAAATTGGGGCTTTCGGAGGGTCTCCCGAGACAACAGAAAGGCCTTCCGTTGGTTCATTGTATCTAAATGAGGCCATTCAAGTTCCAGCTGTTTTCAGCTGGTAAATACCCCATGAAGAGAGGTTAATGGCAGAATTCACGCCTGCAAATTCATTTCTGGCAGTTTCGTGTATTGATATCAACATTATCTCCAATTCATGGCTGAGTAATCAAGGCCGAATTCAATTTTTGGATGTTATACATGGTCTGTTGCGGCTATATAAACTGGATCCCGGTTTCAGAAGTTCCACACGAGTTCATAGTCATTCTATATTTTGAAACCTTCATTCTCGTGTGTGAGAGCAACAGACATTCGTTCAGTTTGCCAAGGCAGCTTTCTGGTGGTGTTCTAATAGCCATGGTCTAGCCATTCTATCATGGGAGACAGACGCTGGTCAACCTCCAACACCCAACGGTGAGGCGGTGGATCTGTTTTAAGGAGACTGATTTTGGGCTCGGTTCGGTGTTACATATTTAAGTATTTTTGTATTCTGTTCATGCAACTTGCAATCTGTAATTCGTTGATCACTTTGTAATTTTTCCCAAGCAGATTTTTAATCATGTGATCGGCGATCGGTTTTTTAGAATACATATTCTGTTTGGTTCTAATAGTCTTGTACAAATTAGTTTCATGACAGGATGTGGAAGAGAATACATGTCTGGATTAGAAGAGTAATCTGCTTGACAGTCAATTACTCAACAAAGGGAGGAAAAAAAAATAGAACCTGTTCGGCTTCGGCCAGATCAATCGTGTGCGACTCGATCTTGATGGTAACAGAAAGGCTATGACCTAAATCAGTCGTGCGCGACTTGATCATGTCTATTTGGTAAACTGGATGGCTACGGCTTAGGTAGTTGTGCACAACTACGCCTTGGATTGATGACTTTTTCGGCCTTTGGAGCAGTCTATTCGGTTTCTCCCGTGACACTGCTCGGCCATAATCTGTTATGTGCCCTCCTCAGTGGAAGTGGTCTGTGTACTCGGCCTTGCAATCAGCCAGTGGTAGGCTTGATATGACTTTATGTACTATGTCTGGATTGATCATCCTAGTGGTAGGATTGATTCACTCAGCCATAGTGCGTGGCCTATGTGGGAAAACTAGTACATAGATTGGTTTGTGCGAGTAAGGAGAAGTCGGGATGGTCACAGTCTTGCACATAACAGATTGTGTATACCGTTTACCTTTTGGGGGCGCTGCCCTCGAAAACTAGTACACAGATTGGGTACACTGTGTTGTGGAGGATGTCAGACTTAGCTTGTCTAATCGATTGTTAATCTATTCATGTATAGCTTGTCATTTTGAAATTGAGATTTGTTCTCTTATATGTGGTTATTCCTAATTTTAGGAAAACATGACAAGTAAGCAAGGGAAAACTACTGACACTGGCAAAGACATTGGTAACGTCAGTGGCGATGGAAGTGGCAGTGGTGCTATTTCAGCTCCTACTCCTACTCCTGGGGTTCCCTCTATCCCGATGTCACACGTGGAGAAGCCGAGCAAGTTTGTCGGGGTGGATGGCAACAAAAGATGTTGTTTTATCTCACCACTTTGAACTTGGCGAAGTGGCTTACTGATGAAGAACCAGTTGTTGATGAGGACGACCCTGACACCCAGAAACGGATTGCTGTGGTCAGATGGAAAGACCAGGACTACATGTGCAAGAATAAGGAGATGACTTTGGATGCTCTTTTCATCAAGCTTTGCATTGCAGAAGAGAATCGGGATATGGACAAGACTATAAAGTCCTCTTACATAGCCAAGGCAAATATGGTGAGGGATGGTCAATCTTCGGGTATGAAGAAGAACTAGAATGACAGGAGTTCTGACAAAGAACAGAAGGATAAAAGTGTCCATCTGAGATCGAGAGGTGGTGTTGCCAAGAAATAGAAAGAGAAGTTTTAGGGTAAATGCTTTAATTGCAACAAGTTCGGGCACCTAAGCTTCGGGGGTACAAAGCCACCTAACCCTCGCACTCAGGCGCACTTGGCTTATGTGGAGGCAGGAATGTATAATAACAACCTCACGACTATGATATCTGAAGTGAACATGGTGGGTTCAAATCCGCAGGAATGGTGGATAGACACCAGGGCTATTCGCCATATCTGTAACAAGCTACTGTTCACCACCTTCGAGTTGGCTGCTAATGGTGAGAAATTGTTTATGGGGAATTCAGCTACCTCGGATGTTGCGGGGCAAGGGAACGTAATTCTGAAGATGACTTTTGGAAAAGAGTTGACTCTGAATAATGTGTTGTTCGTGCCAGATATTCACAAGAATTTGGTGTCTAGTTCTCTGTTGAGCAAGCATGGCTTCCGTTTGGTTTTCCAGGCTGATAGGGTTACTCTGACTAAGCCTGGAATGTATGTAGGGAAAGATTATATGATTGATGGTCTGTTCAAAATGAATGTAATGACTAAATTAAATTCCCTATGAGAATAAAATGAAATTCCTAGTTGCATATGTGCTTGAGTCATCCTCTTTGTGACATGATAGACTAGGTCATGTTAATTATGATTCTCTTTGTAGAATGATTAACCTAAACCGTATTCCAGCATTCCAAATCGATAAGAAGCACAGGTGTGAAACTTGTAAAGGCTATAAAATGATAAGATCTTTTTTCAAAGCGATAGAAAGAAACACTGAGCCGTTGGATCTAATCCATACAGATGTGTGTGATTTGAAATATGTTCAATCATAAGCAGGCAACAAGTACTTCATCACTTTTATCGATGATAGCACCAAATTTTGCTATGTATACTGGCTAAAGAGTAAAGATGAAGCCCTGCAAAAATTCATTCTTTACAAGAATGAAGTTGAGACACGACTTAGCAAGAAGACCAAGGCTTTGAGAAGTGATCGAGGTGGTAAGTATGAATCACCTTATGGTGAATTCTATGCCCAACAGGGGATTATTTACCAAACCACTACGCCTTACTCACCTCAGTCTAATGATAAGCACCTAAGACTGCTTGATCGTGGTGTTTTAAGTCCGTTGATTTAGTAGCTTTATTAGTTTAATTTGTCGATATTATTCAATATTGCTTGTAAGGTAGTTTGTTGAGTGTTTCAAGTAAAACGTCTTTAAAAGGCGTATTTTGATCTCAATGCCAACCCCCAAGTTAATTCAAGTGTCCACGCTGGGTGGAACTTGTGCCAAAGTGATCAAAGAACGAAGGCGTAGGCCATCGGGTGAGTCGTCAAGCCGTCAGGTGCCAAACATAGGAGGCTGGCCTGGAGACCTGAAGATAAGCTCTGCGTATCGATACAGCCTCTTGTCTTTCTCAACTAAATACTTGAGGTTCGGTATGGAAAATGAACGGTTTACATGACGTAAACCGCTCATGTTAATCTTGTCTTTCTCAACTAAATACTTGAGGTTCGGTATGGAAAATGAGCGGTTTACGTTATGTGACTTATGTTAATCTTGTCTTTCTC
Organism: Rhododendron ovatum; assembly: GCA_019656835.1. Lineage (NCBI taxonomy): Eukaryota > Viridiplantae > Streptophyta > Magnoliopsida > Ericales > Ericaceae > Rhododendron > Rhododendron ovatum. The sequence continues at coordinate 17,320,751 of CM033799.1, forward strand.
AACTAAATTACGTCATGTGACTTATGTTAATCTTGTCTTTCTCAACTAAATACTTGAGGTTCGGTATGGAAAATGAGCGGTTTACGTCATGTGACTTATGTTAATCTTGTCTTTCTCAACTAAATTACGTCATGTGACTTATGTTAATCTTGTCTTTCTCAACTAAATACTTGAGGTTCGGTATGGAAAATGAGCGGTTTACGTCATGTGACTTATGTTAATCTTGTCTTTCTCAACTAAATTACGTCATGTGACTTATGTTAATTTTGTCTTTCTCAACTAAATACTTGAGGTCCGGTATGGAAAATGAGCGGTTTACATGACGTAAACCGCTCATGTTAATCTTGTCTTTCTCAACTACATACTTAAGGTTCGGTATGGAAAATGAGCGGTTTACGTCATGTGACTTATGTTAATCTTGACTTTCTCAACTAAATTACGTCATGTGACTTATGTTAATCTTGTCTTTCTCAACTAAATACTTGAGCTTCGGTATGGAAAATGAGCGGTTTATGTCATGTGACTTATGTTAATCTTGTCTTTCTCAACTAAATTCCGTCACATGACGTAAACCACTCCATGAGCAGTTTACATGACGTAAACCACTCGTGGAGTGGTTTACGTCATGTGACTTATGTTAATCTTGTCTTTCTCAACTAAATACTTGAGGTTCGGTATGGAAAATGAGCGTGGTTTGTTTTTATGTAACAAAACTTGTCGATGTTAACCTCCGGTGATCATATGCTTGCACATATGGTTCCGTGAGCTATGCCACGAAGTGGTTAACGTCATGTGACTTATGTTAATCTTGTCTTTCTCAACTAAATACTTGAGGTTCAGTATGGAAAATGAGCGTGGTTTGTTTTTTATGTAACAAAACTTGTCGATGTTAACCTCCAGTGATCATATGCTTGCACATATGGTTCCATGAGCTATGCCACGGAGTGGTTAACGTCATGTGACTTATGTTAATCTTGCCTTTCTCAACTAAATGCTTTAGGTTTGGTATGGAAAATGAGCGTGGTTTGTTTTTTATGTAACAAAACTTGTTGATGTTAACCTCTGGTGATCATATGCTTGCACATATGGTTCCGTGAGCTATGTCTTGCCTCGTGTTTGCCAAGAGAATAAAAGAGCTCGCTTGTTCTCCATACTTAATTTCTTGTCTTTAAAGTTTTCCTAGCTAAATCTTCTGGTTGCTAGCCTATGCCGTGCGTTTCAACCGAGTTTTTGTTGAGAAGGGTCAGTTGGCTAAGTCACGAGCGTTATGACTTCTATGCCTTGCCGCTTGTTTAATTAAGTTAAAACTCATTTTCAATTTATTGTTAGAAGTGTTAATCACTGACCAAAGCAAAATCAAAAGTTGGCCATCTAAACGCCACAAAACCTTACATCTACAAATCCTAGCAAGCCATAAAGAATTTTCTCTGTGGGAACGATACCGGACTTTTGGATATTATGCTGACAAAGACCTAGCCCTACGCTCGGGGTAAATCAACTTAATTCAGCAGTTAGGTTTTGGACGAAGCATATTTTGGCGCCGTTGCCAGGGATCTTTCTTATATAGCTTATTGGGAGGTTTGACAAACTAGTGTAAGTATTCCATTTAATTTTTCTTTGTGCAACTTCTACTATTTCTAGCGGATACCTCTAACCGATCATACTATTGACTTGAGGTGTAACGAAGCTAAATCTAGTATCCATTGCCTTTTGTTTTCTTTTCTTGCACATATGTATATTGAGGTGGCGGCATAGCCCCTCTAGTCTATTTTTCTTATTGCAGAGCGCTTCCAAAGCTCTTAATCGGTAAAAGCAAGGTTCATGCTTGTGGTTTATCGTAGTCCTCACTCAAACCGACTCCATCGATCTAGCTCTTTGCCTCGCATAAGAAACAGAAATCTCTGGGCTTACTCTCCACCAAGTAGATATTCTAGGCCATATTCTCAATCAAGACAACCAATGGCGGATGAGGAAGTTGCTCTGGTTAGGACTCTTAAGGACTGTTTGAATCCGGAAAGGGTCACTAAACGGTACCAATAGTTTTCCCGCGGCCCACCACTGTTGCAAACACATTCGTGTACAAATCAGACTATCACCGTTGCATTCCCTTCTTCCATGGTATAGAGCGCGAGGATCCGTACCAATATATCCGGGAATTTGAAGAAACCCTCCAATCTTTTGTTACTGTGGATGCGCATCTCAACCAAGCAAGATTGAGGCTTTTCCCGTTCACTTTGAAGGACAAGGCAAAGACTTGGTTTCACTCGTTGAAGCCTCAATCGTTGACCACATGGGAGGAGGTTCAAGACATTTTTCACAAGAAGTTCTTTCCGGCTAGCCGAACCAAGCTCTTGATGGATCAGATTCAGACCTTTAAACAACGGGATGGAGAAGCTTTCTGTAACGATCCTAATTTTTGACAATAAAATTTAATGTTCAATTATCATTTCTTTTTACTTAATTTTAATTTTATAACCTATTCTAAAGAAAACCAAATCAAGTACTAAGTATATACGTACCTACACATATAAATATATTACACCCCACTATTATTATTATATGTGTATACGTACCTACACATATAAATATATTACACCCCACTATTATTATTATATGTGGATAAAATCCTAGACTAGTTATACATATATATCCATAAGCATTAATTTATTATTATTATTATTATTAATTTTTTTTGATAAACATAAGCATTTGTTGCATGCCTGCATATATTGAGAAGAGATCTAGAGCCGAAAGGAGGCAAGGGAGGAAGAACTTTTATCCATTCTTTGACTCAACCCTTATCACTTATCCAATCACAGTAGACTTGGAGGGCAAGAAAAAAGAAAAAGAAAAAAAGAGATAAAGCCGAGAGAGAGAAGGGCTCTCTGCCTATAAATATTAGTAACTTCTCTCCCCACTTTTCTACACTTTGTGCCGCCCGCAAACTGACCCAACGCCGCTAGAATCAAATCCTACCGCCTAGAAGAAAGGTAGAAACCTCTTACCTACTCACCTAAGTATAATATAGATGTGTTATATGATATTGAAATTAAAATTTTTATAATATCACATGTTCAAATTAATTTTTGGGATTAAATGATGAGTACCGTTATTATTGATCACGAGGTACGTAGAAACCTCCTATTTACTCACCTCAGTATATCACCGTTATTTTAATTTTTTATATCGAATTGGGCTTACGAGAAAGGAAAAAGAAAAAGAAAACAGAAGCTAAACATTGGTTCACTGTTATTGATTAAGTAGTGCATGACATGGGAACTTAGTAGATGGAAATAGAAATCCAACTGTTGCTACGTGGAAGAAATTTTTTTGGTGCCAAGATGACAAGTGTATTGCTATTAAGATGTTAGGATTTTTATTCTTAGGACACATACAAACGTAATTTTGGCTGGCAAGTAGAGGAGACATGCAAAAGTCAGATTAATCACTATTGCATGAGAGCATGGGAGCCCGGTAGGTCCTGAGAGAATGGTCGGCGGAACCATGGCTTAGGTATACGTGTGTGGCCTAGGAGCCCGGTAGGTCCTGAAAGAATGGTCAGCGGAACTAGTGCTGTGTGTGTTGAGAAATGTGAAATAATTAAAGACTGAGAGCCCGGTAGGTCCGTAAGAGACGGTCAGCGGAATCAGTGCTTTTGGGTGGCAAAATCTGAACTTAGCCTGGGAGCCCGGTAAGTCCTGAAAGATGGTCAGCGGAACCAGTACTCGAGGAAATAAGATGGAAAGTGGAAGCGATACTGGAAAAATGAGGATACGGTTTGCGCTGCGATGATGATAAACTCTGACAAGACACTGACACTTTATCTGTTGATGTGATTTTTATGAGATGAACTGTTGTTTCCTGAAATTTACTATTCAAAGTTAGATACTAATTTTGTTAGCGTACGGGACATAGGGGTAGGAGTTAGCTACTAAGCTTAATTGCTTATCGGATCTACTTTTGTGGACCTGGCATCTTATGCCAGATAATAGAGACGGACAGGAATGGTACTACAATCTGGAGGAGTTTGGTGCAGAACAGATGGTTGCAGAAGAAGATGGACGCCCTAAGGAGTAGAAATTATCTTAGTGCTGTTTCTAAAATTTGGAATAATGTAATTTGAATTTATAGGACTATTTGGATTTGTAATGACTTAATTATCCTCTTTATTCAAATAAATGACAAACTATGTTTTAAAATTTATTTACTTAATGTTCCTAAAAATCGGGGCGTTACACTTTCCACCAATATTGGGAGCGTTATAAGGATTTGCTTGCTGCAGTACCCCACCATAACTTTGCTTTGTATCGGCTAATTCACTATTTCCATATGGGCTGCTCACAACAAAGCAAGCAATTGCTCGACACCATGTGCTCCGGGGGTTTCATGAATAAATCTCCTCACGAAAGCTGGGATTATTTGGATGAGTTGGCTAAGAAGTCTTTGACTTGGAGTTTTGAGGATGTTGGTGACAGAGCTATGGCTAACCAAGGCTCCGGAGGTTCCGGGAAGTTTTCTATCAATGAACACCAAGCTATTGAAACACGGATGGAACAATTGGTGCAAAAGTTGGAGAAGTTAGAATTAAAAGGGGTGAAGGAAGTCAAAGTGGTGAGAGCAATGGAGGAACTTTGTGTTATTTGTGAAACGACGGATCATTCAACCGACAACTGTTTATCCATTCCCACTCTGAAGCAGCACTATAGCAACCTAAATCTTTCGATTGAAGAAGTTAGTGCAGTCAACCAACGTTTTGAACCGTTTCCCCAAAACTTCAACCAAGGTCAAAGGCAACATCCGGGATTCTGTTGGAACAATCAGATTGAAGGAGGACCTTCTCAAGCACCTCCCGGATCTCAAATGCAACCATGGCAGCCTGCTCAAGGCCAAGGGCAGCCTCATTTTCCACAAGGACCACCAGGTTTTGTACCGTTTGGACCTTTTCAAGGATCTAATCAGTTTCAACCCCGCCAAGGCGATCTTTGGAAGATACTCTCTAATCCTTCATGCAAGCTCAATCGAATTACAACAAAAATAACACCCAAATGATGGGGGAGTTGAAGAACCAAATGGGAAAGATAGCCACATCTATAGGGCTTTTCCAACAAGAAAGGGGCAAGTTTCCTACTCAGCCACTAGCCAACCCACAAGGCCAACTCCTCATTGGTAGTTCTTCGGTACCACCGCCTGAGCAAGGTCAAGCAATAATTACTCTAAGGAGTGGCAAGATAGTCGACAATCTTGTGATCAACCCGCCGGTTACTCCTATTCTAGTGCCATCATCGACATCGACAAGTTCTACTACAACAGAGGAATGTATCGAGCAAGCTCCAGAGGAAGACAGGGAATCTCCCATGAAAGGTTCAAAGGAAGCTGAGACCACTCCAAGCCCACAGGTCTCTCTTGTTCCGGCACCTTATCCTTCCCGATTGAAAAAGTCGGTTCCCCCATCCAAGGATGCCGATATACTTGACGTGTTCAAAAAGGTCAATGTGAACATCCCTTTAATGGATGCCATTAAGCAAATTCCTTTATACGCCAAGTTCTTGAAGGACTTGTGCACCCAAAAAACGCAAGCTTAGTGTGCACAAGAAGGTTCTTCTTACCGAGCAAGTTAGCCAAATTTTCCGAACGAATCTTGCACCTAAATACAAAGACCCCGGATGTCTTACAATTGCAATTACTATTGGGGGTAAGAGAGTAGAGCAAGCTCTTTTGGATTTGGGTGCGAGTGTCAATTTACTACTTTATTCGGTGTATCAAGAGTTGGGTTTAGGGGAGATGAAGCCTACACGGGTTACTCTTGAATTGGTGGATAGGAGTGTCCGAATTCCTCGTGGTATGGTGGAAGATGTATTGGTCCAAGTTGATCAATTTGTATATCTGGTGGATTTTGCTGTATTGGATACTTGCCCTACGTCTTCATCACCATTGTCTACTCCTGTTATTCTTGGGTGGCCGTTTCTAGCAACCTCAGATGCTGTAATCAATTGTCGGAATGGGCTATTGAACATGTCCTTCGGTAATATGAAGATGGTGGTTAATATGTTCAATGTTAGGGTTCAAATGGGTGACGATGGCGATTGTCAAAATGTCAGTCTTGTGGATACGCTTGTGCAAGAGCACGTTGATGAATTCTTGTTTAAAGACTCTTTGGAGGTGGTTCTTACCTCTGAAGAGGCCACTTTTCTTGAATCCGACGAGATGGAGTCCCTCTTTTCCTTACTTAATGAAGAAGATGGCGATGAGGGAATTTGTGGAGTCGCACCGTGGTTTCCAAAGTTTGAAGAGTTGCCTCCTCTTGAGCGGAAAACAGTACCTTCTAGCGTCGAACCACCTATTCTTGAGTTGAAAGCATTACCAGACACGTTGAAATATGCGTTCCTGGGTGAGAACAATACATTTCCGGTGGTCATTTCGTCTTCCCTCGAGAAATTTCAAGAAGAGAGATTGTTGGAAATTTTGCGGAGGCATACAAAAGCAATAGGATGGACTATTGTAGATATTCAGGGCATCTCTCCCTCCCTATGCTTTCATCATATTTACTTGGAGGAGGACGTTAAACCATATCGGCAACCTCAACGCCGGCTCAATCCAATCATGAAGGATGTTGTCCGGGCGAAAATTCTTAAATTGCTTGACGTTGGGATTATCTATCCCATTGCCGATTTTAAGTGGGTAAGCCCTATCCAAGTTGTTCCAAAGAAGGCAGGGGTGACCGTAGTGCGCAATGACAAAGGCGAGCTTGTCCCGACTAGTGTGATGGCGAGTATGCATAGATTATCGCAAGTTGAATGCGAGCACACGCAAAGATCACTTTCCTCTCCCCTTCATTGATCAAATTTTGGAGAGAGTAGCCGGTCATGCCTTTTATTGCTTCCTTGATGGTTATTCGGGCTATAACCAAATAGAAGTGGCCTTGTTCGACCAAGAGAAAACAACATTCACATGCCCATTCGGGACCTTTGCTTATAGACGCATGCCATTCGGCTTGTGTAATGCTCCCGGCACCTTTTCAAGATGTATGATGGGAATTTTCAGCGATATGGTCGAGAAAATTGTTGAAGTCTTCGTGGATGTCTTCTTCGTGTTTGGTGACTCTTTTGAGTCATGTCTTGCCAACTTGGAGAAGGTCTTAACGAGATGTGAGGAGAAAAATTTGGTTCTCAACTGGGAGAAGTGCCATTTTATGGTCACTCAGGGGATTGTGCTCGGGCATATCGTATCGGCCAAGGGTATCGAGGTAGACAAAGCCAAGATTGACCTTATTTCCAATCTCCCTACTCCGAAGTGCATTAAAGACATTCGCTCCTTCCTTGGCCATGCCGGTTTCTATTGGCGCTTTATCAAGGACTTTAGCACAATCTCAAGGCCTCTTTGCCACCTTTTATCCAAAGATGTTCCCTTTGAATAGACTACCGTATGTGAGCTGGTGTTCATTAAGCTCAAAGCTAGTCTCACCACACCGCCCATTGTTCAAACGCCCGATTGGAATCTTCGATTTGAATTGATGTGCGATGTGAGCGACTATGCCGTCGGGCCTGTTCTTGGCCAAAGGAAGGACAAGCATCCGTGGGCGATTTATTATGCAAGCAAGATGCTGAATGATGCTCAAATGAACTACTCCACTACGGAGAAGGAACTTCTTGCCATAGTGTTTGCCTTGGATAAATTCTGTTCTTACTTAGTTGGTGCCCCGATCACGATTTACACTGACCACTCGGCACTGAAATACTTGTTCACTAAGCAGGATGCAAAGGCACATTTGATTCGGTGGATCCTTCTGTTGCAAGAATTTGACATCACCATCAAGGATAAGAAAGGGGTAGAAAATGTGGTGGCTGATCATTTGTCGTGCTTGGATTTTGAGGACCGTACTTCTCACATACCCATTGGAGACACTTTTCCCGATGAGCAACTTTTCGGTGTATCCCAAGCCCCATGGTTTGCTGACATTGTCAATTACTTGGTTACGGGCTTGATTCCAACCCATTGGTCCTCTCATGAGCGCCGACGATTCCTTGCCAAAGTGAAACACTTTTCTTATAATGATCCATATTTGTTCAAGTACTGTCCCGATCAGATCATCTGCCGGTGTGTTCCTGATTCTGACCAACGTGGAATCCTACAATTTTGCTATACCGAAGCATGTGGAGGGCATTTTTCTGCAAGAAAGACCACCGCCAAGATCCAACAATGTGGTTTTTATTGGCCAACTTTGAACCAAGATGCTTATGCCTTTTGCAAATCGTGTGACCGTTGCCAATAGTTGGGCAGTGTGACCCGGAGGAATGAAATGCCCCCAGCTCCGGTTAGTAAGGGCAATGTCTTGTTTCTTGTACATATTTGCATGTTTGTTTAGTTTTGGGACTTTCTCATTAAGAGATTTCATCAATGCATCTTTGTATCGGGCTTTAATTAGTCCTTCTTTGTGGTAATTTGCCGTTAACGATCCATGCTCACCAGATATGTCCCTATCGGGGGCAATTTAGGTCTTTGGGTGAGACTTGATATTCCCGTGCTTTGGCACTAGGCTCTGTTTTGTCTTGCTTCGTTTCGATCATAAGGAACGCTGGGCTTAATTTCTTGGCGAGGTCAAGCGGTGAATTTTACTTCGGGCATGATGTAACAAGTTTCGACGGTCTAGTATAGCCACCTGTGTCTTACCTTTTCGGTGCGACACGGGAAGAAAAGTATGACTCGTGAGATTGCGTGAAAATCGGGTGGTGTTCTTTGCTATTTTTCTTTGTTCTTCTGTTTGTTGGCGCCCGGATAACATGAGCCGATCGGTTCGAAAATGTCATTTGGCTCTTAGTAGGTAGTTCAAGCTTAAGTCTTTTGTAGGGTGAACGTGCTACCACACCAGCCTTGGTAGATTGGATCTACTGTCGGAGTGATTGAGGCATTCAGGAGCCCTAAGCATGGGTGCGATTACGTGTCGCGGTTGTTAGTCTAATAAAACTTTGGCCATGATCCTGTGTGACTAGCTGTGGTTCTATCGGAAGAGCCGAATGAGTCGACCTTGAAAGTCGTTCGGATGACGAAAGGAGCCGGTGATGCCAAAGCGTCCAACTTGGTCGAGGTATAAGGGGGTTGACATTCCCCCGTTGGTACGATCTTTTGTTCCTTTTTCCTACTGTTGTTCTCCATGCTATGAGAGCACAACATATTTCAAGTTGGGGGGAGGGATATATATATATATATATATATATATATATATATATACAGTTGTTTTCTCCTGAGGGATCCCGGATTATAGTTGTGTGCGGGATGAAGCTCTCAGCCGTTGGATTTAATCCAACGGCCAGGAAAAGAAAAGGCAAAAAATTCTCGTAAATTACACTTTCCCCCTTCGGTCTATTTCACACTTTCCCCCTCGTTTTCATTCCACGGCAGAAAACAAAAAACGCAGACGAGAGAGAGAGAAAACTGGAGGGCGCGAACCAGAGAAGAGAAGGGAGAAGGGAAAATGAAGAACGCGAACCAGAGAACGCGAAGAACGCGAACCAGAAATCTGCTGCATCCACCAAGGTATCTTTGTATCTCTCTCTCTCTCTCTCTCTCTCTCTCGATCTCTCTCGATCGAAAAGCCCATTTGAAATAGCCAAAAAATTAGGGCTTTTTTTTGGGATTCTAACCTAGCGCGCGCGCTCTCTCTCTCCCTCTGCATCAATATCAAAAACCAGAATGGGTTTTAGGGTTTTCGGAATTCAAACCAAAAAGAGGATTTTTTTTGAACGATGATTTTTATTTTAGGGTTAGTGTTCGAAATTCGTGATAAACACATCCTTATTGTTAAAAACGTTTGCTTTTCTATGGGTTGAGACCCGTATTTGCGTTCAAAGCTGGGCATTACTTGCTGTTGTTTTCGGATAATTATTTCAGGTTGATTTGAATTTCAGATTTGATTGTTAAAATATGGTGTATGTTTTGGAATCCTGAATTTGATATGGTGTACTAAAACAAGTTATCCTATGCATTTTAATTGTTGGTGTATAGATTCCAGTCATTTCATTAATTAAACCAAACCCATCTGGATTCCAAAGATAATGCATCAGTAACATATACATCTGGATTCCAGAATGGGTTTTAGTGTTTTCGGAATTCAAACCAAAAAGAGGGCTTTTTTGAACGATGATTTTTATTTTAGGGTTAGTGTTCGAAATTCATGATAAACACATCTTTATTGTTAAAAATGTTTGCTTTTTCTATGGGTTGAGACCCGTATTTACGTTCAAAACTGGGGACTACTTGCTGAGACCCATCTGGATTCCAAAGTTAAATTTTCTGAAAGAGCATTAGTGTTTTCCTTTTAGAAAACTGGAACCTTTTATGTATTACATGCCTATGTTCATATTTAATATGCTTCAGAGATAATTTTGTTTGACATGGATATAGTATTCACAGATATGAGTGGAGTGGAGGATGGCCACGTAAAATCAATATGGCCTCGGAGACTAGACTCGACCAATTCTGAACACAACTAGTGTTCCTCCCACTGTTTTTGATATAGGTCTTGGTTTCATAGAAATGTATGGTCTTGTTTTTACTTGAAGGACCAGAAGCTTGTTTGCAACACTTAAGTTCGGAAAAATCTTGCGAGTCTGCCTTTTTTCCTTTTATATGACTAAGTATCTTGTCCACTGGACCGATGGATTTATGGGACTAATCCCCCCATCTAGTACCTTAGCATGGCAGGTTGGTTATGGTTAATTGATTCTAGTAGCATGTTGCTCGTGTTTGTCCTGTAGGTCTGCCAAAGTTCTACACTTCCATGGCTAGATTGGTCTGATTTTCTAGAACAGATAAAACTCTGGTGGGATTGTGAATCTGTGGACAAATATTCTTAGGCAGGGGATTGAGTTCTTGAGAAGCTCACAAAAGCACAGAAGCAAGGTTTGCTCCCCTCCAGCAGAAGAACAACTATAAGGAGAGCAACTCATTTCATGGAAGGAAGTAGTTCGGGTAACAATGGAAGTGGTGGCCCCGATTTTGGGATTTTTTGTTATTGCGGAGAACTAACACCATTGAGGACATCTGGAACACAAAAGAACCCAGGTCGAAGGTTCTTCGGATGTGCAAAGTATAACGTGAGTTGCATGCATTGCCCCAATTTATTCTCTTGTTGTTCGTTGGAGTTAAAATTCTAAGTTCTTATTGTGTTCTTTTTTTACAACTAAAATTGGATTGTGGTTTTTTTTGCTTGTATGAGCCTTGTATTTTGCAAGGAATGGTTGATTTGGGGCCAATGATGGTTCAGACAAAAACAAAGGCTGTGAGGACTGTTGAACAATGTGAGAGTTCAGTATCCATGAGCATTAGTGAAGAAATGCAAAGGACAACAATCACAATGCAGATGAAGATTGAAGCCATGCAGAAGGAAATTGATGCAATGCAAATGAGAATGAGAAACGGGGGAAAAATAAACTGGAATTATCTTTGGATCATTATTTTTTGTGTTGTGTCGTACATGTGTGGCAAAAGCAGCAAGTAATCTCAAGTAGTAGTAGTAGTAGTAGTATGTTTGTTATGATACTATTGCTAAGTTAGTGAAACTGGTGGCCTTATGTTGAACTGTTAGGACTGTGAAATTGCTTACTGTTGGATGTATGGCTAATTTAATTTGCGATCGTTTTTTCTTCTTACTAATGGCTAATTTGTATGGAAATTTAGTAGGACCATGTCGTTTTGTGTCCTAATGAGTTTTTGGCACATAACCAAAGTTGAGGAATTTTATTTCTTGCACCAAGAAGGTAACAAAGCTTTGAACAGATCCACAGGAAAAGAAAAAGAAGGCCTTCGTATTTACTTCATATGTTCATCATATTAGGCCTTCTAGGATACAATTCCAAGATGCAAAAAATCATCTGCATACAATTCCAGGATACAATTCCAGAAGCTACCTCAACAACATTCAAATCATCTGCATAAATCTAGTATGCCCTACACATGCCGTCCACCAATGGGTATCATCTCAAAACAGTTTTGGGGAACAACTCTGCTAAACAGATTTCCAGTATCGTTTCCAATTCTTTGTAAGATTCAAAAACAGTTTCTAGTAATGATTTGCAATGGGCATTAAAGTTTGAACTAAATTTTCGCAATCAGTTTGGATGGAAATTTTAAGCCCTGATTCTTTATACCACATAACTTTTGTCTTCATTGTATTGCCAAATCAGAGGGAAAAAGTACTAATGAGCCTCTTGATAATCTAAACTTTTCACTATCTTGGGGAAAACGAAAGGCTTGTTGGCTGTATGTTTGAGATCATCTTAGTCATATTCAAGTTCTGCCGGAACATTGCAATTTGATAATGCATCTGGAGACCATGGCTTGATGTTAGTGCTGTATGTTCAGCAGTCCCTCAATCTGCAATGCCCTAAACATACTCAAACTCCCTCAATCTGCAATAATAGCCAAACTTATATAATTTTCACCCAACATTTGTCTTCAAATCTTATCAAATTTAGAATATACATACAAGTACATACAAAAACACAAATATGTCAATGAAAATCAATAATGGTAACCATTAATCATCTTTATTCCCTTAGAAAGTTCTTAAATCCAGATTTTCTCTCGAATTTCTAGGTCTCGTGTCTGTACGAATATAGCATGAAAGGAGAGATGAAATCAACCAAATGCAGAGATTTACAACAACCTCTCAGCAACATTCTAAAACAAAACTAAAGAAACTCCTAAATGTGGCGATCAAGTCCAAGGTTAGGTTGAGGGAAACATATCCCATTTCAATTAAGAGAAATGGCACCCCAATTTCAGCACTGTAAACCTCTACAGCTGCAGCACCTTGTTGCAGAACCAAAACCAGCCGTAGCACATTGTTGCACCCCAATTCAGTCTTGATAACTTCTCCATTCCAACTGAACCCTTTGAATACCAGCTTACCACACCTTATAGCACCATTTTTAGAGTCTGAAAAAGGTACACAATAGCATAATTAAAAAAGATGATAATTATCTTGTAGAACAGAAAGAGGTTTCGTTGGAATACTCAAACCACTTACTACTTCAACTTCAATGTGAGGACTAGGTACCTGGAACTCTAGTGAAACAAACAGCCAAAATCAAGCAATTAGAAATTCACTTTTCAGATGTTCTCTTTTTTCCCAACAAGGTAACATATCCAAACGGAATTAAACAGAATACATGTAACCCACACCATATCCATGATATCATTCAAGTCTGTATTTCACTTTAAAAAAAACTTACATTCATCGTCAAAGCCATCGTCGTCGTCGTCATCATCACACAATCTAACATCTTGTGAAGACCTAAAAAAATAAGACAACAATTAAAATATATTATGCGTGCAAACAATTAAGTTCCAATTACAAATAGATAAGTACACTTACATGTTCATAAGCTTCGGACAATTTCTTTTGTCATGCGATTGCCCCAATAACCCACACCCATGACATTTCCTACTTTTCTTCACGGCCTTCTCTTTTCCTCCTTTCAAACGCTTACCACAACCCTTTGCCCTAACTTTCAGTGGTTCTTTCAAACCATGTTGGCTTCCGAGAGAAATAGGCAATTGGATAGAACTCGTTGAACCATCTTTGCGAGAACCCCTCATGAATGCAATCTTCTCTTGACTAGATAGCAACGCTTCTCGCACAATTTCAGTTCCTTCTTCATCTAATACAGCGTAATCAAGAACTGTAGAAGCAAGTTGAAAGATACCCTGTCGCCTCACCAAAAGTGAACTGCCACATATTTCTTTTTGATGACTGCCCAAGTCATCAAAAACTCTGCCTGCTTTTGCAGTTTTAGTCCACCGTTGCAAAATGTATGTGCTAGGGAGTTCCCTAATCTGTATTAAAGACAAGTACGCCAACAAGTGCCGACCTGAAATTCCGTCGAATTCAAACATTTGACAACTACACCTCACATAGTTCGATGACTTGTCTACCGACACCTCACGACCTCTTGAACATTGCATTTCTTCCCTCTGAACCTTCCACACAAAGCGACGTTCATCCTCATGTAGTATTGTAAGCACATATGCACCAATCTGAAATATTTCCTCTTGAAATCTCTTAAATGAATGGAGTGTATATAATTCACTCATTTTCTTTTCCATCAACCATGAGGTTTTCAAGACTGGCTTCTCATTTATATCTTTGAGGTCCAAATCTAATTCATTATGTCGTAGATGTGCAAGTGCCCTATCGAACCGTGTCACAAATTCATACATTGAATTATTGTCAGATATATACCTCTTGAAGAATGCATGAGAAATTTCAGCTCTTTGACTACTTGTTATGTGGGCAGAGAAAATGTGCCTCGTATATGCAGGAACCCATTTGTCACGAATTTCGAACATGGACTGCAACCATTGATGGGTGGACAAGTTCGATTTTCCTACAATATATGCCCATGTTGCGTCAAACTCTTCAGGACTCTCGGAATTCCGAATACATTTCTTGAACTCTTCATAATGTTCTTTGTATGCCAATGCACCTATTTTTTCAGAAAATTTACTAACAATGTGCCAAATGCAATATCTATGAAACGTATTGGGAAGAGCACAAGCAATTGCTTTTGTCATTGCCGGATCTTGATCAGTTATGATCATTTTGGGTGGTGGTCCAGGCATCGCTTTCAAAAATTCCTTGAAAAGCCACTCAAAAGATTCATTTTTTTCGTCACTTAAAAAGGCACACCCAAAAAGCGTTGTCTGCCAGTGGTGGTTAACCCCTAATAAAGGTGCAAACATCAAGCAATATTTGTTCGTGTTGTATGTAGTATCGAATACCACCACGTCCCTGAAATACTGGTATGACTTCCTAGAGGTCGCATCGGCCCAAAAACAATGGGTCAGCCTGTGCTCATCATCTTCCTCTATTGTATACGTAAAACCTGGATTCTTTTCTTTTTCAGTCTCAAAAAGCTCTTTCAACTTGTTGGCGTCATGTCCATCTACATATTTCCTCATATCCCTTTTAGAATTATAAAAATCTTGTCGTAGACATCCAATTCAAGACCTCCAGCGTGCAATTCTAAAACACTTATTTGTTGGCTAGTTGACACATTTGCAGCTGCTAGTTGTTGCGTTAATGCTTTTTGTGCAACTGACACTTGACGATGAGATTTCAAGAAATGCTTCTTTCTTGGTGTCGTAAGAGGGTGGCTATGCCCCTTCACAAAATGGGTGACAACAAACCCACCACCTGATCGGTTTTTTACAACTGTTAGTCTTGCACCACATTTCTCCCTAGTTGTACCCCGTTGTCGTTGAGTGGCCTTAGAACATTTACTCTCCCCTTCTTTGTTACAGACATACTCTTTCCTAATGGTTTCACCATTCTTATCCGTCTTACTAGAATGGATTCGCACATTAAAACCAGCTTCGAATGCGTAATTGTTGTAGTACTTAAAAACATCCTCTAAGCTTTTAAATTCTTGTGTAATTTTTGGTATCACCTTGTTTTTAACTTTAGGAGTGTAAAGTACTTCAGAAGACTTAGCAGACTCCTCACACGGTTGAGAAGGTGACGGTGAGAGTAGTTGTATATCATCTGCAGACTGCATTCTAACCACCAAAAGACAAAACACTTACTAAACCATAGTGATCATAACTACCCTATTTTTCTACATGAGAGAGAGAAATATACCTTCGTGGTGGTGGTGGATACAAGGGGGTTGCGTTGATGTTGGAAATATCTTCTTGTTCCATTTCTTCTTCTTCGTTCCTTCTTTGGTCTAGTTCAAACTCTTTTCCACTTTAAGAATATGTAACTGGAAATAGCATAAACAATGGAATACATTCAATTGAAGCATCGTTGACTGGGTAACAATGAAATACTTTCCATTAGGCACAACTAACACAAAAACAAAACTCCATCAGTAGTATTTTCATCAGAGTCCGGTGGAGACAAAAAAATGAATGACTTGAAGCTCCTTTTTATAGCATATGTTACTGATGCATTATCTTTGGAATCCAGATGGGTTTGGTTTAATTAATGAAATGACTGGAATCTATACACCAACAATTAAAATGCATAGGATAACTTGTTTTAGTACACCATATCAAATTCAGGATTCCAAAACATACACCATATTTTAACAATCAAATCTGAAATTCAAATCAACCTGAAATAATTATCCGAAAACAACAGCAAGTAATGCCCAGCTTTGAATGCAAATACGGGTCTCAACCCATAGAAAAGCAAACGTTTTTAACAATAAGGATGTGTTTATCACGAATTTCGAACACTAACCCTAAAATAAAAATCATCGTTCAAAAAAAACCCTCTTTTTGGTTTGAATTCCGAAAACCCTAAAACCCATTCTGGTTTTTGCTGTTGATGCAAAGGGAGAGAGAGAGCGCGCGCTAGGTTCGAATCCCAAAAAAAAGCCCTAATTTTTTGGCTATTTCGAATGGGCTTTTCGATCGAGAGAGATCGAGAGAGATCGAGAGAGAGAGAGAGAGAGAGAGAGAGAGAGAGAGAGAGATACAGAGAGATACAGAGATACCTTGGTGGATGCAGCAGATTTCTGGTTCGCGTTCTTCGCGTTCTCTGGTTCGCGTTCTTCGTTTTCCCTTCTCCATTCTCTTCTTTGGTTCGCGCCCTCCAGTTCTCTCTCTCTCTGGTCTGCATTTTTTGTTTTCTGCCGTGGAATGAAAACGAGGGGGAAAGTGTGAAATAGACCGAAGGGGGAAAGTGTAATTTATGAGAATTTTTTGCCTTTTCTTTTCCTGGCCGTTGGATTAAATCCAACGGCTGAGAGCTTCATCCCGAACACAACTATAATCCGGGATCCCTCAGGAGAAAACAACTGTATATGTATATATATATATATATATGTATTTGGTTATAACTTTTGGTTAAAATTTTTCATTTTTAGTTTTGCAATCCTTCTGTTAGTACAAAGTTAGTGGATTAAAACTGCTTAGCACATGTTCGTTAAGTCTTTAAATGGCAAGAGTTCGTTGTAAATATTTTAAGTAACTTTGTACATCCCAACTCGTATGCTTGAGGAAAGAATGAGGAGTTAGTTGTTGAGTGAGTTGTGAGCAAGTTTGACCCATATCCCGTTGTTTTGAACATTATAATCTTAGTTTAGGTTTTTATCTCATGTCATGCCTAATTGTGTTCGTTATCTGCTTTAAATCATTTTGGAATCTATGGCATATTTAAGAAATGATACAAGGCAATCTTTGTTTGATTAAACCACAAGAGAGTCCTATTGCCCTTTAATAATAAAGCCAAGTCTGTGTCTCACTCTTATCCATAGGAAACCGGATGTTAGGGTGGATAGTTGGAAGTTGGTTTTGTGACTTGCAATGGGCTGGCCCCAGGTTTTGTGAGCTCTGGGTGCTCTTGAAATGGTTCCGGGTATCGGTATTGACAATCGGGTGGCATGGCTGAACTTTTGGAAATAAAGCTTTGCGTATCGATAAGACCCTTAATCCGTATCAATACGCACTGGTTATCTGGGAGGTCAGAGAATCCCGTATCGATATGGATTTAAGGACCGTATCGATATGCGTGGGCTAATCGTGAGAATTTGCTTTAACCAGGCCGATCATCTTCATCCTCTCAACCCACTTTCTCTGTCTTGTCCTCCGTAACCCCCACCCTCCTTCGAAAACCCTTACCCCAAACCACCATTCTATCCACCAAATCTTTCCAAAACTCCATAATCTTCCACAAAACTTTCAAGCTTTCAAGGAATTTCAAGGGTTTTCAAGGTTTCTAGCCAAAACCATCTTTTACAAGGTAAAACCACTCTCTCCTTCTATATGCACGAAATTCTCCATTGTTTTTGTATGATGGCTTAAACCTTTCATTTCCCACCATATATTCCTTTACATTCTGGTTCTAAACCATCTATTTACGTACCTAGACCCCCAAATCCGAAATTATCCAAAACCCTAATTTGGATTTTTGAAATTTTGATTGTATTGGGGACTCGAGTTGCATCGCCTTGTTACTTTCATTGAACTGAATTTGTGTTGAACAACTCGGAGTCCTTGGGTTTTCGATGGCTACTTGATTTTGTTGGAACTTGCACATTTCTGGCTGCATTCCGGGCTATTTTTCTGTAGTGATTTGTTTCAAGATTTGGGGTGTTGCTCTGTTTGGTTGGTTTAATTGCAATGGTGAGAACGAAAATGGTGACTACCAAGGGCAAGGGAAAGGCTGCAGCTTCCTCCTCCGGGCAAGCGGATGAAATAGTCCGGAAATGGAAGAAGAGGAGGAGATGATTGCAAATTCGAAAAGGGGCCGTGCAAAGCGGAGGATGG
>CM033799.1:17339123-17368537 GCA_019656835.1 Rhododendron ovatum
GAAAGGAGAGATGAAATCAACCAAATGCAGAGATTTACAACAACCTCTCAGCAACATTCTAAAACAAAACTAAAGAAACTCCTAAATTGGCGATCAAGTCCAAGGTTAGGTTGAGGGAAACATATCCCATTTCAATTAAGAGAAATGGCACCCCAATTTCAGCACTGTAAACCACTACAGCTGCAGCACCTTGTTGCAGAACCAAAACCAGCCGTAGCACATTGTTGCACCCCAATTCAGTCTTGATAACTTCTCCATTCCAACTGAACCCTTTGAATACCAGCTTACCACACCTTATAGCACCATTTTTAGAGTCTGAAAAAGGTACACAATAGCATAATTAAAAAAGATGATAATTATCTTGTAGAACAGAAAGAGGTTTCGTTGGAATAGTCAAACCACTTACTACTTCAACTTCAATGTGAGGACTAGGTACCTGGAACTCTAGTGAAACAAACAGCCAAAATCAAGCAATTAGAAATTCACTTTTCAGATGTTCTCTTTTTTCCCAACAAGGTAACATATCCAAACGGAATTAAACAGAATACATGTAACCCACACCATATCCATGATATCATTCAAGTCTGTATTTCACTTTAAAAAAAACTTACATTCATCGTCAAAGCCATCGTCGTCGTCGTCATCATCACACAATCTAACATCTTGTGAAGACCTAAAAAAATAAGACAACAATTAAAATATATTATGCGTGCAAACAATTAAGTTCCAATTACAAATAGATAAGTACACTTACATGTTCATAAGCTTCGGACAATTTCTTTTGTCATGCGATTGCCCCAATAACCCACACCCATGACATTTCCTACTTTTCTTCACGGCCTTCTCTTTTCCTCCTTTCAAACGCTTACCACAACCCTTTGCCCTAACTTTCAGTGGTTCTTTCAAACCATGTTGGCTTCCGAGAGAAATAGGCAATTGGATAGAACTCGTTGAACCATCTTTGCGAGAACCCCTCATGAATGCAATCTTCTCTTGACTAGATAGAACGCTTCTCGCACAATTTCAGTTCCTTCTTCATCTAATACAGCGTAATCAAGAACTGTAGAAGCAAGTTGAAAGATACCCTGTCGCCTCACCAAAAGTGAACTGCCACATATTTCTTTTGATGACTGCCCAAGTCATCAAAAACTCTGCCTGCTTTTGCAGTTTTAGTCCACCGTTGCAAAATGTATGTGCTAGGGAGTTCCCTAATCTGTATTAAAGACAAGTACGCCAACAAGTGCCGACCTGAAATTCCGTCGAATTCAAACATTTGACAACTACACCTCACATAGTTCGATGACTTGTCTACCGACACCTCACGACCTCTTGAACATTGCATTTCTTCCCTCTGAACCTTCCACACACAGCGACGTTCATCCTCATGTAGTATTGTAAGCACATATGCACCAATCTGAAATATTTCCTCTTGAAATCTCTTAAATGAATGGAGTGTATATAATTCACTCATTTTCTTTTCCATCAACCATGAGGTTTTCAAGACTGGCTTCTCATTTATATCTTTGTGGTCCAAATCTAATTCATTATGTCGTAGATGTGCAAGTGCCCTATCGAACCGTGTCACAAATTCATACATTGAATTATTGTCAGATATATACCTCTTGAAGAATGCATGAGAAATTTCAGCTCTTTGACTACTTGTTATGTGGGCAGAGAAAATGTGCCTCGTATATGCAGGAACCCATCTGTCACGAATTTCGAACATGGACTGCAACCATTGATGGGTGGACAAGTTCGATTTTCCTACAATATATGCCCATGTTGCGTCAAACTCTTCAGGACTCTCGGAATTCCGAATACATTTCTTGAACTCTTCATAATGTTCTTTGTATGCCAATGCACCTATTTTTTCAGAAAATTTACTAACAATGTGCCAAATGCAATATCTATGAAACGTATTGGGAAGAGCACAAGCAATTGCTTTTGTCATTGCCGGATCTTGATCAGTTATGATCATTTTGGGTGGTGGTCCAGGCATCGCTTTCAAAAATTCCTTGAAAAGCCACTCAAAAGGTTCATTTTTTTCGTCACTTAAAAAGGCACACCCAAAAAGCGTTGTCTGCCAGTGGTGGTTAACCCCTAATAAAGATGCAAACATCAAGCAATATTTGTTCGTGTTGTATGTAGTATCGAATACCACCACGTCCCTGAAATACTGGTATGACTTCCTAGAGGTCGCATCGGCCCAAAAACAATGGGTCAGCCTGTGCTCATCATCTTCCTCTATTGTATACGTAAAACCTGGATTCTTTTCTTTTTCAGTCTCAAAAAGCTCTTTCAACATGTTGGCGTCATGTCCATCTACATATTTCCTCATATCCCTTTTAGAATTATAAAAATCTTGTCGTAGACATCCAATTCAAGACCTCCAGCGTGCAATTCTAAAACACTTATTTGTTGGCTAGTTGACACATTTGCAGCTGCTAGTTGTTGCGTTAACGCTTTTTGTGCAACTGACACTCGACGATGAGATTTCAAGAAATGCTTCTTTCTTGGTGTCGTAAGAGGGTGGCTATGACCCTTCACAAAATGGGTGACAACAAACCCACCACCTGATCGGTTTTTTACAACTGTTAGTCTTGCACCACATTTCTCCCTAGTTGTACCCCGTTGTCGTTGAGTGGCCTTAGAACATTTACTCTCCCCTTCTTTGTTACAGACATACTTTTCCTAATGGTTTCACCATTCTTATCCGTCTTACTAGAATGGATTCGCACATTAAAACCAGCTTCGAATGCGTAATTGTTGTAGTACTTAAAAACATCCTCTAAGCTTTTAAATTCTTGTGTAATTTTTGGTATCACCTTGTTTTTAACTTCAGGAGTGTAAAGTACTTCAGAAGACTTAGCAGACTCCTCACACGGTTGAGAAGGTGACGGTGAGAGTAGTTGTATATCATCTGCAGACTGCATTCTAACCACCAAAAGACAAAACACTTACTAAACCATAGTGATCATAACTACCCTATTTTTCTACATAGAGAGAGAAATATACCTTCGTGGTGGTGGTGGATACAAGGGGGTTGCGTTGATGTTGGAAATATCTTCTTGTTCCATTTCTTCTTCTTCGTTCCTTCTTTGGTCTAGTTCAAACTCTTTTCCACTTTAAGAATATGTAACTGGAAATAGCATAAACAATGGAATACATTCAATTGAAGCATCATTGACTGGGTCAACAATGAAATACTTTCCATTAGGCACAACTAACACAAAAACAAAACTCCATCAGTAGTATTTTCATCAGAGTCCGGTGGAGACAAAAAAATGAATGACTTGAAGCTCCTTTTTATAGCATATGTTACTGATGCATTATCTTTGGAATCCAGATGGGTTTGGTTTAATTAATGAAATGACTGGAATCTATACACCAACAATTAAAATGCATAGGATAACTTGTTTTAGTACACCATATCAAATTCAGGATTCCAAAACATACACCATATTTTAACAATCAAATCTGAAATTCAAATCAACCTGAAATAATTATCCGAAAACAACAGCAAGTAATGCCCAGCTTTGAATGCAAATACGGGTCTCAACCCATAGAAAAGCAAACGTTTTTAACAATAAGGATGTGTTTATCACGAATTTCGAACACTAACCCTAAAATAAAAATCATCGTTCAAAAAAAACCCTCTTTTTGGTTTGAATTCCGAAAACCCTAAAACCCATTCTGGTTTTTGCTGTTGATGCAAAGGGAGAGAGAGAGCGCGCGCTAGGTTCGAATCCCAAAAAAAAGCCCTAATTTTTTGGCTATTTCGAATGGGCTTTTCGATCGAGAGAGATCGAGAGAGAGAGAGAGAGAGAGAGAGAGAGAGAGAGAGAGAGAGAGAGAGAGAGAGAGAGAGATACAGAGATACCTTGGTGGATGCAGCAGATTTCTGGTTCGCGTTCTTCGCGTTCTCTGGTTCGCGTTCTTCGTTTTCCCTTCTCCCTTCTCTTCTCTGGTTCGCGCCCTCCAGTTCTCTCTCTCTCTGGTCTGCATTTTTTGTTTTCTGCCGTGGAATGAAAACGAGGGGGAAAGTGTGAAATAGACCGAAGGGGGAAAGTGTAATTTATGAGAATTTTTTGCCTTTTCTTTTCTGGCCGTTGGATTAAATCCAACGGCTGAGAGCTTCATCCCGAACACAACTATAATCCGGGATCCCTCAGGAGAAAACAACTGTATATGTATATATATATATATATATATATGTATTTGGTTATAACTTTTGGTTAAAATTTTTCATTTTTAGTTTTGCAATCCTTCTGTTAGTACAAAGTTAGTGGATTAAAACTGCTTAGCACATGTTCGTTAAGTCTTTAAATGGCAAGAGTTCGTTGTAAATATTTTAAGTAACTTTGTACATCCCAACTCGTATGCTTGAGGAAAGAATGAGGAGTTAGTTGTTGAGTGAGTTGTGAGCAAGTTTGACCCATATCCCGTTGTTTTGAACATTATAATCTTAGTTTAGGTTTTTATCTCATGTCATGCCTAATTGTGTTCGTTATCTGCTTTAAATCATTTTGGAATCTATGGCATATTTAAGAAATGATACAAGGCAATCTTTGTTTGATTAAACCACAAGAGAGTCCTATTGCCCTTTAATAATAAAGCCAAGTCTGTGTCTCACTCTTATCCATAGGAAACCGGATGTTAGGGTGGATAGTTGGAAGTTGGTTTTGTGACTTGCAATGGGCTGGCCCCAGGTTTTGTGAGCTCTGGGTGCTCTTGAAATGGTTCCGGGTATCGGTATTGACAATCGGGTGGCATGGCTGAACTTTTGGAAATAAAGCTTTGCGTATCGATAAGACCCTTAATCCGTATCAATACGCACTGGTTATCTGGGAGGTCAGAGAATCCCGTATCGATATGGATTTAAGGACCGTATCGATATGCGTGGGCTAATCGTGAGAATTTGCTTTAACCAGGCCGATCATCTTCATCCTCTCAACCCACTTTCTCTGTCTTGTCCTCCGTAACCCCCACCCTCCTTCGAAAACCCTTACCCCAAACCACCATTCTATCCACCAAATCTTTCCAAAACTCCATAATCTTCCACAAAACTTTCAAGCTTTCAAGGAATTTCAAGGGTTTTCAAGGTTTCTAGCCAAAACCATCTCTTACAAGGTAAAACCACTCTCTCCTTCTATATGCACGAAATTCTCCATTGTTTTTGTATGATGGCTTAAACCTTTCATTTCCCACCATATATTCCTTTACATTCTGGTTCTAAACCATCTATTTACGTACCTAGACCCCCAAATCCGAAATTATCCAAAACCCTAATTCGGATTTTTGAAATTTTGATTGTATTGGGGACTCGAGTTGCATCGCCTTGTTACTTTCATTGAACTGAATTTGTGTTGAACAACTCGAAGTCCTTGGGTTTTCGATGGCTGCTTGATTTTGTTGGAACTTGCACATTTCTGGCTGCATTCCGGGCTATTTTTCTGTAGTGATTTGTTTCAAGATTTGGGGTGTTGCTCTGTTTGGTTGGTTTAATTGCAATGGTGAGAACGAAAATGGTGACTACCAAGGGCAAGGGAAAGGCTACAGCTTCCTCCTCCGGGCAAGCGGATGAAATAGTCCGGAAATGGAAGAAGAGGAGGAGATGATTGCAAATTCGAAAAGGGGCCGTGCAAAGCGGAGGATGGCCACTGAGGTGCGAGCGGCTAGTCAAAAGAAGTGGGAAGAAGGTCTTCGATCTAGGGGGTTCAAGAATGAGCGACATGTGGATGTCGACAATCTCGGCATTGAGAATCCGTTTGTTTGCCGCATTTGTGAACAAGGTTTGTCCTATTACCTTGCACCCAATCCCGGTTACAATAAAGAGCTAGTAATTGAGTTTTATAAGAACATGAAAATTCCATCCAAAGAGGATGAATGGAAGGATGATGCTAAGATTACTTCAAAAATTGGGAAGCTTTCTATAGAAGTTACCGTGGGGTTTATTGCGCGTGTTTTGAACTACCGCCAACCGCCTACTAATGATGTGAATTATCCGGATGAGGAGTATGTAGCAGAAGAAACTATTATCCAGGATTAGTACAAAAACCCTAGAGAGGCGAGTCTCCCTCATGTGCCTAGGAGATTCAAAGATGTTTACCGTCGTGTTAATCAACTAGTGCACCATAATTTCAATCCTAGAGGGACTGAGAACAAGCCGGATATCCACGAGGGGGGCTTGATACATGCTTTCTTTAATCCAAATGTGGTGTGATTGGGCGAAGTACATTTTTCACGAAATGATCGATTTCAAGGCAAAAGCCCCAGCCAATTCAAGGATATGCCTTTCCCATGCTTGGTGACCGCCATTTGCTTTGCTCAGAAACTCCCGGTATTGAAGTTTGTGGAACGTGAGAAACTCAATCCGGGTGATATCAATAGCTCCATTCTCACTAAGAGCATTTCTCAGTCTCGACCAGCCGTCGTTGCTGCTCCACTCGGGGCGTACTTGACTACGTTGCCACCAAAGGGTGCTCGAGCAGCTTCTTGGAACAAGTTACTATTTTGCCAAGGAGTGGCCATTATGGGCTGCATGAAGAAAATCAAGAAGGAAACCCGAGACAATGCGAGAAGACAACGGAGGATAGATCACAAGTTGGACTGGGTTGTGAGTCGAGGGGTGGGGCAAGCTAGTGAACCATATGAGCCGCCGCCAATGGAGCCAGATGAGGACAGTGATGACTTTGCCGGGGGAGAGCCGGAGTTTGCAGATAATGAGTAGGGTCGGTGGAGTAGTTTGAAATCCCTATACTTGGTCGGGGTGCATGGTGGTTGACAGCCCACCTCTTATCCGTTTATTTCATTGTTTTTAGTCTAATTTAGTTGAACTCAGACTTAATAGTTTAGTAAGTTTTTGTTGAGGCCGGCATGTGGCCTATGACTTGGTAGTTGGAGTTAGTGGCGGCCAAGGGTAGTTGAACCTAGCTAGTATATGGCTGCCACTGCATTTTGCTAACCGTTCTTTGATTAAACCAAGGTCAATATATGCTATGAAGCCCTTAGTTGATCTAGAGTATGCCTTGATTTCATTTTGATTTATCGCATTATGATTAGCATATTTGGTATGTGGCATGTTTCTTTCGGCATTTGAAGTTTTGAATTGTCTAGTTTTAAGTTCCGTCTAAAGGTGCTCTCCACTTAAAGGGCTTGGTATTTTTGTTCTCCGTGCCTATTTCGAGTACCTTCTTGTGGGATATGGTTACTTTGCATGCAGGTTATAACTACATATCCACCTTTTGTCTTTTGACTCTCACTTTGGATACTTGTTTATAATTCACTCAATGATTAGTTAATCACTTAATCATCGGCTGTGAGTTGTGTTGGAATAATTGAGTTGTTTTTAACTCTTGCTAATTGGCTGCAACATGAGCGAGTGCTAAGTAGTTTTGTCAGAAGGATTGTTAGAGTTTTCTCTTTTTGTTATGATTTTGTTGTTGCTAGGGACTAGCAACGCTCATGTTGGGGGTGTGATAAGCACCTAAGACTGCTTGATCGTGGTGTTTTAAGTTCGTTGATTTAGTAGCTTTATTAGTTTAATTTGTCGATTTTATTCAATATTGCTTGTAAGGTAGTTTGTTGAGTGTTTCAGGTAAAACGTCTTTAAAGGTGTATTTTGATCTCAACGTCAACCCCCAAGTTAATTCAAGTGTCCACGCCGGGTGGAACTTGTGCCAAAGTGATTAAAGAACGAAGGCGTAGGCCATCGGGTGAGTCGTTAAGCCGTCGGGTGCCAAACATAGGAGGCTGGCTTGGAGACTTGAAGATAAGCTATGTGTATCGATACGCATTAGCTTCGTGGGGAGTCAGAGATTGCTGTATCGATTCGGCCTTAATTCGTATCGATACGGGAGAGCTACGGGGAAATGGCCCATTTTGACTTAATAGCGTGGTATTGATTCTTTGCTTAATTAGTGTCGATAAGGGGAGCCTTCTGCCAGATATTTCTTACTTTTTGGGCTTTCCATTTATGGAATACTTGCCTTTAGTAGTATGTTTCTTAGATATTTTTGTGAGATAGTACCCATTTTGTATAAATAGGGGGTTCTTTCTCTCTCCTTGGTATCTAGCCCATTACTACTTTAGGTTTTCCCTCCATTAATGTCTTCTTAAGCTTTTCAAGTTGTAATTTCTCAAGAACACTTCAAGGTATTTACGTTATGTTAATTTCTTGAGTATTAAAGTTGTTCGTATGTGTTGGATCTTTTACAATATCAAGTTTATTTCCGTTTTTATCAGTTAGTCATGTTTATCTTTCCAAGCATAATTTCTAGTCTTTTTGTTATGTGTGAGTAGTTGATTAGGCGTGGCCATGGAGTGATTAACGTCATGTGACTTATGTTAATCTTGCCTTTCTCAACTAAATACTTGAGGTTCGGTATGGAAAATGAGTGTGGTTCATTTTTTATGTAACAAAACTTGTCGATGTTAACCTCCGGTGATCATATGCTTGCACATATGGTTCCGTGAGCTATGTCTCACCTCATGTTTGCCAAGAGAATAAAAGAGCTCGCTTGTTCTCCATACTTAATTTCTAGTCTTTAAAGTTTTCCTCGCCAAATCTTCCGGTTGATAGCCTATGCCATGCGATTCAACCGAGTTTTTGTTGAGAAGGGTCAATTGGCTAAGTCACGGGCGTTATGAACTTCTATGCCTTGCCGCTTGTTTAATTAAGTTAAAACTCATTTTCAAGTTATTGTAAGAAGTGTTAATCACCGACCAAAGCAAAACCAAAAGTGGGCCGTCTAAACGCCACAAACCCTTACATCTACAAATCCTAGCAAGCCATAAAGAATTTTCTCTGTGGGAACGATACCGGACTTCTGGATATTATGCTGACAACGACCTAGCCCTACGCTCGGGGTAAATCAACTTAATTCAACGGTTAGGTTTTGGACGAAGCATCTAATGGGATTGTTGAGCGCAAGAATCATACATTGAAGGATATGACAAACGTTAATGAGTTCTGGGCTGCCTCAGAACTTGTGGGGGGATGCGATTCTCATCACTAATTATATCCTCAATAAGATCCCTCTCAAGAAAGTTGATAAAACCCCATATGAAATTTTTAAAGGTATGAAGCCTACCTACAATTACTTACGAATGTGGGGGTGTCTCGCGAAGATGGCCATACCTCCACCTAAAAAGGAGAAAATTGGTCAAAAAACCTTTGTTTGTGTGTTCATCGGTTATGCAGAAGGTAGTAGTGCATATCAATTTCTTATGTATGAATCTGACATACCCGATATTCACAAAAATATTCTCATGGAATCTAGGAATGTGACATTTTTTGAGCATATTTTTCCTTATAGATCCATAGGAGAGTCAAGTTTGGCAAAGCGTACTTTGAGGACTACTGGTGAAAGTAGTCATGACCAAAAAGAAGAAGTTGAATTTGACCCAAGACGTAGCAAAAGGGCTAGAACTTCTACATCTTTTAGTCCAGACTTTCTGACGTATCTGTTAGAAAGTGAGCATTGGACTTTCAAGGAAGCTATAAGCTCTCCTGAGGGTCCTATGTGGAAGGAGGCTATCAAGAGTGAGATTGACTCCATTTTGCAGAACCATATGTGGGAATTGGCGGATCTTCCCCTAGGCAATAAGCCTTTGGGCTACAAATGGATTTTCATAAGGAAAATGAATGTAGATGGGTGAATTGATAAATACAAAGCTATGCTTGTTATTAAAGGATACAAATAGAAAAAAGGCCTAAATCACTTTGATACTTACTTCCCCGTTACTAGGATAACATCCATTTGAATGATAATCGCTATTGCAGCATTGCAAAACCTTGAGATACATCCGATGGATGTCAAGACACCTTTCCTGAATGGCGACTTAGATGAAAAATCTACATGGAACAACTTGAGGATTTTTTAGCACCACGACAAGAGGGGAAAATCTGTAAGCTTGTTAGATCCTTGTATGGTCTAAAGCAAGCACCGAAATTATGGCATGAGAAATTTGACAATGCTATGTTGTCAAGTGGTTTCAAAATCAACGAATGCGACAAGTGTGTTTATGTCAAAGACATAGATGAAGGCTACGTTATTTTGTGTCTCTATGTTAATGACGTGCTCATTTTTGGCAGCAATGATAAAGTTATCAAATCTACCAAAAAGATGTTGAATTCAAAGTTCTCCAATAAGGCCTTATCGAATTTTTGGCCTACGATAGCTATGGGAATGGTGGGACAACTGGGGTCCTTACGTTTTATCGCTGTATCAGCCTAGAGGATGGAGCTCACCTGCTCTGTTAGGAGCACTTTGTCCTGACTTTTAGTCCTCTATTTTGAAGTGCACAGATCCTTCAAAACCTTCGCAAACTGAGGGATGACATCAATGGCTTCCATCAAAGAGATCGGAAGCTGAACTTTCTTGAATAGTTCAAGCATTTGAAAGTTCACATTGACCTTAGGCTTTGCCACCAAGCGATTTGGATATGGAGCAACGGGTGACGATGGAATCGTGGCTGCTGCAGGTGCAGACACTACTACTTTAGGAGGCTTTGCCTCTCTCTCTTCCTCAGGGGCACTTCCCAAGTCTTAGATGACTGCTGGTGTAGTTATCAGCATCGTGGGTGGCACCAATTTTTGCTTGGGAGGTAAGTCCTTGTCAATCACCTTCTCACTTCTGAGAGTGG
Organism: Rhododendron ovatum; assembly: GCA_019656835.1. Taxonomy (NCBI): domain Eukaryota; kingdom Viridiplantae; phylum Streptophyta; class Magnoliopsida; order Ericales; family Ericaceae; genus Rhododendron; species Rhododendron ovatum. The sequence goes on from CM033799.1 coordinate 17,349,771, forward strand.
TGATCGCATTAGCCTTTTCTAGCCTGGGGTTCAAATTACTTGGGCTAGAAGAATTGCCCATATAATGAGTACCGGCGGCATTGACTAGAGGTTGAGAAGGAAACTTTCCCTTCTCCTGCTGGACTTGTCCAACTGCTGCCGTTAACTGGGTCAATTGGGTACTAATATCACCAATTGTCTGCTTAGTCTGCTCAATGAAACTTATTTGAGACTGCATGAGAGCCTTCATCATCTCATCAGTCTGCTTATCCCGCGGGGGATGGTTAATGCCATGGGGTGGTCCAAAAGATGAAGGACCAAACCTTTGCTGCTGCGGAGGCGGGTAACGGAATTGGGTCATTTGGCCTTGAGGAGGCCGGAATTGTTGAATTTGCGGCTGAGGTGGTGCCTGGGGTTGCATTTGGGCTTTTTGATCCCTCCAACTTAGAAATGGGTTTTGGGCCCACCCTGAATTATAGGTATTTGAATATGGGTCCCAACTCTGATTAATCGCATTCACCTCAGCTTGATTACTCTGGTAGGCCTCTTTTATCATGGGAAAAGCGGGGCAAGCAGTAACTAGATACCCTCGGACACTCACATAATGCACACACCTCCTTGACTCTCACCTCATTCACTTGATGGATTTGTTTAAGTTTTAAGTCCTCTAACTGTTTAGCCATTTTGTCCAGCTGAGACTGGACATTGGGTCCCTACGCAACCATAGCCCTATCACCGAGGTCAGAAGGTTCCCAACTTCGGTGTTTCTTACCCAACTCGTCGAGAAAATCCCACGCATCGTCTGGGGACTTGTTGAGAAAATCCTCCTCCTTACAGAGGTACTCAATTTGTTGGATCGTAGCAACATTCAAGCCCAAATAGAAAAATGACACCAACTGGTGTTTCACGAAACCATGATGCGGCAAGGACAACAGCAAGTCCTTGAAATGCTTCCAACACCTTAAAAATGACTCGCACTCTTTCTGCTTATAGGACTGTATTTGGCGAGTCAAGTACTTTTATTTATTCTCTGAGAAATATCTCTTACAAAAGAGATCTCGGACAGCAGCCCCACGTCGTGAGAGACTGTGGCTTCTGCATTCGCAGCCATTTATCCACAGAGTCCTTGAGCGAGGCTGGAAAAAGCTTAAGGTAAGCATTCTCCCACTGAGAAGTGGTGGCAAGGGTGTGCACCAACCCCTCGAAATAACGAACATGCTCATACGGATCATCATTCTCCTTCCCATAAAATAGGGGAAGGGCATTATGCATACCAGACTTAATGGTGAAAGCATTGCGTGCTTCCACCGTCTCGGTTGGTAGAACTATTGGACTGAGAGGAGTGGTCCTTTTAGGATGTATGTGTGTGCGCATCGACATCGGTGGCTCTGCCATCGGTGGCTCAATTATTAGATCAACAAATAAACCACCGATATCAAATGACTCACCACTAAAAGATTCTTCCTCCACGATTACTCTCGACGCTCTCTCAATAGCTACGAGACATCTGGTATTGTCTCGATAGTACGTAGGCTTTAGAAGTGATTGCTTTCCTACGATGGAGGATTACTTACCTCTACCTATGTTGACTCGAAACAACTAAAGAAACTAAAAAAAAAATAAAAATAAAAATACTACCCGAATTCTTAACACACGTTACCGTCCCGGCAACGGCGCCAAAAATGCTTGACGGTTTCCTAGTCCTAAATTAATGGGTTGCCCCAAGCGTAGGGCTAAGACCGACGTAGCACAATATTCGGTAAGTCCGGAGTCGAATCTACAGAGACGGTAATGTGTGCTGACTTAAAAACTCAGATTGTTATAATTTAACCGGGGCTCTTAGGTAGCCACCCCTTGTCGTTTTATGCAGAGATTAATTAAAACCTAGAAAATTTATTATACTTTTCTAATAATTAAAAAGGAGGTACTGTCGTAGGGTTCATAGTACTCACAATCAGTGCGAATTAGCATGCTCCATTCAGTGTTCTTAAAACATTTGATTTTGGTGAGAAAAAGATACCCCGAAAGATGCAAATCCTTATGGTCGCCGTTCACCTATGTGCAGCGAAGAATGGGTTTTGGACCCCCATTCCCCCGTTCAGATGGGCTCCGACGATGCTCGAGTTCGTCTAACGAATGTTCTTTATTAACCTAAAATTGCTTTTCCTTTATTGTTTGAAAATAGGAGCAGTGTCCGAACTGGTCACGGTGTGCTAATCACCCTGCGACCCTATCTTGATGACTACTCACTAATCATTAGGCATGAAAAAGAAGAAACCCTAATTTGAATCATCCTTCTAATACTGGAGAAAGAAAATAAACGAGAGATAACAATTAATTGAATACCAATGAAGAACTTTAATTAAGAACATAAGTTAAAAAGAGTTACCGAATACTTGAATACTTGAACATAATGTTAAAAAACTTCGAAGGAAAATTTCTGAAAGAAAGAACGTACGTCTAAAGCTGCTACAATAAAATCTGAACTAAAGAAAAACTTCACCCGACAGCACCATATTTATTATTCTTTTTGTCAGCCCCGTTCTTCTATATCTATGGTAGCAGTTTTTTTTCTTTTTTTCACGCCAGGGAGACATCTGAAGCCAGTAGGTCAATTGTTTATATAGGGATCAATGGCTTTAATCACACAATGGCCTTTGGACTTCATGAAATAATATATGATCCATTTAATTTTGAATTATTTCGCATATAACCCCAAACTTCTTTAAAATATTCTTTTTATTCAAAGTCTCGGACAATGGGCTCAAGCAATCTATAAACATAAAAACACATAATAAAAATCAGTTAAAAAATATAAAAGACTAATAAATGTGTGTGTGTGTGTGTGTGTGTGTGTGTGTATATATACATATATATATATATATATATATATATATTTGATCCGCTAATAAATGTATATTGGAGGGCCAAAATATATATATTTTGGCACTTATCACGAGTCGAATCCACAGAGACGGTAATATGTGCTGACTAAAAACTCGGATTGTTATTGATTAAAACGGGCTCTTAGGTAGCCACCCCTTGTCGATTGATTGAGATTAACTAAAACTTAAGGAAACAACTGTTCTTTTCAAATAATTAAAAGAAAGGTACGATCGTAGGTTTCATAGCACTCGCAACCGGCCGGACTCATCTGCTCCAATTGGTGCTCTTTAAGACATTCGATTGTAGACTGAGAAAGATACCTCGACAACGGCGTCAAAAATGCTTGACAATTTCCTAGTCCTAAATTAATGGGTTGCCCCAAGCGTAGGGCGGAGACCGACGCAACACAATGCTCGGTAAGACCGGAGTCGAATCCACTAAGGACGGTGATGTGTGTGCTGTGGAACCTCGGGTTGTATTATTAAAAATAGCTTTTAGGTAGCCACCCCTTGTCTTTTAGTCAATTAATTAACTAATAAAAACAAATAACTTGCTCAAATGATTAAAAAGATAGGCGCGGTCGTAGGGAATTCGGCGCTTACTACCCAATCAGAATCCGCTCACTTTTCAAAGTTCTAAAAATGGTTAAATTTAGGGAGAATTGAAAACTCTGAAGGATGCGAATTCTGAGGTTGCCGGTCCCGTACACAACAGCAAACAGGTTTTGGTCCCCCGTTCCTGCTCACATGAGTCCTGGCAATACCTCGGATTTGTCCAACGGACGTAGTTTTCACCAACTAAATTATTTAATTAAATTAATGTGCGGAAAATTGCGAGACGAATCCTGATTGGGTCGCGGCGCGCCTTTACCCAGCGACCAAACCTCAGAATAACTACTTACTCATTATTAAAAATAAAAGGAATAAAATCCTAGAATTAATCATGCTTTTTTTCTTGAGATGGAGAAAATAAATGAAAGATTTAAACTAAGCAAGCACAAACGAATAACTTTAATTAAGAACAAAAGTTGAAACGAGTTACCGAAAGTTGTGTTCTTGAACGAAATTTGAAAACTTCAAAAGAAAAGAGCTCTGGAAGAAAAAGAACGTAAAAAAAAACTGCTACGTAATGTTCGAACCCTAAAAACGGAGTTCCGGGGGTATTTATACAAACCCCAATTTATTCGGAATGCAGGAAAAAATGATGAAAACCAAAATATCCAGCTGAGGCCGTTGTGGACTTTGGCATCGATACAGGAAATGGGAGTATCCATACACATCAGTCTGTTTAGCCTTGGACCAATTCTACACCCCATTGTATTGATACAAGAAATTATAGTATGGATACCGCACGCACTAACGGCATCCCCCAAGTCTTGCATGGAATTTGGCCGCCCGACGTTCACGGCTCAGTTTGGCATCCCGGCAACGTATGAACCGGCTTCAAAACCACTCATTCCGACCTTGGCGCTAAATCTGCCTTATTACCTGAGAAAATAATAGCAACACAAGACCAAGACAAAGCATGGTATCAAGTAGAAAATGGAATAAAACGCGACTCTATTACGCTAATTCGCCCTACTTATGTGTTCATATCCAAGATATCACGCGCCTAGCGTCTCCAGAGGTAGGGAGTTTGATGGAGATATTAGCAATAGAGGATGTGTGCGGCGCCGCTTGAGACCCAGTTCTTGAGCCGCTGGGCGCCCCGTTGTCTTAAGTTTCGACGGGTAGCTTTTGTGTACCACTTTCTTCACTGAGAAGTGGACCCGGCTCCTAGCAATAGGGGTGCCCATCATTGACTTGGGTTTTGGCACAATTTATGTACACTTGTTATTTTATTTCTTGTTAAGTAATAAAATCCAAAAAGAAAAAAAAAATTGACAATTGGAAAAAAATTTAGCATAATGGTTTGGTATAGCCATCTGGTCGAAGCTATGTATGTAGTACTTAGGAGGTTGGGTCTGATGGCAGACGCGTAGTTAGAAGCGAGAATTCTGTTTGAACCATCTAACTTTAATGTCCAAACTCTGTGGAGATTGCTTCACAAACAGAGTGGTGGGTAAGGAATCTGGCAGCCCTAGAGGGAGTGACAGCCTATTAGATGATGACACCACTTCTCAAGATATCGTTGAATCCTATGCATACTGTCCTTCCAACAAATAGGGAACCACAGTCTTTGGCCAGGGAGAAAAGTAGTACCCGTATCTTTCGTGTGAAGAAAGTGGATGATTTTTGTCTTTCATTTTATTTCTTGTCTTGTTTATTTCTTTTAGTTATTTTTCTTGTTGTCTTGGTGGATAACATTTTGCAGGTTGTTCGATCCAAGTTGGGGGATCTCCCTTTCTCTATAGTTTACTCTACTTATTCCCTCCTTTTCGAGGTGATATCTCTCCTCTCTTTTACGTTTTTGTCTTGTTTTTATTTTTCATTCTTTCAATGCGGACATTGAATAGTTCAAGTTGGGGGAAGGGATCAATTTGTTCACTTTTCTTTTTGACAAACAAAAAAAAAATGGTGGAATTCTTTTTACATGAGACTTGAAAGCTATTGAGATTGGCTCTTGGTTGATTGAGTTAGAGATGCAATAGTCATTGTTTTGATATTGTGGTGGCATAGTATTTCGTTTTGCTAGCTTGTCGCGAAAAATTTGTCATGGCATTTATTTTTAGCACATTTGCACTTCACGTTTGTTTGGGCTTTGGTTGCTTGTGAGCTGTGACTTGATTATTCTCGATGGCTTGATTAGTGAAGATTTATGCCCATGTGAGCTTAGAGCCTATCTTTTTCTTGGAGTGGTGTCAAATAAACTCTTGTTTGTCACGAAAGAGCAAATTTATTGTTGATCTCATTATTTTTGTCATCGAGTGTTGGGAATGTTTTGAATTACCTACTTATTTTTTGGGTTTGAAGTGTTTCATTGTTGTATTGCCCTTTGGAGTGGATTGTAGGCCATCTTTGCTATTTTGAGCCGGTTCGTTTCTTTCATTCATACATTTATCTCTTGTGAGCCCATTTGAGCCTTACGCATATAGCCTTTTTCTTGTTAAACTCCGCCACCTATATTGTGTCTTGAGAAGGCTTAGTAATTATGTAGAGGTGAATTATTCAGAAGAGAGAGGGTAAACGTAGTGAGAATTGAGCTTTGATTGCTGGTGATCTTTCCCATTCAAAAAAAAAAAAAAAAAGAGAGAAAAGAGAAAAAAAAAACAAAAAGGCAAAAAGGAAAGATACCAAAATAATTGTGGAAAGGAGAAATATTTATTCTTTTGATATGAGATTGTATGAAAGAGTTAGGAAGAGAGATGAGGCAGAGTTGAAAAAAAAAAGAAGAAGAAAAAGATGGCACATATTGTTATATTTGCCTATGTGAGTTGTTGTTGGCCTATTCTCGGACACTTGAATGTTTTACCCTAACCTTGACTTTCCCTTGCCTAACGTTATAACCGACATGGAAGTCCTATTTGATCCTAGGGGCAATGGGCTGTGAATTGGTGGATAAAGAGAGTTTCCAATACTTGGCATTCTGTTCATGAGATTGTGTGTCCACTATATAAAGCTTTCTTTTCGTGTCAACTTGTGCAGGGAACTTTGCTTTCATTTACATAATTTCCACCTGTACATATTGAGAGTAATACGCACCTTGTTTCGAGTGATTTCATTTGTTGAGTGCATGACACGGTGAGATATGAAGTCAAGACTTGGTCCAGAGAGAACTTTTGGTTATTTTTCACTTGTGACCGAAACCCTTGTTAACACACGTTGTTTAAGTGCCATGACAAATTTTTATGACTTGATAGTATCTAGAACCGGTTATGTTCGTTATCTCTTTGCGATGGCTTCATATTCTTTGCTTGAGATATCATTGAGCTATCTTACAGGTTTTTGGGTTTCGTGTGAAAAGAATTCACAGTGGTTGTGGGTGTTCATTGCTGTAAAACTCTCACGAGACTTCACTTGTCCTCTGGGGATCGCCTAGGGGTTTAAAAGGCTTTTTGTACGGACTAAGTGCAATCGTGAGTCCTACAAAAGTGGCATAGATAGAATTTTTTTTTCTTTGCTTGAGGACTAGCAAAGTGTAAGTTGGGGGGTGTAATAAGTGCCAAAATATACATATTTTGGCCCTTCAATATACATTTATTAGTCTTTTATATTTGTTAACTAATTTTTATTACGTGTTTTTATATTTATAGGTTGCTCGAGCCCGTTGTCTTAGACTTTGAATAAAAGAAGATTTTAAAGAAGTTTGGGGTTATATGCGAAATAATTCAAAATTAAATGGATCATATATTATTTCATGAAGTCCAAAGGACCATTGTGTGATTAAAGCCACTGATCCCTATATAAACAATTGACCTACTGGCTTCAGATGTCTCCCTGGCATGAAAAAAAGAAAAAAAAAACTGCTGTCGTAGATATAGAAGAACAGGGCTGCCGAAAAGAAAAAATAAATATGGTGCTGTCGGGTGAAGTTTTTCTTTAGTTCAGATTTTATTGTAGCAGCTTTAGATGTATGTTCTTTCTTTTAGAATTTTTCCTTCGAAGTTTTTTTAACATTTTGTTCAAGTATTCAAACATTCGGTAACTCGTTTTAACTTCTGTTCTTAATTAAAGTTCTTCATTGGTATTCAATTAATTGTTATCTCTCGTTTATTTTCTTTTTTCAGTATTAGAAGCATGATTTAAATTAGAGTTTATTCTTTTTCATGCATAATAATTAGTGAGTAGACTGAGTAGTCATCAAGGTAGGGTCGCAGGGTGATTAGCACACCGTGACCAGTTCGGACACTGCTCCTATTTTCAAACAATAAAGGAAAAGCAATTTTAGGTTAATAAAGAACATTCGTTAGATGAATCTGGGCATCGTCGGAGCCCATCTGAACGGGGGAACGGGGGTCCAAAACCCATTCTTCGCTGCGCATAGGTGAACAGCGACCATAAGGATTCGCATCTTTCAGGGTATCTTTTTCTCACTAAAATCAAACGTTTTAAGAACACTGAATGGAGTAGGATAATCTGGACTGATTGCGAGTACTATGAACCCTACGATTGTACCTCCTTTTTAATTATTAGAAAAGTACAATCAATTTTTTAGGTTTTAATTAATCTCCGCATACAACGACAAGGGTTGGCTACCTAAGAGCCCATTTAAATTATAACAATCCAAGTTTTTAAGTCAGCACACATCACTGTCTCTATGGATTCTACTCTGGACTTATCGGATAGTATGCTACGTCGGTCTCAGCCCTACGCTTGGGGCAACCCTTTAATTTAGGACTAGGAAACCGTCAAGCATTCAACATGAAGGATATGGGCCTAGCAGATGTGATACTGGGTGTCAAAATCACCAGAAAATCTGACGGACTTGCTGTGTCTCAATCTCATTATATTGATCAGATTCTTGAGAGATTGAACAAGTCTGATAAGGATATAATGAACACTCATATGGATATACATCTCCATTTATCCAAGAACTAGTGCATGCCCGTGCTTGAAGGCACGACGCAACACGTTTTGGTCATACGCTTGGCGATAGGGGAAAGAGCAAGGGAAAGGAATGTGCTCATCCTGTAATGATTTGATCACATTGTTACCTATGGAAAGGGATGTGCTGGTCCAATAGTGATCTGATTAAACAATACCATTCAAATGAAAGAGAAACAAAGTCCACAACAAATACACTCCCAATTGAATTACTTTTTAAGATACATATGTTATCCTGGTAAAGCTTTTAAAAAGTGTTAAATTCACTTTGCCGTGTCCCCAGTATTTCCCATGGTAATGGATACCTCATGTGGTGTGTCCAGACACGTCTCCACGTGTTTCTGTTGTATTGCGTGTCCTTGCAGTGTTGGATCACAAAGTCTATCAAAAGCCAACCATAAAAATTAAGAGAGCTACACAAAAGTGGGCATAAAGAATTAATTCACTTCCCACTATTTTCACTCTGTGGAACATGCATTTTAACAAACACAAAGTAAGCATCTTTGAAAGACAAATGACAAAAGTTATAGATCAAAAAGATTCTCATCCTTAGATTTGTGTTAGGGCCATTTAGAACTCAAAAAATCCAAATACCCCAACTTGCAGCTTATACTATAAAGAGAAACTACCTTCTGATGTGTGGTATTTAGTAGAATGACATTAATGATTCAGACTTCAGAATCATGATAGCTGCAAAAAATCAAAATAGAAAACCCATAAAATTAGAACAAAGAATCAGTATACCATAAAAGTAGGTTGCTATCATTGCTTTCTCGAAGATGTTAATATCACTGCTTTTAAAAGTGAAGGAAAAGATGGGTATAAATCACCTAATTTCATTCAACAGTCTTTAGAAATACGATGGAAAAGAAAGGAAGACCTACCTGAAGTGATATATGAAATGTGCAATCCTAACATATGTGAAATGCAAGGAAAGATGTACCAATATAAAAAAATACCCGAAGTCCAATAATCAATCCAGCCGGTGTGTCAGTAAGAGCACAGAGTAAGCTAAAGTGGTAGATTAAAATAAAAGGTCCAATCCTAATAATCAAGATCCAAAAACTAAACTGTAGAATTTGGAAGCAACAGCTGCCATCAGTTTTCGAAACGCATTCTAAGCACAGTCTAAATAAAATATCGAACCCCACTTTTATAAATAAAAAAATGGATACAACAGTTGTTTTTTAACTCGAACTCACATGAGGTGAATTCTGTGTATGTGTATATCCCACCCCATGTGAGTGGATTTTCCCTCCTCCTAACAAAATCTACTTATTGAAATTCCAAATTTATAGGCGTGTTTTTCTGCCTTGGTTTCGCTGAAGGATGTGTTGAAAGCATCGTCATTGCCTCCAACTGTTTTAGCACTTGGCATTTTCCCATCAAGCTGAAAAAACAAACAGCCAGGTCATAAGTCACATACACCCAGAATAGAATAACTCAATACAAAAAAATGTACAAAAATAATGGCGTTCTTCACTTCCATAACATAGGCTTTTACAAATAGTGTTAGTGAAAAAAGAAAAAGCTACAGTTGTAGCCGCAAATCAAAGGCCTGTGCTCATGCTTCTTTGAGAATCAAAATGCATCATCAGCACCAAACTCCGATAATATAAGCTTACTTGAATCTAGTGGTTGCTAAAATACACCTAAATTGAAATGAGAAGATCGATGCATTCAAACAAACTAAATTTGTACACTTTTTGGAAAGAAGCTCAGAGAAAATATATTATTTTCATCGTTTGTGCATTTTATCGAACACTTTATGAATACATCAATATTAAATATTAAAGATAACAAATGGTATATATGCAATTGAAGTTACCTCGTTACGATTCCATTGAAGCAATCTATTCGTGTTAATCCTCCTCAACTACATTGCATTTTCAAACCAATATTGTATAAGTAAACATAAATACTAAATCATTTGAAAAGTTACCTACTAAAATAGCTAAATTTATTTTAAACAACATATCCATATATTACCAAGCCTGATAATCGATTTATTGAACCACTAGAACTAACACTTCAATACACCAATCAAAAGGATGAAATGTGAATGGAGAAAAACGAAAGAGGCTTTGAATAGCACAAGAGTGTAATGGCTACTTGTGTCTCTACACCGAAACCCTAGCACGTCGTCTGGAACTTAATCTGCAAAACAGAGAAGGGGTGAGCACACCTTTGCCTCTCGTGGCAAAGGCCCTCTAATGCCTAAGTTAGTATCACGTACTAGCAATAAACCCTAATTATCAGTAGGAAACTCGTATAATGCAAAGTGCTGCGTATTGCGTACCTTTTACCTCTAAGTTTACCTTGTATTTATAGATTCATAGATGCTTGCTGCCCAAGCATCCCTGTTGCCCTAGGATTCCTATCTCGTATAGGAAACCCAAGATCTCTTGGATTCTCGTTCCCTTATAAGTTCACTACCGTAGTCCTTTTAGGACTCTTTTCCATAATTGGCCGAATCCATTCCCGTTGGGTATCTTTTCCAGATTCTACATTCTTGGGATCTCATTCTTTAATGGAATACCACTATTTCTAGACCTTTCCAGAATGTTCCTTGCACCTGAGGCTGCTTTCCTCAGATTTCTCCTTTTGTTCGGCCTTCTCATTACCGAACAGGCTATTTGGACCAGTGACTTCGCATGTCACTGGTTCTTTATCTATCCCTTGGACTAATAACTTCTCGTGTTCACCGGTCCAAGGCCATGTACAGACTTCCTGGACCAATGACTTCTCATGTCACTGGTCCATATCGTCGACCACCGTATTGCACGGCGATTGTCCCTATCATATCTATACCATGGTCCCTCATACCATGAATTCTTTCCCTGTTCGACCCCCTTATTGTCGAGCAGTCCATTTGGTCCAGTGGCTTCACATGTCACTGGTACTGTATGGCCGATCACCGCCTTCCATGGCGGTTTATCTTATCTTACTTACTCCGTGGTCTCACGTACCACTTGCTCGGGCCCTAATAGGGCTTATTCGGGAATACCTCCCTACATGAAACTAAGTATTTTTTTCCTTTTGTTATTGGCTATACACAAGTTTGGTATTTTTTCCCTTTTGTTAGTTTTGGTTTTCAGAAAACTTTGTAGTACGAAAAAATTCAACAAATAGGATAACTCGAATGCTCAATTTTGCAAAACCCTAGTATTCTAGTCATCTAATCACAGAGAAACACACAAAAAGTTGGTGATCATAGCGCATGAACTGAAGCTATAAACACACAGAAAGAAAACCCTCAAATGCTACGCTTTGAGTCAAGGGTGGGGGGATTCGTATCGGAGAGAGAACCAAATGGATTTCGTGGAGCCCAACAATGAGTTTGTACTTTGGAATTTCTGAAAAAGGCACGGGGTTAACATATATTCAGAAAACTTTCAATGAATCCTCAATTTCGGAAAACCCTAAAATCGAGGGTGGGGGGATTCTTACCTAGAGTCGGACGCTGAGCAGTGGGTTCTCGTGCCCGGGGGGGGGGGGGGGGGGGGGGGGGGGGCGAGAGAGAGAGAGAGAGAGAGAGAGAGAGAGAGAGAGAGAGAGAGAGACGGTAACAATAGAGGAAGAGAGGAAAGAGGAAGAAACACGCTAGACATGCGTGGGTCTTGGAAATAGGTTGATTCATCAATGATTCAATCCAACGGCCGTAACAGGTAACAATTGTGATCCGATGGCTGGAGAGGTTCTCATGTTTGAATGGGCAGACAAAAGACCGCTTTGTTTTATAATATAGATGTGGGGAAGTTGTTGCTCAACTAGAGTATTCTCAGATAATTGGGAGTCTGATGTACCTGATGAGCTGTACAAGACCTGATATAGCTTATTTAGTTAGTAGACTGAGAAGGTACACGAGTAATCTAGGGCATGGTCACTAGAAGGCGATAGTCGGGGTACTTCACTACCAAAGGTATACTTTTGATTTGGGACTGCATTACACCAAATATCCAACAATACTAAAAGGGTACACTGATGCGAATTGGATATCAGTCATATTAGACTCTAAATCCACGAGCGAATATGTCTGTACACTGGGTGGTGCAACAGTCTCTTGGAATCTTTGAAATAGATGTACATTGCACCCTCTACGATGGAATCAAAGTTCATTGCTCTTGATAAAGCAACTAAAGCGGCAGAATGGGTATGCCATTTTGTAGAAGATATTCCAATGTGGCTAAAATCCGTGCTAGCAATTTGCGTACATTGCAATAATCAATCTGCAATTGGAAGGGCACAAAGTAATATGTACAATAGTAAGTCTAGACATATCACTAGACAACTTCTCTCTAGTGGGGTTGTCACTCTTGACTATGTGAAGTCAAAGACAACATTGCGGATCCGACTAACCAAAGGGTTAAATAGAGAGCTAGTTAAGTCATCATCGATGGGAATGGGGCTTAAGCCTATTACGCTCACTTTACTGTGAAGAAAAACCCAACCTAGTTGACTGGAGATTTCAATCTCTAGGTTGAATGGGACAGCCTAATTGTGAGTGACAGAGAACGATCACTGAGGAGACGAGCTTTCCTGCCCATTCCTATGGTGTGAAACAATGATGCTTGCAATGGAAAAAGGTTAAGAGTGGCTCTTAATGACTCTTATGCGCTGGAATGCTGGGCGGGGTATACCAGGATACCCTTTAAAAGGTTGAACTGAACTAAGTCAGAAGAAGTTCCTGTGTGAAGTTTGTTGATTCGATTTATACCAACGACAGGACAGTTCAAGACATCACATTCATTGGAAAACCAGTAAACCTGACAGGCTTTCACAAGGGAAGGTTCAAAGCCCTATCCTATGAAGGGATTATCCATTGTGCTCTCTCTCCGGGTTTGCTTTGTATTCTACGTCAGATCTCTGCCGAAATCGTTCATGTGGGGGATTGTTGGAAATATACCAGATTTTGTGAATGAAAATTATGGCTTTCGGAGGGTCTTCCGAGGCAACCGAAAGGCCTCCCGTTGGTTCATTGTATCTGGATGAGGCCCTTCAAGTTCCAGCTGGTAAATACCCCATGAAGAGAGGTTAATGGCAGAATTCACACCTATAGATTCATTTCTGGCAGTGTTGTGTATTGATATCAGCATTATCTCCAATTCATGGATGAGTAATCAAGGCCGAATTCAATTTCTGGCTATTATACATGGTCTCCTGTGGCTATATATGTAGACACCCCAATTTGGCCTAACGATTATTTCAAGTCCCACCTTAAGGACCATCCTGATGATGAATGGATACAGTGATTGCTAATTGACTTCTCGTAAACCCATGGGCTTTTGGTGAGTACTTTTAGCCACTTAGAGGACCCAATTTAGAGCCAAATAGCCTTTCAGACAGAAATACAGTATCCTAGGAAAATACATCTATCGGCCGTAATATTGATCTATCGGCCTCCACTTCATTCTTTCACCCGTGAAACATGTTGTTTGAAAATCCCCCTGAGAGATTGATTCCTCGCTCGCGAGATGAATTCCTTGGCCGCCTAACCGATTGGTCGGCCGCCAGATCGTCCTTTTCCCTGATTTTGGAATGTTCTGTCAATCGTTTGATCCGATGCTCAAAACCCTAGCAGCCATTTTCCGATTCTTTCGGGCTATGAAAGGAGATTCTAAGAATAGATCTTGTGCTCGTATACTTCCTATTAATTCGTGCATTGTGATTGGTTGGAATGATGTCATCTGGTGCCTATATAAAGGACCCTTAGGGTTCCAAAATTATACACACAATTCACCCTCTCAAGCCATAATACTCTACAGAAATACTCTCTTACACCTTCTCTCCAAAAGCCCTAAAATCCCGAAGGCAGCCGCAATCTGACGATCAAACCCCTGAAGTACAAACTCTAACCCTAGGATTTTCGAGAAGCAAGTCAGTCAATAACTCTCAATTTGTAGCAATTGTACACTGAGAAATCAAGGTGGTGAGGCCCAAGGGCCTACGGTTTGGTTTATTTTATGTTTTCATGCTTTAATCATATCATTCTAAGTTTCTGATTAATTATTCGTTCTGGTGTGAGGAAGAACATCGGCTGGAATATCGTTCCCACGGCCGATACATTGATCCAAAAGGATCTTTCGGCCTTGACATCTATTCACCGGCCGAGGGTTCCATTCTCTGGGATAGCCTGTTTGTTCTCTGCTTATTTTGATGCATGCTTTCATTACTGTTTTGGCTCACCTTATCAATTGTTAAAGGCTAATAAACAGACTATGCATTTAGAATTAAATACAGCAAGTATTAATCGTATGTTTCAATTATGGGCCAGTCTCACGACTTGACAAAGAGGGGTGCCTAACACCTTCTCCTTATTGTACCTTTGGCTCCCATAACCAGAATCTCTATCTATTTTTCCTAGTTTTTATAAACTAGGTGGCGACTCTATTTTGATGAACATCGTTATCGTGTGACGATGTTCTTAGCCATGGGAATATCCATGATCTTGGTTTATAAAGTGGAAGCAAACAAACATGACCAATCTGTATGGCGATGCCCTGTTTAGGAGTTGTCTACGGTTTTTGGCGACTCTGCTGGGGATTTGAGAGCCATAACCATAAAATTCAACATAAGATTAATACTTGTTTTATCTAATTCTTGTATTGTAGAGATCCGTATTTTTGAGGCCTTTTTTTTTTCTTTTGTTAACGTACGGCCCGTCAAGATAGACGGTACGGATATTCGGTGTGACGTTTTCGTGGGAGGATATAAGGGTAATTGTGTGAAGGTTGCACGTGTGTGTGTGGCGCAAGAAGCAGGGGATTCCTCCCCCACCTTTATCTTTTTCCCAGGGAGAATAATTCTCCCATTTCTCTCCCTCACTCTTCGGCTCACTGTCTCTCTCTCCTCTCCTCCGAAACTCTCTCCTCTCTTCTCTCTTCGATTTCATCCACCTAGGGTGAGATTCCGGACAAGGCCCAAGTATTAAAGTTGTTCTACGGCGCATGGGCTTTCCGAAGATCCAAGAAAAATCATGATCGGACCGCGTGGGAGCTTGGTTGACTTGGTCAAAGGTTCGGGTTTTGCTCAAAATCCATGAGGTAGGGATCTCTTACTCTTGTTATGCGTTTATACGGTGTTTATGTACTTAGATCGTGCCTTGTCTCGTTGTTTGAGGTTGTTTGTTCCATTTCCGAAATTCTGCAGAACAGGGTCTTTGTTTTTGGGTTTTACGTCTTTCTAAACTCATGATTGAATTTTGGTTCCTTCATATGAAATAGAGTAGACTTAGAGCCCGTTCTAATGCCGCTTGAATCACCTAAAACCGTTGAGAATTGAATTAATGGTGGATTTTTGAAATCTGGTCTGCACTCTGTCTCGTTTTCTGGGTTTCAGCCCACTTCGGATGGCCATAACTTCCTCGTCTGATGTCCATTTTATGCAAACTATGTATCGGTTCGAAGGTCTTAAAGTTAGCTTTCATTTGCCACTGGAATCGTCTTAAAACTCTTAGTACACAAAAAGTTATGATCGATTGAGTGGAAGTATGTCAATCTGTCAGGCAGATTCGTGTAGCCTCGGTAAACCCCTGTTTAACCACCCTTGGAGTGCAGATTTGACTAGGGTTCCTTTGCATCTTTCAAAGTTCATTCAATCGCCCAACTATTGGGGCTGGAATCACTCAAAAATATTAAGAACTCGATTTATAGTGATTTTTAGAATATTGAACTGAAATCTGGAAATTTGGGCAGCGTACAGG
Source organism: Rhododendron ovatum (assembly GCA_019656835.1). NCBI lineage: Eukaryota > Viridiplantae > Streptophyta > Magnoliopsida > Ericales > Ericaceae > Rhododendron > Rhododendron ovatum. The sequence continues at coordinate 17,365,821 of CM033799.1, forward strand.
GCTGCGGGTTTTTCATCGTTTGTTATAGCTAAATGATGCTATTGGTTATGGGTCCTTATGGGTTTTAAAGATTGGTAAGTTGGTGATCTTTTGGCATTGGAATCATTGAAAAATGTTGAGTATGGAATATTTAATGAATGGTCGAACAGTGACTGCTCTCTGGGACAGTTTTGGTCCGTTGATTTTCGTTCGTTTGTTTTGACTGCCAATCACTTCTAACACCTTTTAAACATCGTTAAACCATCCCTAAGCGTGATTACTTGTGTTCCTATGAGTTAATGATCATTCAAATTCCTTCGATACCCATTAAGCGTAATCTTAGTGTCGTTGTAAATGGAATATGTGATTTAAGGTTGTTTAGGAGTACCGAAGGCTAAGTGTGACGTTGTGGGAAGTATAGTTGGTAGGCGTGAGCCTTTCTAGTGATCCGAGTTGTAGTATAGTAATCCATGTCCGCATGATTCACTTATCCTTCAAACTCTTTTGGCGCCCGTTCCACGAGATTAAAGTAATCAATATTAGCAAGTAGTATGTTGTAGAGTCGCTATGGTGTCGGTGCGATATTGTGCTGTACTAAGAGAGAAAGGCGTGTACTGATTTGTCAGTTGATGTTCTGTTATGATTAATCGTTTGGAATACTTTGAAATGTGATTGTCGATGCGTGTTTGACCTATAAATCAGTTTGATTGACGTGTCTTATTGTGTCATGAGATTAGAGAAGTGTTTGTTGAATGAGTTGTATGATTGTTGGGATTTGAATGGTTGTAACTGAGAATTTGAATGAGGAAGTGACTGCAACGCAAGGGGTGGAAATGCAGACTGCAACGCAAGGGGTGGTAATGCAGAGACCCAAATAATGGGTGATGTTGACTGCAACGCAAGGGGTGGAAATGCAAACTGCAACGCAAGGGGTGGAAATGCAGAGTGGTTGAGATTATGAGAAGTGTCGAAATGGTTGCGAACCTATTGTGAGTACGTTTGATTGATGTGATTTTAATAATATTTCTACATGACATGTGAACGGTTAGGAATACTTACAAGTTGTTTGGAACTCTTTGGCCGTCGTCTGTCTTCCGTTGTGATAAACTTGTGTTTCTCATGTTTACTTATCGAATTCTTTCACTCTTTGTGCATACTTCATCGCATTTTCATATAGCTTGAGTATAGATTTTTCTACTGGGCTAGTGTAGCTCAACCTACCATTTTCAGGTACACTACATGGACACAGTCTTGGAGGTTGTGAAGTGCATGCAGACATGACAGGCTAAAGTTAGTTTCTGAAGAACTTGTCTTTCCTTTGTAAATCAAACTGTATTATACTATTTTTCCTATTTTAGAATACTGTATCAATTGCCAGATTTGTGAGATTCAAAAACTGTATTGTAATTTGGGGTACCATATGTATTATTGTGAGGATTTGTATTTAAATGGTATTATTATTTATGTTAAAAATCGAGGGCGTGACAAATTGGTATCAGAGCATTAGGTTTGAATACCTAGAGACCGTGGGGAGACTTAGTCTCATGGGTTTAAAAAAAAAAAAAAAAATCATTGCCTTTTGTTACAAAAATATGAGTGAGCTTGCATGACTGACGTGTGTTCAATGAAGTAGCATAGCATTTAAGTCTGCATGAAACTGTGAATAGTTAATGCTCGTGTCTGAGAAAGAGAAAAGTTTGACCTTCTTGTAATGGTTATGGTTGCGACCGTTGTTATCGTTATCGTTACTATTGGTAGTTTTGGCCTTGAGCCATTGGTAGTAAGGTGTTTTTTTTTTTTTAGATGAGTTGTTAGACGGGAAAGAATCTAAAAGGCTGAGATCGTTGTAGTACTAATCGTTGTAGTACTTATGCGTAGTGGCGATGTCGACATGTGAGAGGTGATCTCTTTTAGTATGTAATAGAAGCGTTAGACCGTAAGTGAGGTTTGTGAGCTAAATGTTTGATGTGTTTTATTTGAGTTGTGCATATTACGTGTTAGGTTTTAAATACTTTAGAGTAATTTTTTTTTAATGAGTGAGGTGTTTCAAATCTAGAAGATTGAGCGAGTGAGTGTCTTGAATGTGTTCGAAGGGATGATGTCTTGTTGTGATAATGATTGTGTTTTGTTATTGTTATGGTGGCTATTGAAGTAGTGATTTTGAGTATAGGTAAGACAGTTGAGCCCGCCTGGGGAGTTATATGTATTTGAGGTTGACTTAGGAAGATGAGGGTTATAGGTAGGGTGTCTAGATACAGTATGTGTCTCGTGGACACCCAGGCGACTACCGAATAGATCCAATTGGAAGATGCGCTTGATCACCGCTCCTTCTAGATGGAACTCTCGGGAAGTCAATTGGACACTAGGTTTATACTTAGGGGTAAGATCTATAGGTTTGAGACAGATGTCTATATATAGAAATTTCGTAGAAAAATGATGTGCCGTGGTGTTGTCGTAATCATTGTTATAGTGTAGTGATTGCCGTAGCGGTAGAGTTATGAGGGGTCGATAGGAGAATATTAGTTGTGTTATTCGGAGGTAAGGAAAATAAGACACAAGGAGAAAGATAGTGATGTGATTTAAGTCAAGAGGTCAATGTAAGGCAAAATGAGAAAATTGTTTGAAGTAAAGGCGATATGAGAGCGAACTATTAAGGGTAATAATGAAGTGGAGTGTAGTTGGTGTCTTTAGTGGGAATGGTGCAAAATTGGCCGTGAGCGTGACTACTAGAATAAAAT
>CM033799.1:17368637-17612637 GCA_019656835.1 Rhododendron ovatum
TGATTCCTAAGTGATGAGACGTTGATAGGTTGCAATATTGTTAAAATAGAAGAATGATTTGTATTGATGATACGTGCATTTATGATGTGAAGTTTAGGATTGTAAATATGAGAAATACGTGATTTGATTTGATTGAATGAATGAGAATGCTTGGGATTGGTAAAGTGAATAGATATCATGTGAGGTATTACGAGATTGAAAGGAATGAGATGACCGTTGGGCTTCCTGAAGCCATGAATTATGAAGTAGTGGATACTTGGTGAGTCCGTTGGGCACTCGGGGAGTTCGTTGGATACCTTTTGAATCCGTTGGATATTGAATGAGTCTATTAATGTGTGAATATGTGGCTGGTGTTGTGTAAATCATTCAACTCTACGGTTGATTTTCTGGAGATATTTCATGTAAGTGTTGATATTTCATTTAGGTGCTTGATCTGTTGTGTAATCTGAATGTGTGAAATTTGCCCTTTAAATGCAGTCCAGAATTGGTAAAAAGAGTTATGTGGATACAAAGAGATGTGAGTTAGAGATTGTGGTTAGCGGTTTTGATTTATGTGTATTGAGTATCTATGTATGAAATTATTGGTGTTCGGTTAATGGAAGTGTCCTATTGATACATCTGTAGATCGGGTTGAAGTCAAAACTTACTTTTCTTTTTTTTCGAATGAGAGTGATGTTGTATGAAAGTTGATTTTTAGTTTAGTTCATTTTGGAAAATAATACTGATACAAGTTTGGAGTCGGCTATATCATGATGATGTGAACCTTATCTTAAATTCATTACCATATTGTCTAAAATTGTCGTTACCCTTAAAGACTAGGTGAGGTGCATAAGATTGATTGGTGATGATGTCTTTCAAAAATTGTAAATGAACTTTTCCTGTTAAATTCTATAAAATTTCTCCACAAGGTGGACCTGTTTCGATGGTTTTTCAACTACGGAAACTAAAATTTTCAATGGATCAAGTTTTCCGTCAAAATTGCTTGGAGGTGTGTGATATTTACACTTCTACTATGAGAATGGTGAGTGGGAAACTCATTATTATTGTTTAATTCTGATCTCATTGTGTCGGACACGTAGACCTTGAGCTAACTTATGCCTTTAAAGGGAACTTGTCTTGAGTTAGCGTTGAGGCTCATTAGAGCTTTGCTTATGTGAGTCTTGAGAGCGAGAGTAAGTTGAATAATAAGAAAGAAAGTGAAATAGTAACGTATGAGGGTTGACCCCTTTATTAGCATACATGAAGAGTCTTATAAACCTCAAGAGAGAGAAGGGAAAATCTTAAACTTGTTAATTGTATATGGCTTGGCAAGTTGTTGAGTTACGATGTCGTGAAGTTTTCCTTTGTGTTTGGATACTACCCTTAGAACCGAAACTAATTAATCGGAAAGAGTGAAAATGGATACGGTTTGGGAGACCAAAACTGATTGCTAACACGAGTAAGATTCATACGAACTCGGCAGCTCCTTCATCGATGTGTGTGAACCTTAGGATCTAACGATCGCTTTGGTAAGAGGTGATACAAATTGATTGTGGCATTGTAGAGTTCATTGCGTCTGGGACACGAGAGTAGATGGTTACGAAACATCATGAGTGGACACGGTCTTGTGGATTAGAATTTTCTTCGATGATGTGTTTTCGTAGATTTGATTTAAATTTCGAGGACGAAATTTCCTTAAGGAGGATAGGATGTAGAGATCCGTATTTTTGAGGCCTTTTTTTTTTCTTTTGTTAACGTACGGCCCGTCAAGATAGACGGTACGGATATTCGGTGTGACGTTTTCGTGGGAGGATATAAGGGTAATTGTGTGAAGGTTGCACGTGTGTGTGTGGCGCAAGAAGCAGGGGATTCCTCCCCCACCTTTATCTTTTTCCCAGGGAGAATAATTCTCCCATTTCTCTCCCTCACTCTTCGGCTCACTGTCTCTCTCTCCTCTCCTCCGAAACTCTCTCCTCTCTTCTCTCTTCGATTTCATCCACCTAGGGTGAGATTCCGGACAAGGCCCAAGTATTAAAGTTGTTCTACGGCGCATGGGCTTTCCGAAGATCCAAGAAAAATCATGATCGGACCGCGTGGGAGCTTGGTTGACTTGGTCAAAGGTTCGGGTTTTGCTCAAAATCCATGAGGTAGGGATCTCTTACTCTTGTTATGCGTTTATACGGTGTTTATGTACTTAGATCGTGCCTTGTCTCGTTGTTTGAGGTTGTTTGTTCCATTTCCGAAATTCTGCAGAACAGGGTCTTTGTTTTTGGGTTTTACGTCTTTCTAAACTCATGATTGAATTTTGGTTCCTTCATATGAAATAGAGTAGACTTAGAGCCCGTTCTAATGCCGCTTGAATCACCTAAAACCGTTGAGAATTGAATTAATGGTGGATTTTTGAAATCTGGTCTGCACTCTGTCTCGTTTTCTGGGTTTCAGCCCACTTCGGATGGCCATAACTTCCTCGTCTGATGTCCATTTTATGCAAACTATGTATCGGTTCGAAGGTCTTAAAGTTAGCTTTCATTTGCCACTGGAATCGTCTTAAAACTCTTAGTACACAAAAAGTTATGATCGATTGAGTGGAAGTATGTCAATCTGTCAGGCAGATTCGTGTAGCCTCGGTAAACCCCTGTTTAACCACCCTTGGAGTGCAGATTTGACTAGGGTTCCTTTGCATCTTTCAAAGTTCATTCAATCGCCCAACTATTGGGGCTGGAATCACTCAAAAATATTAAGAACTCGATTTATAGTGATTTTTAGAATATTGAACTGAAATCTGGAAATTTGGGCAGCGTACAGGGCTGCGGGTTTTTCATCGTTTGTTATAGCTAAATGATGCTATTGGTTATGGGTCCTTATGGGTTTTAAAGATTGGTAAGTTGGTGATCTTTTGGCATTGGAATCATTGAAAAATGTCGAGTATGGAATATTTAATGAATGGTCGAACAGTGACTGCTCTCTGGGACAGTTTTGGTCCGTTGATTTTCGTTCGTTTGTTTTGACTGCCAATCACTTCTAACACCTTTTAAACATCGTTAAACCATCCCTAAGCGTGATTACTTGTGTTCCTATGAGTTAATGATCATTCAAATTCCTTCGATACCCATTAAGCGTAATCTTAGTGTCGTTGTAAATGGAATATGTGATTTAAGGTTGTTTAGGAGTACCGAAGGCTAAGTGTGACGTTGTGGGAAGTATAGTTGGTAGGCGTGAGCCTTTCTAGTGATCCGAGTTGTAGTATAGTAATCCATGTCCGCATGATTCACTTATCCTTCAAACTCTTTTGGCGCCCGTTCCACGAGATTAAAGTAATCAATATTAGCAAGTAGTATGTTGTAGAGTCGCTATGGTGTCGGTGCGATATTGTGCTGTACTAAGAGAGAAAGGCGTGTACTGATTTGTCAGTTGATGTTCTGTTATGATTAATCGTTTGGAATACTTTGAAATGTGATTGTCGATGCGTGTTTGACCTATAAATCAGTTTGATTGACGTGTCTTATTGTGTCATGAGATTAGAGAAGTGTTTGTTGAATGAGTTGTATGATTGTTGGGATTTGAATGGTTGTAACTGAGAATTTGAATGAGGAAGTGACTGCAACGCAAGGGGTGGAAATGCAGACTGCAACGCAAGGGGTGGTAATGCAGAGACCCAAATAATGGGTGATGTTGACTGCAACGCAAGGGGTGGAAATGCAAACTGCAACGCAAGGGGTGGAAATGCAGAGTGGTTGAGATTATGAGAAGTGTCGAAATGGTTGCGAACCTATTGTGAGTACGTTTGATTGATGTGATTTTAATAATATTTCTACATGACATGTGAACGGTTAGGAATACTTACAAGTTGTTTGGAACTCTTTGGCCGTCGTCTGTCTTCCGTTGTGATAAACTTGTGTTTCTCATGTTTACTTATCGAATTCTTTCACTCTTTGTGCATACTTCATCGCATTTTCATATAGCTTGAGTATAGATTTTTCTACTGGGCTAGTGTAGCTCAACCTACCATTTTCAGGTACACTACATGGACACAGTCTTGGAGGTTGTGAAGTGCATGCAGACATGACAGGCTAAAGTTAGTTTCTGAAGAACTTGTCTTTCCTTTGTAAATCAAACTGTATTATACTATTTTTCCTATTTTAGAATACTGTATCAATTGCCAGATTTGTGAGATTCAAAAACTGTATTGTAATTTGGGGTACCATATGTATTATTGTGAGGATTTGTATTTAAATGGTATTATTATTTATGTTAAAAATCGAGGGCGTGACATGTATCATATGCATTGAGCGGGCAACCTCGTTGACTTCACCTAATATCTTGACATGTCACGGGCTATGTTAGGGGTTCCAGCAAACTCCACAGTCACTTGTACGTAGTGGTATATCAAAGAAGGAATCACCCGATTACCGCTTATGATGGGCTGTTGAAAGGACTGGTGCCTTTTTAACAACGGAGCACCCATGAGACTACCCAAACCATACATGTGTTAAAGAGCCATAGAACTTATCAAAATAAGACAGGAAACTGCAGGCTAGGAACCTATTTGCATTTGTTTGTAAAAGTTCTTCCGTAAACCTTGTATAAATTGTTGTTGTAACATTTATTTTTGTGCAGAAGGGTTAGGATTTTTAGCACAAATCCTAACCCAATACAGCCAAGTACTAACTCATAGGTATTCTATTTTTAAAGCAGGCACAATAGGTAGGCCAAAGAAGCAACCACAGTTAGTTTTATACTCTTACAACACTAGAAACTACGCCAAGTAGAAGTCTTTGCAACCATCCCGTCTGTCACCCTCGCCCACCAGAACACCTCCACCGCAAAGGTCTCCATCACTTCTTGGGTCTTCACGGTCATCTTCTCAGCAAACCCAATCGTTTGCCAAACCCCAAGCTTCACCAAGCTTTCCTCCCACTCCTATCTCAGAAATGTCAGACAACGACGCCATTATTGCCAAGCTCCAAGCTCAAATTACTACTTTGCTAGCTGAGAAAGCAGCAAGAGATGTTGAGGATAATGGAGATGAAGAAGAAGATGAGAATCCTCATAAAATGGTACTGGCAGAAAATCCCGAATTGGCCAAACAAGTTAAAGAAATCAATCATGCCCTGGCTCATTCATAAGGAGATCAAATTCTAGACTTTGAAAGACTATGCCTTTTCCCAGACTCTCAATTGCCCAAGAAGTTTAAAATGCCGAACATCGAGAAGTTCAATGGAATTGGTAACCCTACCAGCCATGTCCGCCATGTTATCCACACCCTGAAGCCAATGGGCTTGAGTGATGAGCTCATAGCTCAATTATTCCAAAGGGCTCTCACTGGAAGTGCTTTTGATTGGTTTCTCACTTTGGAATTTGTGCACTATCAAACTTGGCCACAAATTGCCAACACTTTTGTCAAGCAGTATGCATACAATGTCCAAATTGAGTTAAGCACTCGAGATTTGGAGATGACCGAACATGAGTCTAACAAAGACTTTGCTACCTTTGTGGCAAGATGGAGAGAAAAAGCCGTCAAGATCATCGTTCCTCTGAGGAAGATCAAGTGAAGATAGTTGTCAAGAATCTGCAGTCTAAGTATCTTAAAGGCTATCACTGATTTCAAACGCCTACATGTTACTGAGCTGTAGATTGAAGAAGGAATCAAGTTGGGACTCATTGGAAAAGAAGAAGCTCCTCCACCCAAGAAAACCTTCCCTACTCGTACTTCTCATGCCTCTGTTAATGCCATTGACCCAGCCTCACCTCAAGACCCTTTCCAAGCTAGCTCATCCCGAAACTCAAATCGCCATCGCTGCAACTTTGACCCTCTCTATATGACCTCATCCCAAGCCTTAACTATTCTGAGCCGTCAAGGGCATCTGAAGCCCTTGAACAACCCACCACCTCAGCCACCTTATGGCTCAAACTATGAAGCCAACAAACAATGTGCTTACCACCAACACCCTGGGCATGAGAAGGACCGTTGCATGCGTCTTCGCCATGATATCTAGGATCTCATTGATAGCCAAGCTATAAAGTCACCCAGACCTAATGTGCAATTCAACCCGCTCCCCACTCACAATGCTGAACCACTACCTCAAAACATCAATCTTATAAGTCTATCCTACAACTCCACATATAAGCCTACCCAATACATTGTCCCAAATACCCAAGCCAAACCATCTTTGACCTTCCCTGAGGATAATGGGTGTCTTGTGACGGAAGAGGAGTCCAATTTCCTTTACATCTATGCAATTGATGATGGGGATTGGTGGTTGTAAATGCGCAAGGCCCTCCTATGAGAATATCCACGATCTTGGTCTATGAAGTGGAACCAAACACGAGATGATCATCTGTATGGCAATGCCCCGTTTGGGAGGTGTTTACACTCCCCTCAGTCAAAATAAGGATGATCATGAAAAGCAATCAACTCACCCGCTGTGGATTGATCTACCCCAAAATACTGAGGTTGCTCTTTGCCAATACTTCTCCGCCAGCTCCGCACTCCTTCAACTACTCGCCGCCAAAATCCTGGCATGACCCATGTGCGTTGCACTACGGCTTTTTAAGCTTGAAGGTACGTCTTCTGTCTCCAACCCTCTAAACTTTTTATTTTCTTTATTGCCCCGAACTACGATTGGTCTGAATTTCCCTTGTGGAATACGTAGGCAGCCTCCCGGCTCGGCCATAACTAAAACCGTTTTCAAAAACCCTTGTAATAGTTGTTCGACCAAATTAAAGTTGTTTTACGACTTTGACTCTTACTTGACATGTCTCGCGATCCGTCTAAGTTCAGTCAAAGAGGGGCATCTGTAGACACCCCAATTTGGCCTAACGATTATTTCAAGTCCTACATTGGGGATCATCCCGATGATGAATGGATATAGTGATTACTGATTGACTTCTCGTAAACCCATGGACTTTTGGTGAGTACTTTTAGTCACTTAGAGGACCCAATTCAAAGCCAAATAGTCTTTCAGACAAAAATACAGTATCCTAGGAAAATACATTTGTTAGCCGTAATATTGATCTCTCAGCCTCCACTTCATTTTTTCACCCGTGAAACATGTTGTTTGAAAATCTCCCTGAGAGATAGATTCGTCGCTCGCGAGATGAATTCCTCGGCCGCCTAATCGATTGGTCGGCTGCCAGATCATCCTTTTTCCAGATTCTGGAATGTTCTATCAATTGTTTGATCCGATGCTCAAAACCCTAGCAGCCATTTTTTGATTCTTTTGGGCTACGAAAGGAGATTCTAAGAAGAGATTTTGTGCTCGTATACTTCCTATTAATTCGTGCATTGTGATTGGTTGGAATGATGTCATCCGGTGCTTATATAAAGGACGCTTAGGGTTCTAAAATTATACACACAATTCACCCTCTCAAGCCATAATACTCTGCAGAAATACTCTCTTACACCTCCTCTTCAAAACCCTAGGGTTAGGTGACCACTCTATTTTGATGATAACTGTTATCGTTTGGCGATGTTCCTAGCCATGAGAATATGGTTTATGAAGTGGAACCAAATAAACATGATCAATCTGTATGGCGATGCCCCGTTTGAGAGGTGTCCACAATATAAACTGGATCCTGGTTTCAGAAGTTCCACACGAGTTCATAGTCATTCTATATTTTGAAACCATCATTCTTGCGTGAGAGACAGACAGAGGTGCATTTAGTTCACCAAGGCGGCTTTCTGGTGGTGTTCCGATAGTCGTGGTCTAGCCGTTCTATCCTCGGAGACAGACGCCGGTGAACCTCCAACACCCAACAGTAAGGCGGTGAATCTGTCTTAAGAAGACTGATTCAGGGCTCGATTCGGTATTACATATTTCAGTCTTTTTTGTGTTCTGTTCATGCAACTTGCAATATGTAATTTGTTTACATTGTTAATGGAATGTGTAATCTGGAATTCGTCGATAACTTTGCAATATTTCCCAACAATTTGTAATGGAAAATCTTAAACGAACTTAGAAAGAAAGGAAACACAACCTAGGTAATTTGCCAAAGAAAGGATAAGGAAAGGCAATACTTGTCAATCAAGCCTAAATAAAAGAAAATAAGAAAATAACTAAAACGGGATACTCAAATCTTGAAACTAGAATAAAAAAACATAATTAGTAGTAGAAACCTAGGCCAAAACGAAATTGTTTTGATGAAGTAATTTTTTTTTTGAACAGCGAATTTTTTTATTAATCTTTGAGAGAGATACAAAGACTAAAAGGGGCAAGAAAAAGGCAAGAAAAGCCCATTCGAGACCCAATCTCTTGATTGGCAAGAAACCAACCAAGGAGAAACCCCAAGGGACAAAGCCCAACACCTAAGAGGCCAAAAGCCTAGATCAAACAATAAGCACAAATGGGTCACAGCCCAACACCTGAAAGAGGTCTAGAAGCCCAAATAAAGGGACAAAGCCCAACAGATTAAGCCCATTAAAACAAACCCTAACCCTAATCCAAACCAACACCCAACCCACGGCTCCTCCCTGCTGCGCACCACCACTTGAGCAGGCGGCCAAAGCGACCCACCGCCACCTGCTCACTTCGCCGTTAGGCAAGAAGACCGAATCAACCTTAGCAAGAGAGATCGGTGGAGGAGAACAACCTTGCCGAGCCCCAAAGAGACGAAACCTGGCCATTAAGCAGAACCGGTAAAACCCAACAGAAACACTGACAGTCGTCCCATCGAGACGAAAAGCAAAACCAGTAGTAGCGAGAGCAGAAAGGAGGGAAGCAGTTGAGGCGGAACATATATGGAGAGAGGGAGGATCTGGAGAAGCTGCCGGAGCCGACGCCACTGCGAAGCACCAAGACAGTCGTGAACCCGCTGGTCCCAAAAACGATCAAAGAGTTGCTGGCAAACGAGCTTAGCCACAGAGATCTACCACACCCACCTGCAAAATAAAAAAGCGAAAGAAGAGGAGAAAAAGAAACGGGAGAAGAGAGAAGGGGAGTTGGGGGGAGAAGCCCGAGGGGAGGAGGGAGGCGCCTCCCCCCCCAGGTGGAAGATTTGAAGAAGGACGAGAGAAGGTTAGAGAGAGGCGGTAGAACTTTTAGAGAGAGAAGGGGTATTGAAAAAGTCAATAATAGCACATGCCTTAACCAAGTAATTGATCGTTTAGGCTTTGTTTGGTTTACATTTTAGAAAGTTATTTTCGAAAGTTAGAGTGGTAATAAATGGAGAGAGATAGAGAGAGATTTATTGAAAACTGTGCCGAGAGTTAAAAGTAACTCTCAGAAAGTTAAACCAAACGAAGTGTTAATTGTTCTCTAAGATGCAAAATCAAGAATTCAGAGGCCCAAATGATGTCGAACTCCCGAAAAGAGCTTACATGCATCATGGCAAAGTGATGGGGAAAATGCCTGCCAATGACGTGTTTTGATAATTAATATCCGCCAAGGACATTTTCAGCATTAATAAATATTCTTAGCTTGTCCTTGGTGGGTATTAATTATCGAAATACATCCTGAACTGTCATTTTCCCAAAGCGAGAAGCCCTGTAAATTGGGCCATTTTGCATCGACCATGGGATTTTTGGACTGATCCGCCAACGTCGGGTCTTGCCTCTACTAGTGCTGCTTTGGGTTGTTCCACTCCAGCATCTTCATGTAATCAAGTGTGATCACATCAACATTAGCAAGTGAAGAGTTGATCCATTATAAGTTGTAGAGGTGAAGAAGAAGGGTTTTCGCGCATTTGCAAAACGATTTAGAGTGCTTTTTAAGATTGGATACAGTAATGCACACAGTTTTACGCCTCAACATGTTTTTTATAATTCTACTAGAATTTGTCTGTGTCTGAAGGCACGATGCACCGTGAGATCAAGTTAGTAACGATTGTGCAATTAATATTGTTTGAGAGAAAAGGAGAGTCGTAGGATTTATGGAGGAAATCAATGATTAGGATTTATAATGAGATAAGATTCAAAAACCCTTATCCTTTGTTATGTAGATTTACCATTCTGATACGTTTAGGGCCTTTTTTTTGTTTTTGTTTTTGTTTTTTTTTTGTTTTTGACCAAAGTTAAACTGAATATAGACGAAAAATAACCTTACAAACGCATTAATGCTGCCCTAGCTTTAACATGGGCAGCTTTAACGTCCAGTCTAGAAACTTTAACAACTTTTACAGCACTAAACTTAGAACACAAAGAACAAAAATCAGAAAGAACCATTTGAACATCATAAGGGGCACTCTGCCGATCTACAAGCCCTTGGACAAACACTGCACAATCTGTCTTGATGCAAATACTATCCAATTTCTGCCCGAGTGCCCAATGTAACACCATCAAACCTGCTCGAATCTCCACAAAAGAAGCAGATAAAGCCCTGCATTGTTAATTAATCTGATTTCTATAAATAAATATAAAAACTTCGAAGGCTTTTGCCTTAACGCCTTGAGGTAGCAAATTTTTTTGATCGGTTTTCTGGTGAGTATTCCTCCAAGCAACCTGCTGCCCTAGAACTAACAACTTGAGGCAGCAAATTTTTTTGTTCAAACACAGCTCCATTCCGATTTTTCCAAATATACCACATCCCAACTGCTATAGGAGAACAACGCCAGTCCTTATTCGAAACATTCTGCCAACGAGCCTCAAAAGCATCTCACAAATCAACAAATTTATTGTAACTAGCACCAACCAAGCCCGTATTAAAAGGAAGTCTTAAATCCTTGTGTTTCTTCGGCCCTCTATGCCATTAAAATTAAAAAAAAAGAGAGAGGAAATTTAGAGAGGTCGATCAGTTTAAATGCTCTTTTGTTTTGCCGACTTATTTTTTGATTGCAAAGTACGTAATGGTGTGGTGTATGAGAGTTTAACATTGTATTGTAGGATATAGAAGAGAAGAGATTAGAAAGATGGGTCCAAATTGGGCAGTTGAGGCCGGTAAACTCTTTGAAGATTATTGCTGCATTCAAGGGCATATAAGACCTCATTGTAGGAAGTTGCATCCCTGTGCAATAACTTAATTCACACACGCTTGTGGCACATTCTCATAATGTTTTTCAAAACAGCAAATTTTAAAGTATTTTCAAGAATCCAGCTTCATAAAAAGCGAGCTAGCTAGGGAGAGAGGAGCAAACCTCATTTCGATAGTGATTGAGCTTCATTGTGTTATCCCCTTCTTTACCTGCATGCAATAAAACACTGATCAGCAGCCATAACTTTTTAATTATATTTTTAGTCTGCAATGGCATTCATCGTTCTTTTCATGATTTGTGTAATTGCATGCATACATGTAGGCTTGTCAATGGACCGGATTCGGTCTGGATCCGATTCGAAAAATCTGATCTGAATCCAATAACGTCAATCCGATAATCTGAATCCGGTAATCCAAATATGGATCGGATCGGATTAAATCTGTTATCAATCCGATCCAAACTTTATTTTTAAATTTTTTTAACAAAATTGTCAATTTTTTATTTTGAAAAAAAAAATGTTTAAGAAGTTGTATTTTTATTTTTTTTTTGGAAAAAGATTGTATTTTTTTGAAAAAAATCTTTTTTTTTTTGCTAAAATTTTTGAAGTAAATTTTTTTTGGATCGGATCCAAATTTTTCGGATTTGGATTCGAATTACCACTATCAGATTTGGATTTGTTGAATCCGGATCGGATCCGGCCCATTAACAGGCCTACATACATGAACCTAGGGGCCGGTATTCTGTATTCATGCATTTCACAAAATATACCAGGGTAACTAGTTAAAAATGAATGCGAACAATATTTAACATAATTAACGCATGCATAAAAGGAAATGGGAAATCATATAGTACAAAATTTGGCCGAATCAATGGACTTACTTGAACATCTTAATTTGCAAGCCATTGTTTCCTAGACTCTCTTGCTCTTCCTTAATTTGCCTGGCAGAAGAAGCAAGAGACGGGTTGCCCCACCCATGTAACTCAATCGTCTTTAGCGTCAGTATATCCCCTATCTCAGATGGGATCTTTCCGAGCAGAGAACATCGTTCTAATACTAGTCGCTCAAGACTTGGAAAGTGATCACTGGAGGCAACCCACCACAAAATCTCAATTGATGTGAATTTCAAGAACTTAAGCTTAGGGAAAACCCCACTTGCTTCCCAACATAACCCTTCGAGGGCAAAACGCGATAGCTTTAGAGCCTCCAGGTTGGGTAGTAACTCGGCGAGGGTTGACATGTCACTAGAATTTAGACGGATCCCCTTCAAAGTTAACTTGGTAAGGTTTGGGGGGAACTTAGCTCTTGCAAGGTAATGTCCACTTATGAATAACGTAGAGACCTTCAACTCTTGGACATGGTTTAGAAAGTCTAAATTTGGAAGTAGAGATAATCTCCCATCTGTATAACCACACTCAGAGACTTGGAGTCCCAACTTTCTGAGATTACGAGACCTAGCCAAGACATCTGTGCAAGACCAAGGATTTATCCACGACAAAGTTTGTAAGTTATCCATGAATAAAGGATAGTCAACAAGGTTATCTGGACTTTCGATATCAATATCATGCAAACGTGCAGTAACACGTACATGCCTCAATTTTACCATCTTCCTAACACTATGGGGTAAGTAAAAACCAGACATCAACAGAAATGAAGAAACGACAAGGGTTTCTAAATTCCACAGATCGGATATTGAAGCTGGGAGAGACGTGACACAACTTAGCTCCAGGTACCTCAACAGAACTAGTTGTTCTATCTCACATGGGAGGAGAGAATCCAACACCTCAGAAGTTTGAAATTGAAAACAGGGTTTCTCCATCTCATTAAACTACTGTGGAAGGGAAACAAAGAGCGGGTGTACTTTCGAGCAGTACTCCTCGAATTCGAGGACAAGGAAGAAGAAGAAGAAGACGAAACAAGTAGATTACCCATAATCCGCTGGCGAAAACACTCTTCCGTGGCTTTCTGGAGACAAAATTCACGCAACAAATCGTGAATACCACATGCTTTGATTTGACCGTCGTACCCTCTTCTGGAAACCAACACAAGACTTTTGCTGATTAAATCCTTCAGGTACTCCTCAGCTACATCCTCCAAGATTTTTTCACCTGTCTTTCTTATAAATCCCTCAGCAACCCATAACCAAGTCAACTTCCACCCAAGAATTTGGTAATCCTCTGGAAATATTGCAAAGTAGAGAAAGCACGGTTTCAAGTGAGGCGGTAAGTGGTTATAACTCAGTGCTATTGTCTTAGTCCATAGTTCTTGGTCCATAGCCATATGTGAATTTAACGTTTGCCCCACCTGCTTCCACCGCTCTTGACTCTTCCCTTCATTTCTAAGAATTCCCGCTACCACAACGATTGCAAGCGGTAGTCCTTGACACTTTTGTGCTATTTGCTTTCCCGTCTCCATGAGCTCTGAAGGGCAGGTTTCTCTTTGAAATATCTTCTGTCATAAGAGATTCCAACTCTCATCAAGAGATAGAAAACGCAAATAAAAAGGAGGGAAAGCTACATATTCATGCCGACTAGTGAACATAATCCTACTTCCGTTGTTATCATCTGGAAAACAATTTTCCAAATCAAACCAGGCCTTATAATCCCATATGCCGTCCACCACGATGAAGTATCGCCTTCCCTTTAAGCTTTTGTACAAACTTTGAGCTAATATCTCATCATTAATAGGTTGCTGATTTGATCGTTGCAACTTAGAAGGCCAAGTAACAAATCCCTCTTTCGGTACTCTTGAGAAACAGATATCCAAGCTCGGATATAGAAGTAGTATGCCACCAAAGGGTCCTTATACACTCTTGTAGCCAAAGTAGTCTTACCTAGTCCAGCCATCCCAACAATCGAAATGATCTTAAGCTGCTTCGAACCTCCAGGAAGTTGCTCCTTTAAGATCATTGTCTCCTGCTCAAATCCCACCATTGTTTCCTCCTCCCCCTCCCCCTCCCCCTCCCATTTACTATTATTTGTTGCTCTTGATGTGTCTCTATCAATCGAAAAAATTTCGACATTATTTACCATTTGCATGCTCTGTGTCCTCTTGTCATACATTTTATTCACCTCTGTTTTGATTGCTTCAATCTCTTTCTTGACATGGCCAAGATTTAATGAGCGATCATGACCAGTTTTCTCTGATATGCCAATTTCCTCCATTCTCTTCGTTATGATATCCTCCTTCTCCTTCCAGGCAGTGTTTACTATGAACAAGTCAACGGCTGTTTCAGCCTCATACACCACATCTCTAATTCGTGCCTCCAGATTTTTCGCTCCTTCATGGTCTTTAAACTTGATCTGTAAATCCTTAAGGAAGCTTATTAGCAATTGTAGATCATTGTAAAGCCAGGCAATTTGATCCTCCTCTTCCCTAATCAAATCTCTCTTGAAGCTCATTAACTCCTCCAAGTTTTCCATCAGAAAACTAGCGATAGTTTCAGCCATCTCTCACTCTCTCTCTCTCTCACTCTCTCTCTGGAGTTCTGCTGCTTATCTTTTGTTTCAAGTTGAGGGTGGAAAGTAAAGAACCCAAAAGAAAAAAGAAAAAAAAAAAAAAAAAACACTCGAGAGTTGATGCCACGAATGTCTTCAACCAAAGACTAAGGGCCTGTTTGGATGCTTCCATAGGAGGAGGGATTAGTTTTCACCCCTGTATAAGACCTGGAGTCCACGCTTTACCCCCGTTTTGATGCCACAAACTGATGGGTACTGGTTTATCCTCCTCCTTAACTAAGACCGGAGAAGGGGGGATTCGGGGGTCTAAGTTATGGATGGGATTTGAGGTGTTATTAAGTTATCCCCCAATACCCCTTCAAATTGAACGATTTTACCCCCTCTTTATCCCCTCTCCCAACCCCCAACCCGCCTGAGTTTGACAATGAACAACGAAACAAGAACAGGAAGAAAAAAACTGTAGATCAAAGAGAGGGAGGACTAATCTGGTCGTCACGTTCACCAGGGATCGGAGAGAGAGAGTGTGTCGTAGCCGTTCTCTCTTCTTCTTCTTCTCCTCCTGCTGCTGCTGTTGCTACTGATGCTGCCGTTGCCAGCCTCTCTCTCTCTCTCTCTTGAGCTTTGGCGACAAGAACAAAGAAAATAAAACAAAGGAAAGTGCCCCGCCACTGATCAATTAGTAAAATGAACAAATTGACCCATCTCCAAAAAGAGCACTTTGATTGGAAAAAAATTAAAATGAACACTGTAAATGCTTGGTGTGGGAAAAACAGAGAAAAGAATAAAGTGTTCTAAATTTCAATCCATTTGAATCAGTGGAAACATTTTAGTTTTTTGATCATTTTATCCTAAATGGTCATAATTTAATTTTGACTTTAGGGCTCTCCTTTATTAGCACTAAGAAAGTTATAGAATCAAATATCTCTTAGGGCTAATCAACGAAAGTCACAGAGTCAAAATTTAATTATGACAATTTAGGAGAAAATGATAAAAAAAACTAAAATCTTTCCACCGATTCAAACGGATTGAAATTTGAAACACTTAATTTTTTAACCTCTTTAAACAGTTTATATATTAAAAAATATAGTTAAATTTTTTTTCAACCTCTTTAAACTGAATTTATTTTATCCAAATAATAGGTATGTAATTTAACATTTTAAAATTTCATAATTTTTAAAAGTATAACATAAATATAATAAAGCACTTAAAAAATGAAATGTTAATATTTTATTTATTTTATATAATTATTATATTAGTTAAATAATTTTTGATTAATCATGTGTGAAAAAAAAATAAAAGTTAAATTTCATAATTATATATTTAATTTAATGAATAATCTAATTTAATACTGCACAAGGACAAAATAGTCATTTAACAGTTTTTACATCATCCATCATTCCTTATACCCCTGTTAATCCTCCATCCAGGCGAAGTACTATTTAATCTTCCTTCTCAAATACCTCATTCAAACAACCTACTATTTAATACTTCTTCCATAAATGTCACATTAATGTGAGTCATTTCTTATTAACTAATATCCCTACTATATTATCCTTTTATTAATTAATACCCCAAATTCTTTCTCCGCATCCAAACGAGCTATAAAGTTATTACTCCTACCATTTCTTAATGTTAAACTTTTTGAGAACTTTGAAAGAAGACATGTAAATCTCAAAGTAGAACAGTATTGTTGTAAAGATAATTCCATTGGGTCGCGCCCTCACGTTTTGGGAGGAGAGGACAAAAACAGAGAGGGGTAAAATAGATAAATGCCACTTTTTCTAGACATTTTGAATACTATATTAGAGATGCTCTAATAGGATGTTTTGAATAGTATATTGGAGATGCTCTAATAGGATGTAAGGTTACATGTGAGTATGACTGGCTCTTTATTTATTTATCTTTTGCCAATTGTTATTGAATAGACACTTGTGCTGCATGTGAAGGTAGCGTTCGGCCGAAGAAAGTGGCAAAGTGGCAACCGCACCTCCAATCATCTTTTGAAACGTAAAATTTGTTTCGGTTATGGTGTCACCCTTTTTAGGACACCGGTATAACAAATCACAAAATGTCATAACATATTATACCATTGCGTGAATTATTTTTTTAAATGACATAACATTTTTTTATAATTACTACTATATTAGATCATAACACCTTTTTAAGATAAGCACTCGAACGCATAATCAGGGACGAAATCATAATTTTACGCTAGCAGTGACGAAATGTATACTAAAAAATAAAAAGATGCATTATAATATTAATAGTCATCGACTCTACAAAAAAAATTAAAATAACATAATAAAAACTATAGTAAATAATATTTGTCATTTGCATAAGGAGTACGAAAAAAGACTTAACTTTAATTTTTTAGATTAAGTTATTTTAGGATTAAAGTGGTGCTCTTTTTCCCCTTAATTATATCTCATTCTTTATATTATTTTACTTAGACCCATTGAATTTAGTTTAAGAATACTTTTTTGGGTCTCATTTGTTGAAAAAAAAAAAAGATTTAGAACTAGTATATAACAAAAAATAAAGAAAAAAATCTAGCAGTGACGAGAGTATATATGTTTCGGATAAATTTTTTTTATACATATAATAATTACAATTTCTAAAATTCTTGTCATGGCGGCCGCTGTAACTAGATCCCCTTGGTTCTATCCTTAGGCATAACACAACTATACGAAGGCATAACACTTTCTAAAAATAGCATTAACAAGTGTTATGCCATTATTACGAAAATGACATAGTATAATCAACATAGTGTTATGCCATTCCATTATTACGAACATGACATAATATAATCAACATAACATTAAATCTTTGAGAGACATAGCCATGGCCAGTAGCATTTGCCAATTGTTTCTCAATACTACACCACACAATTATTGGAGAGAAAGAGAAAAGATAGCGTTCGGCTGAAGTAAATTGGGCGGATGGGGTAGAGACAAAAAGATTAAAGAGGAGTAAATTCCAATGGTACTTCGAATTGTTATTGTTATTAATGTTATATGATGTGGCTGGCTGATACAAACCCTAGGTAGAATTCACTCTTAAAAATCGGCTTATAAAAGGAGGGTGTTCAAGAGCTTATATGCACATAACCAAGTCCATACTTAGCCGATGTGGGATATTAGGATCGTAACTGTAACACCTCGCTATTTTCTAAAAATAAACTCCAAAATAAATTGTATTTTAAGCACTTCTAAGCCCCTATTTTCTCCATAAATAAATTACATCACCAAAATAAACTTAAGCTGCCTTCTAAATATTCTTCTAGATGCTCCAAAATTATCAACTCTTCCAAGACCTATCTAAATTAATCTTTATATGCTCTGATTCAATTTCCACTAATCCAACTCTGTACCTAAAAAAGAAATTATCCGGAAAGTATACGATACAACAGAATAACAAAGCTTATGTTTAAGTGGAATCAATAAGCGATAATCGACCACCAAGTCAAAACAACAATCACAAAGGACCTCATATCATGTCCTCCTCGGTACATGACCAGTGACCCTCCCCCAATACCTTCCTCACCGAGTCATCCTCGACCTATTCTAGCTATTGGATAGGCTATTGGTGCATGAGTTCACTCGATCCCTGTACTAAACAGTTCTATAGTACTCAGTCAACAACATCACATTCGATACCAATTATTCCACTTTCCAATAATATCTACAAGATTGAACAAATATCACGAGATAATCAAAAGGAATACAAAAGTAAGTGAAGAAAGGATTTCCGGAAGTGGGAAGCATATCGTATACTTCTCGGATTACCTCAAATATGCCTGGCCGTTACGTCTACGAATCAATGCCTTAAAACATTTTTCCATCTTCCGACTAAATACACCACTAGCCTACCAATCCAAAAACATCACTTGCTATATATAAAATAAACTCTCATGGTTTTTTTTTCTCTTTTATCTCTCTCTCACTCTCTCTCTCTCTCTCTCTCTCTAAGCTAACAATTGGAATGAAAAGTAAAGAGAAGTGAGGTGTGGTGTGGTGTGTGGAGGAGAGTGGAGGGATGGAGCCTATTTATACTCATGGAAGAAGAATATAGAGCATATCTAGAAAATCAAATCAAATCTAGATCATAATCTTATAATATCTACTAAAATCCAAACAAATCTTAATGTATCTAAGTATATCTTAGGATATCCAATCATATCTTATCCTAATCCAATGTAATCTTATCCTAGATTTTTAAGATTATGAAGTAGGGCTAGGGTTCTATAATAGTTGGGTACAAGGATATTAAGGTTCAAGATATGAAAAAAAAATCCTATGTTATCAAAGGGTTTTTAATGGCTAGCTCCTAGAGTTAAATTATAGTACAAGCACTTTAATAAATGATAAAATGATTTTTAGTAAAAGAATTATAATAAAATGCTTAATTAAAAAAAATGACTTGAAAATTTGGGTCTATCTAAACATAGCACCACGCTCCTCAACTGACGTCCAAGGCAACCCACTCTATCGACACTGGCCCAATGGTAGTAGCCCTTCTTTCTCTTTTTTTGGCGGCTCCACCCACCTATCAGTATTTAATACTTTTAAGTATTTTAATCCAGCTTATAGGTCGTCCCCTCCGCGAGTTGCAACGTGGTGGTTGGCCCTGATACTAATGATATAAATCCTCGGGTAGAATTCATCCTTGAAAACCGGCTTATAAAGAGAGGGTGTCCAAAAACTTATATATAAATGACCAAGTCTATACTTAGCCGATGTGGAACATTAGGATGATGACACCCGCGGGCAGAGGGGGTAGACTAGAGACATCTACGAGGAGTAAATTGATTTGGCCTCAGTTGGTAGGTTTTCCTCTATAAAATACATTTGGCACCAAATACTTGAAAATTTGAAATAGACCGAAACACTTGAATATTAGTCTTGATAGCAAGAGGTGATGATCATGGCGTTCAATGGCGGGATCGTATCCGGTACATTTGGAATTTTAGTTTGTTGTTCATGTTTATGAGATACATATATTCAATGGTTACGATAGTCATTTGAGGTACCGGATGTATACAACCCTAAAGTTATGTTGGGCCGCCAGTGGTACCACACCACACTTTTTGGACAACTTCAGAAAGAAAGAAAGAAACCAATGGATCCATGGAGACAAAAAGTTGTGGCCGGTGGTCTCACAAACTTCAACAATTTATCATTGTTTTCCTCCGAGTAGATTACCGATCAAAACTATTCTGAGTACTCGCATAAGGCCAGGACCACCATAAGACTCACTCACTGAACAGAAAGTACTGTGTTTACTCTAAAATGCCGCGCTTCCTTTTAGTTGGTAATTTCATTTGACAAATTACACATTTACTTGTATTCCATTATTTATTGAGTTGTAATTTCTTTTAATATTTTCTAAGCGCAGTGAGCCTGTAGAGGATTAGAGTGGAAGAAATCATTTTTTGTAATTGAGAGTGGAGTGTGTTGAGCTAAATTGGAAAAGATTGATCTGCTTATCAATCTGTCATCTATCGGAACCGGTTGATTCTGGAACGAATTGATCTGCTTATCAATCTGTCTGCTTATCAATCTGTCAGCTTATCAATCTGTCATCTGTCATCTATCGGAACCGGTTGATTCTGGAACGAATTGATCTGCTTATCAATCTGTCATCTATCGGAACCAGTTGATTAAATGCGCCAAACGTGAAAATTGGATCAGATGGATTGAGCGATTGTTCAGACTATCGATTGGGTTTAACTAATATTGTCCGTTCATAGAATTTTTTTTTCTTTACTTAAGCCTCCTACTATTATTTTTTTTTTCATTTTATTTTTTTCGGGTGACTAATACTATTAAAAGTTGAAGAGTGCGGTTAATAATTGAACATTTTTTTAATTTTCTTTGGACAAAATTATTACAAAAATAATAAAATGTTCCTATATTGCCCCTAATATTTGCCCCACCCTTCCAATCTCCTCGCCAACAGCTCCACCCTCACCATCCTCCACTCCCTCTCCCTCTAGCTCATCACCTCCCTCCTCCCACTCCTTTCTATCCCCCTTCCTCACCTCCCTCCATTGGTTGCCCCACTCCTCTCTCTCCTCCTCCCCCCACCACCCCTTTTTCTCCTCCCCTCCTTGCCGCCGGCGACCGCCAGGGTCGCATTGCCCTCCTCCACCCCCTCATTAACAAATCCGCCATTCTCTTCCTTGACTCCGATCACAACTCCAAGTCCGACATCCAAGACCTCTGCTAGATCCAGACCCAACTCGACAACAACTCATTCAGAACCCTCACCACCCTCTCTAGACCCTCCCTCCTCTCTTTTTCTCTCATGCATCCGACGCAACCTCTTCAACTTGAGAAGGTTTTGTGCCCTAGGACTCAAAGGATTCTTTCTGTCATCGTGCACGAGGACGAGTTGGAGAAAGACGTCGTGTAATCGCAACAAAGAGTGTGGTGGCGGGTGGCAGTGGTGGTCGGAAAGAGGCAGAGAAGAGGTGGAGGGCGTTAATGGTGGTGGGGATTTCAATTGGATTTTAATTGACATAGAGAGAGAAGTGAGGAATGATTGTTGTAGGTATATATACATGTAAGGGCAAGATGGTTTTTTCATTCTTTCCATCCAATGGAGTTAGGTCCTCCTGTAAGTGCATAAAAACAAATGATGCTTATAACAACACACGAATCTAACAGCTACTCATGCCTCTTGATCGGAACCCTAATTCGTCGTCGGAACCTTAATCTGCAAAACAGACAAGGGGTGAACGCACCTTTGCCTCTCATGGCAAAGGCCCCCCGATGCCTATGTTAGTATCACGTACTGGTATAAATCCTAATTATCAGTAGGAAAGTATGAATGCAATATGTTGCGTACCTTTTACCTCTAGGTTAACCTTGTTTATATAGGCATACATTTGCTTGTTGCCCAAGCATCCTTGTTGCCCTATGTTTCCTATCAAGTATAGGAAACACAGGATCCTTTGGATTCTCGTTCCCTTATCTATTTATTGCCTTAGTCCTTTTAGGACTCTTTTCCATGGCTGGCTGAACATCCCATTCTCGTTGGGTATTTTCCCTACATCCTATTTTCTTGGGATCTTATTCCTTCTAGAATACTATTGTTCTGGATCCTTCTAGAGTGCTCCTTTTGTTGTATCATCTGCTCTCTTAAAAATTCTTGCTCTGTTCGGCCTTCTTATTGCAGAACAGACTGCTTTGACCAATGACTTCTCATGTTTTTGGTCCTTATCTGCCACACAGACTGCTTGGTCCAATGACTTCTCATGTCAGCGGACCTTATCGCCGACCACCGCCTTCCATGGCGGCTTATCCTGTTTTATTTATTCCGTGGTCCCACGTACCACTTATTCGGGCTCTTTTTTAGCCTGTTCAGGAGTACCTCCCTACACCTCCAAATGAAAATTTTAATGAGGCGTCTGGCCATAGGCAAAATTCGATGAGGGGGCGAGCGAGACAAACATGAATAGTTTGAGGGGTGTCTAGGTATTTAACCTTTTTTTTACTTGTTTTTTTTTTCTTTTTTTATGAATTAATACTAAATGGGCAACCAAGCGTGAGATCGGGATTGGGCAACCCAAATGTCGGGGCCGGCACTGTATGTGGTTGTATTCTGTCAATGAAATCAATAAGAAACAGAGAGATATTCATCACAAATTGTCTTCTTATCATGGTATCATAGAATGGTTTACATTCTTGCTCTTCCATTTTCACGTAAATCAATCTCACCACAAATTGGAAGAAGACAGTAACCTCAACTTGTTGTCCATCTTTCCCGACATGGTCGACGCTCAAGAAAAGGTTTAGAAGTAAATTTCTGACTGTCACACCCTCGATTTTCAACATAAATAATAATAACTTTAGATAATTGAAATCCTCGCAATAATATAGATAATACCCCAAAAGACATTACAATTTCTAAATTTAGATAAACTTGTTTAATAGCTACAGCATTCTAAAAATAAACAAAACAGTTCAGTATGATTTTCTTTACAATGATACTAGAATAACTTCTGAAAAAAAGATTTTGATAGTGATATCTGCATGCACTCCAAACACTTCAAGCATGTGCCCTTGTGTTGTACCTGCAATAATGAAGGGTACGTTGAGCAAACCACGTGCCTAATAAAGAGATTTATACTCAAGTTATATGAAAATACAATGAGTTATGTTTATAGAGTGAGTGAGTAGTGACAGATAAGCCCAAGTACACAAGACTATCAACAACAACACACTATGATAAGGAATTCTAGACATCCTATATGAAGGATCTATCTACTCATACGTCAAACAAGGACCATCAATATTCCTTCATCATTCCAAGTAAATCAACAATGGCCTTAGTATCGTTTCATCACATCTCATACAATTTCACAATCTTTCACACTTCTCATTTCATCACCAAATCCCATTCCTAATTATCATCAGTCATTAAAATCTCTTTTGTTTCCAACTAGGTGTAATGTATAGAAATCGTGACCTATTATTGTAGAGACCCGTATTATTCGAAAATGGTTTAAAGGTTTTATAAATGCTAGAATGCCGACTAAATGGAAAAATTGTGAGTTTATTTGATTTGGGGCTTAAATGATAGGATTGTTGTTTGAGGGAGTGTAAGTGTAATTGAGTTGGGTGCTAGTATAAAAGGCGTGTGTGTGTGTTGTAGGAGATCAAAAAATCTCCCTCATCTCTCTCTCTCTCCAGTCGACTCTCTCCTTCTCCTCTGGCCCTCTTTCTGTCTTGCTCCATCACACAAAACCTTACCCCAAAACTCAAAACCCATGGTTATCAACCTCCGTTCCGCCTCCTAGACGTGATTTCAAGCTCGTAATTCATTGGATAGAGCTTGGATAGGAGTATTCATGGCGGATTTCGAGTTTCAAAGCTAGGGCTCGCTAGTGGATCTTGGGTTTCGGCCTTGTAAGATTGAGGGAGTGATTTCTTACTCTCTCTATGTGTTTATGAGTTGATTATGTGCTTAGATGGTGCCTTGATTCATTGTTGTTGTTGGGGTTTTACCTTTCGAAGTCTGAAAATTCGTTGAAAAATTTCGAGGTATTGATACCCCAGCCTTTTCTCGATAGCAGCCGTCCAGGTATCGATACCTCATTTTGGGGTATTGATACCCCTTTATTTTCTGGACACTTTTGACATGTTTTGCTCTTCTCATGCTTGTTTGAACCCCGATCACTTTTAGCACTCTCTAAACACCTTTGAATCGCTTCCAAACTCAATTGTTCGTACCTCGAAAGTTTCATTGACTGATTGATCTCTTTAGGCTTTCGTCGTAACTTAGAAAAGTGTAGAATTAAATGATTAGGATACTCGTATATTATTTACGCTTTTAGTTGATTGAAGTAGAAGTTGTGGCATGTTTCAATGATCGATATAGACTTGTTAAGCGCTACAACATGGAGTCGTTATTGAATATCGTAGGCCGTAAAGTATATCGTAGGGTGCATAGTTGGTTGATAAGGGCATGCCAAATAGTTTAAGTGGTAATAGAGTAATTTGTATCCTCCTCATTCATCTTGTTGATCTTTCAAACTTCCTTTGGTGCTTGTTCTACGAAATTTTAGGATAGAACCTAACCGGTGGTGCGTTGTAAAGTCATTAGTGGGTTCGACGCATGATGTGGGATATCGTGATAGACTTAGAGAAATAACGTGAGCTTAAGGTATTTATTTATGTATAAGGGGACGTGTTTATGAGTTTGTCATACCTTGTGTGATGATGAATGAACACTACTACAATAATAGATATGCGTCACACTAAGGAGATTCACAAAAATCACGGTTTCAGTGAAAGCGTGATAAAAAGAGATGCTTAAATTTTTTTATCTCAGTTTAAGTCCAAAACTGAGATAAAAAGTGGGTTTTAGCCCAAAATAAAAGGCCTCGCTCTTGCGGTGAGATAAAAGAAAAATAACCTCACCCTTGTGGAGTGATAAAAGATTTTAGAGCAGAAAAAAATGAGATAAAAGATCTCGCTCTTGTGGCGAGATAAAAGAGAAAAGACCTCACCCTTGTGGCGTGATAAAAAAGAGAAAAGATCTCACCCTTGTGGTGTGATAAAAGATTTTAGGGAGGAAAAGAATGAGATAAAAGATCTCGCTCTTATAGCGAGATAAAAGAGAAATGACCTCACCCTTGTAGCGTGATAAAAAACTTTGGGAATTGAAAAAGGTGAGGTGCTTATTGTTAACTGTTCATTTCAGCTAATGTACCTACTCGACGACACACTTATGGAGCACAGTCCGTGCGATGCTGTTTTGAGCTTATTCAGGAGGATTAATCCGGATATGTTCATCCATTCGATAGTCAATGCAGCTTAAAATCCATATAAAATAGTTAGTTTATAAAAAAAAAATTTAAAGTTTGTCCATAATGTTACAATCTGCATGTTGTGATAATTTTTATAAAAATACAAAGTGCACACAACAACAAAAAACACTATTGTCAACTAAATTTATTAGCTAGCTAAAACTAAATTTTTCACTTCAAGAAAATCTTTTGGTAACAACAACTAATTTTGATGGGAAAAAAATCTGTTGTCATATTTTTAAATTTTTTTAAACAATGTTTATATATGTATTTTTGTATATTTTAATATCATGTTAATTGCATTCTAAAAAATTCAGCAAATTTTAAGAGATTTTTTTTTCCTCACTTTAGGAAGTAAGTATAAATATTTTTGTTTTCCTAATCTAACAGAAGTTCTTGGCTAGCTTAGTGGTAAGGGCTTGAGAAATCAACTAAGAGTGCGTGGGTTCGAAACTTAGCAATGATAAGAAAAGATGGTCTAGTAGATACAAGTTTTTCATCTCAGTTTATGGTGGTGTGATCATTTTGAATTTTCTATCACGCTTATAGACCGTGATCTAAAGTGACATACAATTACACCAAGAAAAGAGAAACGATCACGCCTAAGAGAAACAATCACGGCTTATAACCGTGATAAAAGAGAAACGATCACACTTTTTGGCCGTGATTGTTTCTCTCTTTCAATCACGGTTTATAACTGTGATAAAAGAGAGTGACTTACAATCACACTCAAATCCATCACGGTAGCAAGAGTGTGATGAAAAACTTACAATCACGATCAATAGCTGTGATCTTTATGGTTTATTGTGGTAGTGGAAAGAATGTGACCTTAGGAACGTTGTCTTCTTGTATGTGGATTGGTAATGTGTGTGCGTATGTGTAAGTTGATAATTTTGAATTAAGGGTCCTACAACGCAATGTGTGGTAATGCAGAGACTCTAGAGGGCCCGCAACGCAAGGTGTGGTAATGCGGAAATCCAAGTGGAGAGAATTCACTATAACGCAAGGGGTGGTAATACGGTTGAATGTCTTGCATGATGAAGGAAGTTATGATTGGTTATAGAAGTCCGTGTTGTTGTTTGAGTTGTTTGTTGCTTGAGATGGTAATTGTCAAACAAAGGAATAAATGATCGATTTTATCAAAGTTTTGAAAAGAAAAAAATTGGTTTTGGAAAAAGGATTTTTATGAAAAAATCCTTTGGTATTCCTAAGCGAATCAACGGTTCCGGTATTTGGGCACAAATCAACGGATACCGGTATTCAAGCGAATCAACGGAGCTTGACCCATAAGGGTCAAAAGTTTTCTCAAAGTTATTTTGGCAACCAAAAGGAAATATTTTCTTTTATAAAAGACACTTGATGGTAAATGGTAAGAAATGAGGAAAGATAAATGTGGTATTCATTTGAGGAGTCTTAAAATGATTTGAGAAACAATATTGGGCTGATTAGATTGATTTGTGCTCAAAGTTGCTCCTAGTTACTGTACGAATGGCTAGGCATATCTATAAGACGTATTGAATTTTGTAGTCGTTGTTCATCAGTTCATTGTACCTTTTGTATCTTCGATCGTTTATTGGAAATCATTCATTCTTTTAGCATGTCTCATCGCATTTACATATAGCTTGAGTATAGAATTCTCTATTGGGCTAGTGTAGCTCAATCTATCATTTTCAGGTGTATATCAAGGACCTTGACGCGGAGTGCATGGTGTGCATGCTTGATATCATCTCTTTTGATAGCCGCCCGAGAAGTGATTTCATCGTCTTTTGTATGATCTCTTGGAAAGATGAAATTGTAAATTCATTTGACGTCTTTTAATTTCAGATATTATGTAACCTCTAAATTTACTCTTTTTAACTAACTATGAAATTTGGGCCATAGTGCCAATGTTGTAAATTTTTAAACTGGGGGATTTAGTTTGTAAATGATCATTTTGGGAACTCTCTTTGGGGTATTATCTGTAATAGGCAAGGATCATTTATTGAAATGAATTATTTACTTTATGTTAAAAATCGAGGGCGTGACAATAATGGTCAAGCTCTATTGAGTTGAGCTTGAATAGTAGGAGTCCGTTGATTCTGTGTGCGAATATCGAAAATCGTCGATTTGCTCAAGAATAACCGGAGGATTTTTAATAGAAAAATCTTTTTCCCTTTAAACAAATCACTTTGGTAAAACCAATATTTCTTTCTTTTCTCAAGATCTCATACCTCATCAATCAAGGTTTTCACATGTATCATGCGTGCTCCGGAACATATCACATAATAAGTGAAACCCATTTATATGCTCCGGGACTTATCACCTATAAGTGATACACATTTATACGCATTGTAGCGTTACTCCTCTTTTACCTCGCTGAATGTTCATAGCGAAATCAACAGTGTCCATGCGTTTGTGACAAGTTCTCATTAACAACATATCACAAGTTCTCATTGTGTCTGTTTGCTATTCACATTTACTCCATGTTTCCATTTCATAAATATCAAGTCATTCAATCAAGTCCAAAGCCAGTTAATCAATCACATGATATTACGAAACCAACAATCTACTGTAAGGCATATAAGCGAATATACACATTCTCACCGTACCACAAAGTACACACCCGTACCTTCACATACCACATATCAACCCATGACTAAACTCTACGATACACAGTCTTTTAGTTTCTACACTTGGAGTCCGTAAAACGTATGCTAAAGGAATCTAAAGGATTCTACGAGTCGAGAGGACACGAATCACAGTACTAACCATCGGATCACTAGATAAGCTCATGTCTACCCATAACACTCACCACCTTACCCCTTATAGCCCACAATACTCCTATCAATCTTATGGTACATTCCCTTCACGACGATACTTACATTATGCGCTAGCGAATGACAAGAAAAAATAATGAAGGGTTAGAACCTCACATAGGAGAATAGATTGATTCAAAACACAAGTGCATAAAATAGAGTCCCTACCGGTAGGGAATGATGTCCTACCGGTACAAATAGGAGGCAGACGGTGGACAAGATTTGCACGATAAAATCAACACATAGCCTACCTGTAGGGAATAGGGACCTACCGATAGAGACCTGGGTTTCGCAGGCGACTTCCATAGCTTTTGGATTTGAACCAATCTCAACAATGATCAACAACAGATCCCAACTTAGCAAACGAGAATGAAGAACTGCCAGGAAGCACATTCGCGCGTGCAAAAAGGAGAACGACGTGCGCCACTCGTAACCAGGTACGAGCAGAAAATAGAAACTACAGCAGATCTCAAAATCCAACTCAATCAACAAAAATAAGCACGATCCAGGCACATAAACGTCGTATAAATGCATAAAGTGAGTAAGAAATCCCTATCTTAAGTTCGGAGAGCAAGATCCCCAAGATTATCAAAGCCCTAGACTCCGAAATCTTTAAAATCAACCAAAGAATCCTTCTCCAAGCAAGACCCGTGAGATTCAAGGTCAGAATCGCGTATAGAAGACAAATTGGAGGTGGGTTTGTATAGATTTCAAGTGGTTTTTGTGGATTTTTGGTTGAGAGAAAAAGAGAGGGATACTCGGTAGAGAGAGGGAGAGAGCCGAAGAGTGAGATGAGAATGAAATGGAGAAAGAGTTCTCCTGGAATAATTGAGGAGTGGTGGAAAAAATTATCCCATGCACTTGCACCATAAACACACACACGTGCACCTCTCACATGGTTACGCATATATCCTATTGTACATACGCCCCACCGTATATCTACACCGTATATTTAAGGGAAAAAAATACGGGTCTCTACACTGACCTTTCCTCTCCCTATTTTCTGCGCTCCGTAGATCATCCTTGCACCCCTTTTGTCGATATTGCATTGACCCACACAAACTATGGGTCTTGGAGCTGTGTCGTTACCATGGCCCTCTGCGTGAAAAATAAATTGTGTTTCATCGACAACTTAATGCCGAACCCGAGTGATCCAAACATTCAACCCCTTTGGAAATGCATATCAACAATGTTCTCTTATGGATGCTCAATAGCATCAGCAACACTATCACACCTAGTTTGGCCAGTTGCCGCACGCCATATGAATTATGGTGTGACCTTGAGTCAAGGTTTACTCAAGGCAACAATGCTACCATCTTCAAAATTCAAAGGGAATTCTCTAATCTCCAACAAGGTAATCTTGATATCACAAATTACTTACTATAATACCTTCAAGACGCTTTGGGATCAACTTGATGGTATCGATCCGCTTTCGGAGTGTACGTGTGGCACTGCTAGGAAATGGCATCAAATAGTGTTGAAGGAACGTATATATCAACTTTTGATGGGGCTTAAGGAACCATTTCACGTTCTTCGCTCAAAGATTCTTGCCATGGATCTGCTCCCCAACCAAGGGAAGGTTCATGGCTTGTTGATCTCAGAAGAACAAACCCAAATCTTTCAACCCATCAACACCAGTCAACTGACATAAGAAGACTTGGCAATGTGAGTCAAGATTTCAGTCCCAACACAATTGGCCCAAAGGCCCCAAACCCACCTATGGGCAGTAACCAAACTCACCATCTCAAAGGTTTTTCCCGCAGAATCAAACATGAACCTTGCCTCTATCCGGTTCCCCCCAGTGCCAACAACAGTAACCTAATCGACCACAATCTGTTGCATGTATTAATATGTCTCTTCGCAACATGCCCAGCAGCCCAACCCACCAATCTGACCTGGGAATGACCCGAATGCCTTTTGTACTCATTGCAACCGTACGTGTCATTACAAGTCGGGCTGTTTTAAACTCATTGGATATCCAGATTGGTTCTTCAATCGTATCTCGAATCAGTCAACTAGCTGGACCAATCATGTAGCACAATTGTCGTTCTTGGATTCTAATCCCCACTCGAGTCCCACTGAGGCGTCCCAAGCATATGCCTTTTATGATAATCCATCTGTTTTTCAACTGGTAATACCAATTCTTTTTCTAACGCCTCACATGCATGATGCCTCACCTATCTCTTTTTAATTCATATATAGCTGCTCTTAAAATTTTGCCAGTTCGATTTACCTCTGGTTCTACTCATGTTATCTCTCATACAGGAGATATAATTGTCACTCCTTCCATCACACTAATGATGTATCACACGTACCCAGTTTTTGATTCAATGTATTATCTGTGCATCAAATATCTCGTGACCTTAAGTGCATTGTTTTCTTTTTTTCCTAATTTCTGACTTTTTCAGGACCTCAAATCGAAGACTGTGATTGGAGAGGTGGGGCATGCAATGACTTATATTACCTTTGCACCTCCTTTTCCACCGCCCTTACAGTCCCGTTCGATGACTCTACTCTACGGCACCAAAGATTAGGCCATCCAGCCCCTACTAGCTTACCTCATTCCTTTTTTTGTCGAACAAATAATATTTCTCCTTGCGATGCATGTTAGCGTGGTAAACACGCTAGATTAACCTTTGCATTAATTCTCAATAAAAGTGTTGTCCATTTTGCTCATATATTTGTTGATATTAGTGATGGCTATCATACTCTTTCAACTTATGGGGCTCGTTATTTTCTTACAATAGTTGATAATTGCACGCGTAATACTTGGATGTACTTATTGCGTTACAAATCGAATGCTTTTCCAAGATTCAATTTTTTATCAACATGGTCATAACACATTTCAATGCAAAGGTTAATTTTTTTCGTTCAGATAATGCCCTTGATTTTTTGTCCCGTCCGGTACAAAAATTATTTCATGACAATGGAATTTTACAAGAATTAACCTGTACCAATACGCCCCAACAAAATAGCGTTGCTAAACGTAAACATCGTCACATTTTAAATGTGACTCGATGCTTACATTTTCAAGCTCACATTCTGTGGGGGGCTGATTTCACCATGATCTTCTTGATCCTTTCTTCCCATTTGTTGAACCGTGGTGAAGTGGTATCGACCTTCGTGTACCTGCAGAATCGGAAGGGGGGTGTTCCTCTAGGAAGAAGCTCCGATGAACAAGTCAGTAGGTGAAAGAAGAAGAAGAAGCTTAGTAAGAAATATTTGCTAGGGAAAGAAGTGTGGTTTAGAAGAATTCAGACCCTTGTCCTAGGAGGGATACTCTTCTATTTATAGGCAGAGATGTAAAGTGCTGAGCAAGTCGGTTTCGCCTTTCACGCACGTCGCCATGCTCGGATGACGTCACGTGTCAGAGTCATTTAATGAGCGCCGCTTCTTAGGCTTTGTACAGCCACAATAGTCAATGTCACGCATGTCACATCACGTAGAGATGTCACTTCGATTTTCAGAGAAGACAACTTGCGTATCACTGGAAGCTTCTAGAATGTTCCACAAAGGCGGTGTCCGAACGTCTGCCCGAGTGAAGATATCGCTAAACGAAATATGACTCACCGAGCGTAAGTAGCCTTCGTTGAACATTAAAAGATCCTAGCAGGGGGACTTCATCGGGCGATGGTTACGCTTACCGAACGAAACGAGTGCCTTATCGCTCGAAGGTACACATGAAGCTCGGCAAGACACCCTGGGTCCACTTTTTGTTCAGGAAACGTATGGTATGGAATGTCAAGATGTGTCTTGACATATAGACGAGCTGAGACAACTGAACAATGGATCCATAGTGGTGTCACCCTTATGAACCCTTTGAACCTTCGGATATTTCGGCCCATTACAATAGCCCTTCAACTCCTGCTTTCCACGCTCGATTGGGAAGGAGGAGTTGAAAACTAGTGGCCGAACAATAAATTTCAAGGTTACGAAATATTCGAACGCTAAACCCAACCGAAGAATGGGATGTCCCGAACAAAAGCTTATCCGAACTTTGCGCTTTATCCGCTCTAGGCTAG
Organism: Rhododendron ovatum; assembly: GCA_019656835.1. NCBI lineage: Eukaryota > Viridiplantae > Streptophyta > Magnoliopsida > Ericales > Ericaceae > Rhododendron > Rhododendron ovatum. The sequence goes on from CM033799.1 coordinate 17,400,110, forward strand.
CATTTAATGCTTCTATAACCGCCAATTTCAAATTTGCCACGCGTCATAACGCTATTGGGTAATGGTACGGTGCATCCTATCCGTCTCCACGTGTCGACCATCGAACGACACATCGGTCTCCAGCTCAAATCCAACGGCTGGGAGCTCGGAACCGCTTTGAATTCTGCCTAGGTATAAAAGGCGAAGTGGGGAGAGAGAAAATCACTTTTTCTCTCTCAAACTCGATCGGTTCAACTGGTGTGCCCCTATTCATCGCCAAAAATTGCTTGAATCTCAAAGATTTTTGCTGTTTGATTCCAGATTTTTCTTGTTTTGTTCAGATATTTCTCGATCCTCCATGATTTTCTTAGCATTTTGATAGTTTTTGTGTATGTTTTGACTTGAAAAATGGGTTTTTCACTCTCATTTCGACTAGTTCGTCCGCCTATACACTATAGATCACGTTGAAGATGTTCATGTGTTCTTCCGAGCGCATGTACATCTTCAACCTGTGTTCTTCTAAACATCTCGTGTTCTTCCGAAGGGAAATATTAATGATATATTACCAAATGACCTCAACAAAACTTAGGGCTCCGAAATCCCAAGACGCATAGGTATCTGAACATAATCCTAAATCCCTTCCATTGCATGATAGAGTTCCTCGCTCGGAGTCCCCGTTTGACATATCGTCGCTCGGGGGAACTATAGAATGCTCGGTAAGGTTAGAACACCGAACGTAGGCACTTCAGAATTTTTGACCATGCAATTCGCTGAAGGTCTTGTCCGCTGCACTTGTGTTTTAGGTATGGAGTTGTCAGATTCAACTTCATCGGGTGAGTCATATCGTTCGGTGGAAAGCAATTCTTCTCACCTTGAAAGAGTCGCACGTTAGATCTTTGCAGCCATTCATCATCTTGCTCGGAGCAACCGCACCAGAGAAAACGGCCAAGAATTCGAGGGGATCAAGGGATTGACTTCCCAGCCCAGGTAATTCCCCTTCGGTCAATAGGACCAGATAGAGACATCATCAACCGAGACGAGGAACCTTCGAAAAAAGGTGATGAGAATCTTAAGGAAGAGGAAGAAGAGGATGCCGAGGCCGAGGATGGGGCCGAAGAGGGCAAGTCTGAGAGGTGAACAATTGACGAGAAGACCCCCACTGCCTCGACGAGCTGGGCTGAGGGGGAAACTGGGGCCGTCGGTGAATCGTCCTCCCAGGCATCAAAGAAAAAGAAGAAAATCGCCGCCTTAGATCCCGACATTATTCTCGATCGAACGGGAAAAGACCCCTGCCTACTGGGAGTGCTTCGAAGACCGAAAGGGTATTGCCCTATTTCGGAGGACCTATGAAATTTTGGACGACATCCCAATCTCGACCATCGAGGGTAACCGAATAAGATTTAGTGATGAACACATCACGGTTCCCTTGATGGCCATCACCAAGGGAGGTCTCAAATTCCCGATGCATAGGGTCCTGAGGGAGATCCTTTACCACTTCGAGCTTACCCCATGCCAACTGAGTTTAAACTCATACCGCATCATTCACTCGATCATCAAACTGGCCGAGGTAAAGATGTTTAGGCTCCAAGCCCACCATATATTTGAAAACTATATGATGCCTCGGAACGCAAGGTTTTCTCGATACTACTTGTGCTTCCGTAGGATGATGGAAAAAATAATTCCTGAGGGAATGTACGACTTGGAGAAGTGGGTTTTGGATTATGTTGAAGTTCGGGGAAATTACCAGTATCCTCCGGGGGAATATGGGCATTTTGAAGTTGCTAAGCGTAGGAGTAACCCATGTAAGCATAGATCACATGTTAGCTTTCATTATTTCTTTCCATCATGTTTGTTATTACTCATAGCTGTTGTTTCTATTCTTCAACCTCTTGTGCTCGGCAGATACTTCCAAACTCAACAGAGACCTCCTAAAGGAAGCAAAGGGTTGTGGGCTTGCTTCGGCCCTTCTCACAATCCCGAGGGAAGAAAGGGAAGCCCCAACGATCCTTGACTATGAAGCAACTTACGGAGGAAGGATCCGAGGGAAGAGAACTGACGAAGGAGAGAAGAAAGAGGCTCCCCAAGTAGATCTGACTAAGCTTCCCCAAGAACTACAATTGAGCAAAGACAAACCTCTCCGCGGAGTCCTGCGTCAACCAACCGGGGGAATACCTTTTTCAGAAGAAGCAGAAGAAGAGATGCCTCCCAGAAGCATGAAGGCTGTCCTCTAGGAAAAGCTGGAGAGGCAAGAGAAGGAAAAGGCCGAGAGGAAGAAGTCCAGAGCTTCGGGGGCTTCGGGTTCTGTTGCGGGGCAAAAAGTTCCACTCCCCCCTTATCACAGAAACGTCCTCCCCCCGCCCTCCTTTTCCTCACAAGATGCACCGACCAATAAGAGGGTCAAACCCACTGCTTCAAAAGCGTCAGGAATTGGTGGTGGTATTCCGAGGAGCGAAGAAAAAGAGAGATAAAAGGATACCAAGAGAGAGAGAGAGATAGAGAGAGAAAAAAGGGAAAGAGAAAGAGGCTACTTCGGATCTCAATACACCTTGGATCCTAAACTTCATCATGCCCAACAAAAAGCAGGTCCTAAAGTCCGACAGCCTACAGGAGGATCCATTGCTAGCCTTTACCTCCAGTCTGGGCTTGCTCTCCCGAGGGACATCCAGAACCCCCTCTCCCTGAAGGCTGCGTTGAGCGATTACTAGTTCTATGTTGGGAGGGTAAGCTCTCCCCATACTTGAAATAAATTTCCTGTTTGCCTACTCTTTTTCCCTCGGATAGTGTTAACTTGTATTGTGCAGGCCACCCAATCCATTATGAGTGCTCAACGGTACCTGATCGAGCATGATAAGCAGGCAAAGTTCTTGAAACAGTCGGTGGAATACAACCAGGGCTTGGCCGAAGACTATAACAAGAGGTTGGAGCAATTTGATGCCACTCGGTAGTCCCTGGAGCTACAAATTGCAAATCTCAATGACTTGATCAAGGGGCTGTAAGATTTGGCCGACCAAACGAGGGCTGAAGGCAAGGACGAAGGATTAGCCGAGGGAAGAGCCTTGGGGAGGAAAGAGATGGAGGAAGAGTTGAAGAAACAACTGCAAGAGTCTTTTGATAAGGGCTATTATCAAGTCGAAGAGGATGCTGCGGATCAACTCTTGGCCTTACAGACAGAGATCAAGGCGACGCAGCACCAAGAGAGCTTCATGCTCGGCTACAATCGGGGCCTGGATGATGCAGGAGTTGAATCGAATGACGAAAGGAGGACTCACGTTGAAGTTCCGCCTTGGTGCCTACCGAAGCAGAAGCAGAAGGACCAAACACTGAGGAGCCAATTGCCAGTGCTATTGACGATACAAACATCCAAGCTCACTCGGTAAACCTTGTGCTGTTTTCCTCAGTGTTTCCTCCTTCTGAAGCTTAAAACGTTAAGTTTTAATTTGTTTTAGTTTTTCAAACTTGTTTTTCAGATATTGGATACGGTCGGCACCAAACATTAGGCCGTAGCCGCACCGAAGTATGTAATTAATACAGGTTTGAGGGTGGCACCGAACGATCTACCACTGCCACGCCTCGATAGCGAGTTTAGGAAGTTTTTTAGGGGATGGCACCAAATGATGCACCACCCGCCATGCCCCAATTAACTGATGAAAGTTTTGCTAAATTTACAACTATTTTTACTCGTTTTTTTGATAATTCTTGGATGTGATAGGTATATTGTGTTGGCACCCTAATTGTTCGGTGCTTACATGTTTACCCATATAGTAGCCCCCCTACCTTAGTGGATGGCTGAGGAAAAAAGCAAAAATTCAGTAAGGTAGAAGAATGGGTAAAAGAACACAGAGTCCCGAGCCCCATCGATCGGGAGGATGCTGAAGAGTAATAGGCTACGAGGATTTCACCGTAAGCAATTCTTGAGCGTAACACCACCTTATCTGAAGGTCAAAAAATTATTCCGAATGCAAAGGAATGGGATAAAAACGCCTGAGCCCGAGGGCAAACCAATTTTCCTAACGACGGAGAACTGGGTGAAAGTACCAGGGCTCGAAAGCAAACAAATATCCCGAACGAAGGATCATTGGGTGAAAGTGCCTGAGCCCGAAGGCTGTAACATGGGCTAGATAGTATACCCGACAAACTAAACATTAATCCGAGGAAACAAAGAAAAGAGAAACTTGCATTGAATAAAACACCCGAAGGCTTATATTCAGAACAAAAATAAAAGCGAACAATAAAACGAAAGAGAACAGGAGGACGCCAAGGCTATCCATGGAACTTCTTGAGTTTTTGAGCGTTCCAAGGGTTAGCGATCAGCGTACCATCCATGTCAGCAAGTTTGTAAATGCCATGGCTGATCTTCTGTACCACTTGGTAAGGGCCCTCGTACAGATCTTTGAGCTTGGTCAACTTGGCTGCCTCGGTGACCATCTAAAGAACGAGATCACCAACATTGAATGGACGAGCCCGAACATTCTTGTTGTAGCCCCTAGCGACTTCCTGCTAATATGGCGTGCCGAAGATTGGCATTATCCTAAAGCTCTTCGGCGAAGTCAAGCTCGGCACCCACAAGAGCATTGTTATCCACGGGAATGAAGTTCTCCGTTCGTGCCATGGGAATCAAGGTGGCGAGAGGAAGGACAACTTCCATGCCATAAGCCATGGAGAACGGAGTGCGGCCTATGGATTGCTGAGGAGTTGTGCAATAAGACCACAAAACCTGAGGGAGCTCGTCGACCCAGAGTCCAAGCTTTCGATCCAAATGTCGCTTGAGCCCAAAGTGATAGTCTTGTTGGAGGCCCCGGCCTGGTCGTTGCCTTGTGGGTAGGCCACGAACGAGTTGTGAATCGTGATGTGGCGCTTCCTGTAAAAGGTCTTGATGGCCGCTGCAACATACCGGGAACCATTGTCCTAAAAAATTGTGTAAGGAACCCCGAACCTGGAAATAATGTGCTTCTAGAGGAGCATGTACTCGAATCTTCCAGGTGCCTTTGGCATTTTGCTGACAATGTCAAAGCCCAGACCACGAACGGCCACGGACTATTGATCATCTTGAGAGGGAAGGCAGGTTGGTGGATGAGCGATGCTTGCAGCAGACACCGAACACAACGCTTCACATAGTCTTCTGACTATTTGACCAGTTAGAGCCACCAATAGCCTTGCGTCAATGCTCGCTGGGCCATCGTTCGTCCGCCTGAATATGCTCCACAACTACCTGAGTGGAGCTCATCTAAGACGCTTTCTACCTGATCCTCATGAACAACATGCAAGTCAAGCCCGGTGAATGTTCTTCTGTACAAATTGTCATTCGGATCCAAGAAGTAGTTGGCTACTCGACAATGGACCTTGTGTGCCTCGCGTCTGTTTGGAGGCAGAACTTGATTTTTCAAATAAGCAATGACCGGATCCATTTGGCTTGGACCGAGTGTGATTGCCAATACCGAGCGTATGGACGGTTCGAGCTCGGGGTTTCTACTTTGTCAAAAATAATTGAGCGACAGCCCGAGGTCCTATACACTGAAGCAGGTCTTGCCAAGGCGTCAGCATGAGCATTATGTTCCCGAGCGATCTATTCTATTTCCACACGTCCGAATCGTTTGAGAAGGGCCAAACATGACTAACGTAGGCATTCATGCGCTCATCTTTGGCCTGGTAGTCGTCATTTAGGTGACCCACAATCAGTCGAGAATCATAAAACACGTGAACGGAGTCTACATCCATCTGAAGGGTGAGTTGCAGGCCAGCGATGAGTGCTTCATATTCGGCCTCGTTATTGGTTGCTGGATATCTGATGGAAACTACACTTTCGTGAACTGTTCCACTTGGCGAGACGAGGATGATGCCAGCCCCTACTCCATTGATGTTCGAAGCCCCATCAATTGTCAACCTCCAAGCATCTCCTAAAAAGAGCTTCCATTCTTTCTTAGGCTTCTTTGTGCCCGAGGTATATCGAGCGTGAAGGGACTCAAGAGGGGGATTGCTCCATTCAACAAGGGTTTCTTCGTTAGATAGGCGTGCCTCCTCCACAGCAGTTGCTAAGGCATTGGCCTCATCTTGCAATCCCAGAGTAAGCTCGGCAAAGAAGTTGGCCAATGCTTGTCCTTTGATGGCAGTTTGTGGCTCGAATTGGATGTCGTAGTTGGCCAAAACTTGAGAGAATTTGAAAATCCTACTTGACAAGTCAGTCTTCCGAAGAACTGCTTTGAGAGGAAACTCAGTGAGGACCACAATCCTATCGCATTGAAAGTAAGGGAAAAGGCTCGTTTTAGTTGAAATAAAAGCCAGTGCCAACTTTTCCATAGGCACATACCTTGTCTGAGAGTCCGTCATCATTTTGCTGGAATAAAAAATCAGCACATGCTCCATCCCTTCTTTCTGAACGAGAACAACACTCGTGGCATGATCTAAGACAGCAAGATAAATGTATAAATCCTCTTCGGGCAAGAGTGCAATCAGGAGTGGAGCATGGGAAAGGTATTCCTTTAACGATTGCAAAGCCAGTTCACATTCCTCGGTCCACTCAAATCTATGCCGACTGGTCTTGATTACCTGGAAGAAGGGATGACAAAGATCTCCCGACCGTCTGATGAATCGATTCAATGCCGCCACCATTCCCGTGAGCCGTTGCACTTCCTTGATAGTAGTTGAAGCTTGAAGATTTTGCATGGTAGTGAATTGGGTTGGGTTGGGTCGGCTTCTATCCCTCAGCGGATCACCATGTAACCAAGGAATTTCCCTGAACCTACTCTGAATGCACACTTCTCAGCATTTAAACGAAGCTTATGCTCTTTCAGAACGGCAAAGATCTCACTCAAAACTCGAAGGTGATCCCGAGAAAACTTACTCTTGCAAACCATATCGTCAATGTATGCCTCCAATATTTTTTCGAGCATACCAAGGAACATCTTGGTGGTTGTCCTCTGAAAAGTAGCTTCGGCATTCTTCAATCCGAATGGTACGACGTTGTAGCAGTACGTTCCCCGTGGAGAGATGAATGTCGTCTTCTCCTAATCGTCCATTGCCAAGACAATTTGGTTGTAGCCTCGGTAGGCATTCATAAAGCTCAATCGCTGGTACCCTGCAGTTGCATCCACCATTTGCTCAATCCGAAGAAGAGGGAAGCGATCTATAGGACATGCGTCGTTGAGATTTGTATAGTCCACGCAAACCCTTAACTTTTCATTCTTCTTCAGCACAACAACTAGATTTGCGACCCAGTTGGGATACAAGATTTCCCGAATGGCTCCAGCTTTCAGCAGTTGGTCCACTTCTTTCATCACTGCTTCTATGTGCAAAGTCGTCGAGCGTCGGACCTTCTGCACCACCGATTTTCTGCTCGGATAGATGTTGAGAGAATGCGAGGCAAATGAGGGATCCACGCCCGACATTTCCTGTGGGGTCCAAGCAAATACTTCGATATTCTGTTTGAGGAAATTGAACATCTCTATACGCTCAGTCTCGTCCAAGGAACTTCCAACGAGAAAGTATCGTCCTCCATCTTCGGTAATTGGCATCCTCACAAGCTCCTCAGTTGATCGTTGCTCAGCTGGCAACCCAACATCTTTAAGAACTAAAATATCAGCCATCTCAACGCATTACACCTCTAAAAAGCTCGGTTTATTCGTCATCGGTGCTAATATAACATTTTTTGGACTAAACCTGGTCACCACTTAGGCTTTCCTGCTAGCCGTTCCACCCAACGAACTTCATGACTTGGTGGAGAGTGGAAGCGACTCCCTTCATGCCATGTAGCCAGCCTTGTCCAAGGATGATATTGTAGGGGCTAAGAGAATTAACCACCACAAACTCAACATCTATCACTCGGGAACCGGCTCGCACGGGGAGGGAAAACAAGCAGAGAGGCCAGATAGGAGCACCAGTAAAGCTAACGAGTGGGGTGGTTGCTATCCGAAGTTGATCTGGTGACAACCCCAGATTTTTGTACATTGAGTAGAACATCACCTCCGCCGAGCTTCCTTGATTGACCAACACTCGTTGAATGGCCGACTTGTTAACAGTGATGGTAACGACAAGGGCGTCGGTATGTAGCATCTATATCCCATTGAGGTCTTCAAAAGTAAATGTTATAGGACCTTCGAGGTTCAGATCTGTCCACTTGTGCTTCGTTGAGATGCCCACATTGCAAACTGATAATGCAGTGACAGCTCTATCAATTTTAGTTGGGAGCTTGGCTGCTCGTCCTTCGGATACTAGGCCTTGGATGACTCCGACAAGATTCCCAATGGCAGGAGGAGGAGGAGGAGGAGGAAGCGGGGTCTTCCGATCGTCGATCCAGGGGTTGAGGTGCCCGGCCGCCAGTAGTTCCTCCAAATATCGTTTAAATGGTATGCATTATGTAGTATAGTGGCCACGCTTCTTATGAAATGTACACATGCCGAGGCCGTTTCTTGCTGTACCCATGAACCCCGTCGGCCAAACGAAGAATGAAAGCTGACCGATGATGCTCAGGAACTTGTAAATGGGCTCGGTGAAAGTCATTCGTTCGGCCACATAGTCGTCTGGCCTTGGCTCCCACTGCTGTGGATGCTATGGAGGCCGGTTTTTATTGTTCGGCTTGTTAGGTCATTGGCTTGTGCTGCCTTGACCACTTTGACCCTAGCGTACATTGACCACCTATTTTTGGTCGTAGCTGTTGCCCTGAGAGGATCCACTGCCTTCGGAGCATTACACTCGGCCACAGCTTCTTCTTGAACGCAGTCCTTCTCGATAATAACCATGAGTTCTCCCATAGTCTTTGATGAGTTTCAGGACAGATCACGGAACATAGCTGAGGTAGGATCTAGTCCATTCATGAAGGATTCAGCGGCTACACTTTGATCACAATTGGGAATGAGGTTGTACATTTCCCAGTAACGTTCGGTGTACAATCGAAGAGTCTCCCCCGCTGTTCTCCTCATGTTAACCAACATTGACAATGTCTTCGGTTGGACATTGCTTGTTATAAAATGTTTTGTGAACTCTAACTCCAACTCATTGAAGCATTTGATGGATTTTGGTTTTAGTTGGTTGTACCAAAGCATAATTGGTTCGCTCAATGCAGCGGGAAGATTTTGCACATCAGAGCGTCGGTGAAGTTATGGAGGCTCATTGTTTGCCAAAATCGGCAGACGAATGCAACTGCGTCCCGTTAGCCTCATAGCGCTTGAGCTTCAGCATAACAAATCGATCAAACGGTCGCTCCTCTTGGATGGTATCATTGGAAGGGGAAGCCTTTGCCTTCCTGAGCTTCGAATTGTCAATAGGCACGGGGTTGGGTTGAACAGCAAGGGACTTGGGAATCTCAACACGAGGTTTGGGAACCCTCCTATGTTCTCGGTGATGGTGCCGTTGCTGTCCATGTCGTTCTCGGTGCCTCGGACTGCCTCCTCCCGATGGTTCAGGGGCTTCTCCTCTTGAACGTCCTAAACAAGCTTCATCAAGCTCCATTCCTCCATCTACGGGCTGATATACGGTTGCCATGCTTGTGAACTGATCATAAAAAATGATCGTGTTCTCATGATTTGAATGCCCGCCCTTACTATACGTTCGGTGGTGCCCATGGGATCCTGCCGAGTGTCGCCCATCAGGTTGACCCTCGGCAAAAGGTCTTGATTGTTCAGAACATTCGGGATGGCCTTCAGTGTGTGTGTGCCGAGGCTGTTTGTTCAAATCCATGGGCTATTTTCCTTCTCTCAACCCTAAGTTTCTTTGTGAAGCGTGGTGTGTTGGGCCGAAAATGCCTATCCTGCTAGTGCCGACTGTAGAGCTTGTAGTAGAAGACCTAGAATGGATGACACTTGCTAATCATGGGCAGGAACTTGTTGGTTGGATTCTTGGAGCATGTTCGAGCCGTTCAAAAATGGTTCAACGCTCGGAAGCCATCGGCTCAGAAGTTGGGGCATGGCGGGATTTCCTGCTTCATTTGTGTGGCTTCGTCGGACGGCTTGGTTTGGTAGGGTGGCCGTGGGTAAGTGTAACGGCCACACCACCATTTCGATCTTTGGGCCTCTACTGATGTAGAGCTATGACCGCGGCCTGGCGCTTTTGTTCTGCTAAAGCAATGTTAAGCTCATTCTGAGGGAATGTAAGTTGACGTGAGACTGGCGGAATGGTCCTCGTAGCTTGGCTGGGTTAGGGATTGAGAGACCCGAAACCGGCCAACCCAAGGGTAAAGTTCTCTGGACCTGGTGGTGGAAGACGTTGAGCCATATTCTTTGTGTGATAGAATGAGAAAGGATAAGATCTAGGGTGGAAATCAGGTCCACTGTGCTAAGAAAGAACAAGTGAAAGTTCCCCAGCAGAGTTGCCAATTGTGGGGGGCTGATTTCACTGTGATCTTCTTGAGGCTTTCTTCCCGTTTGTTGAACCGTGGTGAAGTGGTATCGACCTTCGTGTATCTGCAGAACTGGGGGGGGGGGGGGGGGAGGGTGGTCCTCCGGGAAGAAGCTTCGACGAATAAGTCAGTAGGTGTTGGACGAAGAAGAAATTTAGTAAGAAATATTTGCTAGGGAAAGAAAAGTGTGGTTTAGAACAATTTAGACCCTTGTCCTAGGAGGGGTACTCCTCTATTTATAGGTAGAGATGCAGAGTGCTGAGCAAGTTGGTTCCGCCTTTCACATGCGTCGCCACGCTCAGATGACGTCACGTGTCAAAGTCATTCAATGAGCGCCGCTTCCCAGGCTTTGCAAAGCTACAATAGTCAATGTCAGGCATGTCACATCAAGCAAAGATGTCACTTCGATTTTCAGAGAAGACAACTTGCGTGTCACAAGAAGCTTCTAAAATGTTCCACAAAGGCGGTGTCCGAACGTCTGCCCGAGTGAAGCTGTCGTTAAACGAAATATGACTCACCGAGCGTAAGTAGCCTCCGCCGAACATTAAAAGATCCTGATGAGGGGACTTCATCGGGCGATGGTTACGCTTACCAAACGAAACCTGAAGCTTGACAAGACACCCTGGGTCCACCTTTCGTTTGGGAAACATATGATATGGAATATCAAGATGTGTTTTGACATACAGATGAACTGAGACAACTGAACGATGGATCCACAGTGGTGTCACCCTTACGACCCCTTTGAACCTTCGGATATTTCGGCCCACTACACATTCCCATCAAATTTTAGGGTGAATGTGTCTTAGCTGCAATTTATCTTATTAACCGTACCCCTTCCAAAAACTTGAAAAATATCTCCCCATATGAATAACTTTTTTGTAGACATCCCAATTACAAATATTTGCGTGTTTTTGGATGTTTATGCTTTGCACAAACATCCCGTGTCGGTCATGACAAATTTCAATCTTGCGTTTTTTATCTTTCGGGACGTCACTTTTTTTTTGTTGAAAATATCTTTCCCTTCAATACCTAGAGTTCCCATTACATACCCCCTCCTACAAGCCTATCCCCTAGTCCTATTGACTTATACCCAATTGAACCTCTTAGCCATCCTACTGAACCCAACCCCACCACGCCATTAACTCTCCTACTCCCAAAACCAGCCCCCACCCCCCTCCTGAAACACCCATCGAATCACCTCCCCAGCCCACTAACCCTTCAACCCAAACCAACCAACCCATTTTCCCCGACATACATCCTGGCCCACTGGAATCGCAACCAACAACCAGCTCCTCTCGGTCATCACGGCCTCGTCGCCCCCCGACTTATATTCAGGATTACCTATGCCCTACCCTACCCTCTGCCACGACTGCCACCACCTCTGCTTCACCTCAGTCTTTAGGTATAGTCCATCCGCTAAGTCTTTTTATTTCTTATTCTCATCTTTCTCCCACCCACTTTGCTTTCTTTTCGGCTTTATATCATGCTCATGATCCCACTTTCTATGGTCAAGCTATCAAACACACCCACTGGCATGATGCCATTTCTCAAGAGCTCACTACACTTGATTCTGATCACACATGGTTAAACTAAATCCATAGAACACTACAAAGCTCACTTGGTCACCAAAGGCTACACTCAAGTCGAGGGGTTGGACTATCATGACACTTTTGCGCCTGTCGCCAAGTTGGTCACCTTTCGTTGTGTGCTAGCTATCGCGGCCGCCCACAATTGGCATTTACGCCAGTTAGATGTTGACAATGCTTTCTTACACGGTGACCTCGACGAGGATGTTTACATAACTCTTCCTCCTGGTTATGGGCAATAGGGGGAGACTCGTGTCTATCTATTACAAAAGTCCCTCTATGGCCTCAAACAAGCATCACGCAATTAGCACTCTAAACTATCTACCGTCCTTCTCTCCGATGGCTTTACGCAATCCCAAGCAGATCACTCTCTCTTTACTCAGCACACTGGTTCTATTATTCTCGTTGTCTTTGTTTATGTTGACGATTTACTTGTTACAGGCAATGATTTAGCGTCCATTCATCGCTTACAGGGGTTCTTGTCAAGCAAATTTCAGTTAAGGGATCTTGGGAAGTTGAAATATTTTTTGGGCATCAAAGTAGCACGTTTCACTACTGGTATCTTTATTAATTAGCGCAAGTACACTATTGATATCCTCGCTGATGCAGGCCAATCAGGATGCCGTCCAGCCTCATCTCCAATGGAGCAACATCTAAAGCTCTCTACCAATTTTGGAGATCCCATTAGATCTGAATTCCTACCGCCAGCTCATTGGCCGCCTCATTTATCTCACCATTTCTCGCCCTGATATCACATTCGCCGTCAATCTGCTCAGCCAGCTCATGCAAGTTCCTTGGGTTCCTCATCTTGATGCTTCGCTATCTCAAGGGCACTATTTCCCATGGGTTATTTTTCCTTCCAAATCAGATCTCACACTCACTAGCTACAACGATTCTGATTGGGCCAGTGGCCCATGACTCGTCACTCAACTTTTGGTTACTTTATTACCCTTGGTGGCAGCCCAGTTTCCTCGCGTACTAAAAAATAAAGTGTTGTCTCACGATCCTCTACCGAAGATGAATATCGATCCATGGCTTCCACCACTTGCGAGTTATTGTGGCTTCATACTTTACTATGTGACTTAGCAGTCCATTTATCAACCCCAATCCAGCTATATTGTGAAAATCAGGCCACCATGCATGTCGCTTGGAATCCCATTTTTCATGAGCGTTCCAAACACATTGAAATAGATTGTCACCTCGTTCGTGAGAGGGTCCAACAAGGTCTTCTTTAGCTTCATCACATTGCTTCCACTGACCAATTAGTCGATATTTTCACTAAAGCTTTGGGTATTGACCACTTTCGTCTTCTCACATCCAAGTTGGGCATTACGTCCCTCCATGCTCCATCTTGAAGGGGAGTATTAACGGAAGTCACGGTATATACTTGGCAACAAATATTTTAGGATAAATCACATATGTTACAGCTTTCATCCTTTCCTAATTGATTGTAATCTTTTTCTATATATGTGGTTGTATTATGTCAATGAAATCAATAAGAAACAGAGAGATATTCATCACAAATTGTCTTCTTATCAAGATCTTTCATGAATTTGAGAGCAAGGAAGATCTAACCTGAACATATTTTGATCTTCCGAATATTCTTCTGCTTCTTCTTCTGTAGTTTGGTTTAACAGAGAGACAGAGAGAGAGAATTGGTTTACTTGATTGAGAGAACCAGGCAAGGTAAAGCATTCATAAAAGGAAATGGGAAAACATAAACAAAGTTAGGCCGAATTAATGGACTTACTTGATTATCTTAAATGGACTTACTTGATTATCTTAATTTGCATGCCATTGTTTCCTTGACTCTCTTGGTCTTCCTTAATTTGCCGGGCAGAAAAAGCAAGAGAACGGTTGCACTCATGTAACTCAATCATCTTCAGTGTCAGTAAATCCCCTATCTCAAATGGGATCTTTCTGAGTCGATAACATTGTTCTAACACTAGTCGCTCGAGACTTGGAAAGTCTTCACTAGAGGCAATCCATCACAAAATCTGAAGCGATTTGAATTTCAACAACTTGAGTTTAGGGAAAACCCCGCTTGCTTCCCAACATGGCCCTTGGAGGGACATACGCGATAGCTTTAGAGCCTGGACGTTTGGTAGTGAGTTGGCAAGGGTCGACATGTCACCAGAACATACACGGGTCCCCCACAAAGTTAACTTGGTAAGGTTGGGGGGGGGAACTTAGTTGTTCGAAGATTATGCTCCCTTCCGAATTTCAACTTCAACTCTTGGACATGGTTTAGAAAGTCTAGAGAGTCTTGATAGACGCGTAAATGTTCACATGCGCGCCCTCTAAATTATCCTTGCTAAGTTTATTTATATGTTATTACTTAGAGATTTATGCTTTTGTTTTTGTTGTAGGTATTTGGAGGATTTGATACAAAAAGTGCAAAGTTAAAGTATTAAACGATGTCCGAAGGTCCGAATCGCAATACGAAGTCAGGAGTAGCATTGGACTTAACCGAAGTTAATGGGCCAAGGAATTGGACTTTCAAATGAGAAATTGGCCTTGCACTGCTTTGACTAAGGATGGGCCCATGATGTTTTAATATATTCCATCTTATTAGGGCTTTTTGAAGTCAAAATAAAGGGGACGGCAGCAGTACATATAAAAAGGGTGATTACAAGTCGGCTACAAGGGTTATTTAGAGGAGACGGAAAGGAAGAGAAACACGGCCGAAAACCGAGAGCATTGTTCCCCGCATAGTCATTCTTTTCCGATCACGGCTGGACAGAAGATCAGTGCGATGATTTCTCTTCCGATGTCCGGCTAAACTCGTTTCTAGGGCGTAGAAGAAGTTCGAACTCTGAGTAACGATTTTTATGTTTTGATTTAGTGTTTTGATTATTCGAATCGTGGTTGTATGACTTGAGAATTTATTTGCGATATTAATTTTCTCTATCAAATCTTGTGTATAATTTTCTAAATTTTTATGCACGTTCATACAACAGTTCTTAATTGTTCTGTGATAGCTGGGTAAGATGGGTTATGCTCCGTAAGACGCGTCGTGCTATTAGACGATCCGTGCCATAGAGACGGATCGTACTAGTAAGACGGCTCGTGCTAGGCGGCGATACCCCATGCTATTCGGTGATTCATAGAAATCTTTTGGTGATACCATGAGGGCCCGCGAACCCTAACGATATCTGGATTGATTCGAATAATAGACCTTTATCATCGTATAGAAATTGTTACAATGGGTCGAGTGGATTCGAAACCCTAGATCTTTTCTCTCATAAACTTTTGTTATTTCTTAATTGCTTTAATTTAATTTAGCTTTTAATATTTTCGAAATCCAACAATCAAATCCTTTTCCGAATTAAGTTAGAAATTAATTAGAACAACTGCAATTTAGCCTTTATAATCCTTGAGGATGATACTCGGAGTACTTACCGCTATCTTTTAGGTAGTAGTAATTATTATGTTTTATTAATTATTTTTTAAACGGAAACGACACGACCAAGTCTAAATTTGGAAGTAGAGATGATCTCCCTAATATTTGGAGTCCCAACTTTCTGAGGTTAGGAGACCTAGCTAAGACATCAGTGCAAGACCGAGGATTTATCCACGACAGAGTTTGTAAGTTATCCATGCAAAAAGTATAGTCAACAAGGCCTCCACTTCTGATAAAAATATTACGCTTAGGTCCAGTAATACGTACATGCCTCAATTTTACCATCTTCCAAATACTATGCGGTAAGTAAAAATCAGAGTCACATTTTGCAGAAACAAGAAGGGTTTCTAAATTCAGGAGATTGAATATTGAAACTGGGAGACAATGATCAGGAAGAAATTCTAAATCCAGGTACCTCAACAGAACTTGTTGTCCTTCTATCCAACATGATTTCGAAGAGGAACAAAAATGCAACACCCTCAAAAGTTTGAAATGGTAATTAGGACGCCCATGATATCCATCGCAACTACCGTGCAAGCGAAACAAAGAGCAGATGTACTTTGGAGCAGGAGTACAATCAATGTACATAAGAGGAATACTCGACGTCAAGGACGAGGAATAAGAAGAAGTTGAAACGAGTAGTTTGCCCATAATCCGCTAGAGAAAATGCTCTTCCTTGGCTTTTTGGAGGCAAAATTCACGCAACAAATCGTGAATACCACATGCTTTGATCCGAACGTCATACCCTCTTCTGGAAACGAACACAAGTTTTCTACCGATTAAATCCGTCAGGTATTCCTCCGCTACATCCTCCAAGCTTTTTGTACCTGTCTTTCTTATGAATCCCTCAGCAACCCATAACCAAATCAACTTCCACACATGAATTTGGAAATCCTCTGGAAATATTGCGAAGTAGAGAAAGCACGGTTTCAAGTGAGCAGGCAAGTGGTTATAACTCAGTGCTATTGTCTTACTCCACAGTTCTTGGTCCATAGCAATCTGTGAATTTAAGGTTTGCCCCACCTGCATCCATCGCTCTCGACTCTTCTCTTCATTTCTAAGAATTCCCGCTACCACAACGATTGCAAGCAGTAGTCCTTGACACTTTTGTGCTATTTGCTTTCCTATCCCCATGAGCTCTGAAGGGCAGGTTTCTCTTTGAAATATTTTCTGTCATAAGAGATCCCAACTCTCATTAGGAGATAGAGAACGCAGAGAAAGAAGAGGGAACTCATGGGTTTGGAAAGCAAAGCTACATGTTCATGCCGACTGTAGGGAGGTATTCCCGAGCAGATACATTTAGTTGCCGAGCACGTGATGTTTGGGAGCATGTGGTGAATACGACGGGACTTATCGCCGGGCAGTATGGAGAACAGCGATATGGACCAATGATATAGGAAGTCCTTGGTCCATGCAGTCTGTTCGGCTGATTGAAGGCCAATGACATGAGAAGTCAGTGGTGTAAAACTAAACTGTTCGGCAGATAGAGACATTCTCATTATGTTTCGACCAAGTTACACATGAAGTCATTGGTCCAGGCAGTCTGTTCGGCAACGAGATGGCCGAACAAGGAAAGAACCCCAAATCAATTGTTGGAGCATGGGGAACATTCTGGAAGAATCCATAATGTTGTTATTCCATTAAGGAATAAGATCCCGAGAATATAGGATCTAAGAAAGATACCCAATGAGAATGGGATGTTCGGCCAGTAAAGGAAAAGAATCCTAAAAAGACTCTTTTCTATTAAACTGATAAAGGAAACGAGAATCCTTGATATCCTGAGTTTCTTATACGAGTTGGGAGTCCTATGGAAACAGGGATGCTTGGGCAACAAGTATACACAAATCTATAAATATGAGGTAAACCTAGAGGAAAAGGGTACGCAATACATTGCATTATTATTGCTTTCCTACTGATAATTAGGGTTTAGTTCTTAGTACGTGATACTAACAAAGGCATCGGAGGGCCTTTGCCACGAGAGGCAAAGGTGCACTCACCCCCTGTCTATTTTGCAGATTAGGGTTCAGACGACGAATTAGGGTTCCGGTGAAGAGGCATGAACAAGCCGTTGCAATCCAATTGAACAGAAGCATCAATTGTTTTCATCCCCCTACACCGACTAGTGAACATAATCCTACTTCCCTTGTTACCATCTGGAAAACAATTTTCCAAATCAAACCAGGCCCTATGATCCCATATGTCGTCCACGATGAAGTATCGCCTTCCCTTTAAGCTTTTGTACAGCTTTTGAGCTAACACCTCATCACTATTGTCGCTGATCTGATGGATCTGCAAAACAAAACTTAAAAGGCCAAGTAACAAATCCCTCTTTTGGTACTCTTGAGAAACAGTTATCCAAGCTCGCGTATCGGGGAAATAGTATGTCACAAAAGAATCATTATACACTCTTGTAGCCAAAGTAGTCGTACCTTGTCCAGCCATCCTAACAATCGAAATGATCTTAAGCTGCTTCGAACCTCCAGTAAGTTGCTCCTTTAAGATCATTGTCTCCTGCTCAAATCCCACCATTGTTTCTTCCTCCCCCTCCCATTTACTACTATTTGTTGCTCTTGATGTATCTCTATCAATCGAAAAATTTCTGACATTATTCACTATTTGCACGCCGCATGTCCTCTTGTCATCCATTTCGTTCATCTCTGTTTTGATTACTTCAATCTCTTTCTTGACATGGCCAAGATTTAATGAGCGACCTAATATGCCAATCTTCTTCATTAGCTTTTTTGGCCCAAAAAAAATCTTCTTCGTTAGCTTCGTTATCATACTGTTCGGCTCCGAAATGGCTCAAAGACTGAGCGGGCGTGCCAAGACTTGTCGCGTCTAACGTAAAGGGCTGAGCGTCCCTTTTCTGACTTCTTAACCGTGAGGGCGATAGTGCTGCAAACCTAAGGGCTGGATTACAGCGTTGGTTCGTGGTTTTGCCTCTACGAGCGAGGACTTAATAATTTTCTAACCGTGTAGGAAAAGAAGTAGCAACGTAGAATGACTTTATTATATCGTAATAATAAGGTCGGGGATACAAGAGAGATATGAATAACTTTATTATGTCGTAATAATAAAGTTGGGGTACAAGAGAGATAGAAAACTCGAACTACTTGGAGAAGTAATTGAGTGACGATGAGAAAAGTGAGATAATTGTTTCGCTGGGAATGCTTTGGTTTTTTAAGCGTTGAGCTTGATTGGTATGGGAACCCTTTTTTCTTCTTGTCTTCTAGTATTTATAGGCCAAGAGTCTTCGAATTTTCTGCATGCAAGGAGCTTGTTGTCCTCTTCTTGTGATGACATGTGTCCCATGTCTCCCAATTCTCTCTCCATGATGCAACGGTTGTGGGATGTATGCACATGTGCTTTTTCCATCGTGGGAGGTTTGCTGGAAGTGAAAAACTAATTACCCACATGTTAATTCTTGATCATGGATAGTTGAGAGAATAATGGGCCATGTATTTCTCCTCCACTCCTTATTTCCGTGGGTAATGGCCAAGTAGTGGGCCACCTCATTGTAACGCCCCTGAATTTTGGTCAATAAAAATTTCGTTAAATATTTGAATTTTATTTGAATTACTTATTTTCTCTTGAGTGGCTATATGATTCTTGTTAATTTGCGTCATAGTTAGATTTTGGTCGTTGATTAAACTCTCGACTAGAAACCCTACTTGACCAATTTAGTTAGTTTCTAACCGACTACTTGGAGGAACCGAGCAACCAACTCACCTAGTTACTAGATGAACCTTTTGGACCTTTTGAAACTTTTGAACCTTTTACCTTTATCCATTGGTCCATAATGGTTAGGGTAATCTTTATCCATTGGACATTAAGCTTTTGACTAAAAGTACATGTAGTCTTTTCAAAATCTTATTTTAAAAATAAAAGTACTTTACTCCTTTTATCCTTTGGTCATTAACCGCAAGGGAAACTATTATCTATTGGGTAATAACCGTTAGGGAAGTTAGTGACCCTTGGATAATATAGTCTTTTGACCAAATAAAGTACCGATGTGACTAAGGAACCTTCCAATAAAGTTGATTTGACTAGTCAACCTTTTTCAACCCTAGAAATTACTTATTTATTTTCTTTTATTATTTTGGTTTTATTCTTTGTCCTTTGGACAATAAATATTAGGGGAACTATTATCCATTGGATAATAGAAATCCAATTCTTTATATTAAAAGGGGTTTAATAAAAGATTTAAACAAAGTACGATTTATAGATTTTTATAATACTTTTTTATTATTTTATTATAAAAGTTCCCTAGTAACTATTGTCCATTGGACAATAAAAGTTAGGGGATTTATTATCCAATGGGTAAAAGGGTTAGTCTTTCATCTAGTACAAAGGATTGAATAAACTAGTCTTTTCTTAAACCCCATGTGATAAAGTACATATATTTTATTATTTAAAGTACTCGTCCTTTATTATCCCTTGGTTATTAACCGTTAGGGAATTTATTATCCATTGGGTAAAAGAGTTATTCTTCCAACTAGCCATTTTTCCTAAATTCCCTTGTGATGATGTACCAATATTTTATTTTGAAAGTACTTATTAGCCTTAGTAGCCATTAAGGCCTAAGATTCTTAAAAGTACCCTTAATATTATTTTGTGTTTGGATTTTGTACCCAATTGGATTAATTTATTGGGGAGTTGATCTTCCTAGAGTACACTAGTTTATTTATATAAAGGGGCATGTGCCTTATTGAAATTCTTTATTGGATATCTGATTTGGTAAATCTAGTACTTGGTACTTTTTACTTATTCTTTCATTTATATATATATATATATATATGTGTGTGTGTGTGTGTGTGTGTGTGTGTGTGTGTACTTAAGAGAGAGAGAGAGAGAGAGAGAGAGAGAGAGAGACCCGAGAGAGAGAGAGGAGGGAGAGAGGAGAGAGAGAGGAAGGAGGAAGGAGGAAGGAAGGAGATTGGATTGTACTACCTTGATCTTTCATATTCTTTCAAATCCTTGGGTGAATCTTTCTCCTAACCAAACTTAACTCCCCATTGTACTTCTAGGATTTGTTTAGTACCCAGATCTTGTACCATTGTCTCCTTTCCTTCCAACAAATCTCCCTTAGTCCAATCCAAGGACCAAACCTAGCCTTGCAAGCTACCTTATTAGGCCTAAGTCTAATTTGCCTAATGACAACCTATGATGGACAATTATGACACAAACCTAGTCTTTATTAGCCTAAGACTTTGACTACAAGCTAGACCTAGATTATAATTACCTAGAAAGGCTAAGATCTTACTTGATTCTTTAGCCTTACACCTAAGCTATGATTGGACAAGGCATGGCTTGACATGTGAGGTGATTTGATGACTTAATGGAGCAAAATCCATGGGAGATATAGAGAGAGAGAGGGCCGGCCATAGAGAGGGAGGAAGAGCCAAGAATTTTGCCTATAAATAGCACCCCATGTTTGCCATTCAACTCACACCTTCACCTAGCAACTTCTCTCTCTAGAAAAATTGTGTTCTTTCTTTTGTTCTTCATGTTCTTGAGTTGTTCTTGAGTTCTTCAAGAAACTCAACCAAAAGCCGCCACTAAACCACCACTCGACCACCCTTCGATCCATAAAGTAGAGTAGTGTTAGTCAAGATTAGGTTTTGAGAGAGACCTTTCTCTTTCGAAGCTACCGGAGACCACCATAGGAAGTTACTCCGTCCGACCGCCGATTACCGTCCGTAAGCCGTTACTACCGCCTAGAAGAACGGTAAGGAAAACCCTTACTTACTCCTTATTTACTTACTTCCTATTTACCTACTTGTTCGATGAATACGTAGATTAATTACCATGTGAATCGAAGTATTCGTATTTTGATCTTTGAGATGATTATGAGTATGCATTTATGAATTGTTTGTATTACTTGTGGTGTGATAAAGCATAAGTGATTTCACTCCAAAGACGTCCGTACATGTGGCGTTGTGCTTTGAATAAAGCATAAGTGATACACTCCAAGGGCGTCCGTACATGTGGCGTTATGCTATAAATAATGATTTAGCATGATAAGTGGTATTGAGTTAGATGATCTTGTTAGAATGTTTCATGCTTACTTTTGTCCTACCGCAGAGTCTTTGCATGTAAATGAGACACGAGAACCGAGAAAGTAGAAACATGACACCTAGGGTGTGGTTAATGAAAGTAAATATTTTTCGAGGAAGAAAATATTTTTGAAACTACATAATGACCGGTTTTGGGTGGCATTATGTGAGTTGTGTGTTTGCGTGTGTAAAAGAAACATTTGAAAAGGGTGAAATGATTTGAAAATCCGCAATGTGGCCGGACTTGCCGATTGTGTGAGGTCTGTGTGTGTTCCAATGGGAATCCGGGAAAGCGGAACCATTGTGAGGTTGTGTGCCAATGGGAACCCGGTGCGGCAGAACCATTGTGAGGATACTCGGGAACCCGGGACGGCGGAACCGAGGCTGGGTGTGTAGCTTGGTTATCCGCGGTATGGAGCCAATGCAATTGTGTGCCAATGGGAACCCGGCGCGGCGGAACCATTGTGAGGATACTCGGGAACCCGGCGCGGCAGAACCGAGGTTGGGTGTGTAGCTTGGTTATCCGCGGTATGGAGCCAATGCAAATGATTTTTGAAAAGGTTGGGTGTGTAGCTTGGTTATCCGCGGTACGGAGCCAATGCAAATGATTTTGAATGCAAATGATTTTGAATACAAATGATTTCAAAGGTTGATTTGTAAACGATAATGTTGACACGGTCTACGATGAGTCACGTAGGAGAAACAAAGAGAATCTTGGACACCAACGATAGTTGATTAACGAATGTGGATGTGTCATTGTTAGCTGTGTATATACGAATCATGTGGAAATTGATGTTGTATTATAGCGTTGTTGTAAGTTAAGGTTGTTGGGTAAGGATTTCCCTATTGAGCGTTGTAGCTCACGGTGTTGCCTTTGGATGATCCTGACATATTATATTTGTGGTGACACCGGTATAATGTGTCAGACCTTGTAGTTGTTCAAGATGAACAGTTCACCATGGAAGCCTTGGAGCTGAAGAGCTGGCTAGGATGGAGGAGCAAGAGGAGCTGTAGTTAGGAACCCTAGAACCTCCTTCATTTGTGTAAATATTAAACTCTTGTTGAGAGTTTGTTATAATAAGAGCCAGACTCTCTTTATTATGTAATAAATGCCTCATTTAACGTACCCAAAATTCGGGGCGTTATACTCATCCCTTTTTCCATGGGTCTCTTGGATAATGGGCCACTTAATCAAATTAAATGGTCTTCTAATGTATTCAACCCATAAAAACACCTATCGAATTTAAATAAGTCATGGGCCGACTGAATTCTTGTTGCAAATAGACCCACGACTCTCAAACTCGAGCCCAAATCGAACTAAAATTAATTAGGCCCAATTATCCCTGTCTTGGCCCATTAATTTTAACCCAATACATCTCTATTTTTTGGCCCAATTTAATTAAAAGATAATTAAATGGCCTTTCAACTCTTGCCTAGGATTGGGTGCCAAAAACGGGTGTAAACAATGCCCCCCCATGCCTTGATCTTATTCAAGATCTAGGCTTGTAAATTAGGACAGAGTACAGTTTTTGGCATAACCAGACGAGTCCTTATCGCTAGATTTGAAAAAATAATCAGGCTTATTTAGCCTAAGAATTTTTCAAAAATTCAAAAGTTCTACACTTAAAAAGATAATCAGGCCATAATAAGCATAATAACTTTTTGAGTTCTAAAGTATATCTCTTAATTGGATTTGGACTCCCCACTTAAATTGAACCAAATTCCAACAACTTCCAAGATAGAAACCCCACTGAGGAGTCCTATCGGCAACAGCAATCATTAGCTTTTTAGGCCTAGGAGACACGTGTCGACGCCCCAGGCCTTGCGTTGGCTGCCATGTAGTCTTTTCAACCGCCAGGACTTCCTCAGGTCAGTCAAGAGTCCCATGCTTGGGTTAATTCTTCAATCATGATCAAAGAGAAAGAGAGAGAGACCGTGGCGCCCCTGAAATCTTGCACCATCTTCCATTTAAAATTCATTCTTGACGTTTCATTCTCTCTCTACTTCTTATTTTCTTGCACAAACTTGACCCAAAAAAAACCCTAGACCTTCATCGTTTTCGCCTGTGTTTCTTATCCTTAACAGAAATGGCCACTCATAAAGCCCACACACTGCCTCCAAACCCTGACAGCCTCGCCGTACAGATTCGCAAGATCTTGGCCGACGAACACATAGCAATCACTAACGACACTTTGGTAATTGCTAACGCTGATCGAGTCGGTCTTGGCCCAGCCTTCCAGCTAGGGTTTCCTTCCCAACTTGCCCCGATGTATCCTCTGGCAGAGGAAACCCTTCCATTCGAGTCTCCATGTCTCGATTGGACTCGCTTTTCTACGGATATTCCCTATCAACTCTGGCACAGACCTGACGCCAAATACGTGGAGTGGCTTGATTGAATGCTGGAGGTGAAAGGTGATTTATGGAGACAGATAGGGATCCGGGACGCCATCCTGCTCAGTAGATCCTTGATCGACATGGACAAGAACGTATTTCTTGCTGCTTCTCAATTTTGGTCAGTTACCACCAAGTCCTTTCACTTCAAGGTAGGCCTTATGAGTCCTACTCTTCAGGATATTACTTTTCTAATAGGCCTCCGTCCTCACGGGATTGAGGCCAACTATTTTCTGTCCCAAAAAACCCCCTACTTTGAGTACAAGGAGCCCTTGTCGTTCTCCCCTTTCATCAAGTATTATGCCAAAAAGAGTCCTGTTGAGGATGGTGAACACGTCGCTTTCCTTCTTTACTAGTTGAACAAATTTATGTTTTGTGTCTCTGCCAATAGGGTTACCAAAGACTTCATAGATTTGGCCTGTGCCTTAGCTTCGGGGCAGAAGCTGGCACTAGGCCCTCTAGTCTTGGCACATCTTTATCGTGGAATGAAAGAGTTGATAAGTAACAAGTGTATTTTTGCTCCCGGTCCACTGTGGATCGTCACTCTGTGGTTGTGGTCCTATTTCCCCAAACTCGCCCCGCCCATGAACAAGAACTCAGAAAATACCTGTTATGGACTTCAATATGTTGATACTCGTGGCCCTAGACATGCCTTCAGTGTCTACTTTAAGTTTTTCTATCACGAACTCGTGAGTATGGGAAAAAACTGGATGCCCTTTGTGAGATATACCGTGCCTCGGTGGTTAAAAAGAGGTGCGTCAGACTTTGGAGATGACTATGATGATCACAAGGAGGTCTGAACTAGTTTCTTGATCTCTACAGACTTTATGTATGGAATGACTTTTACCCCGACAAATTATAAATGTGGAGTCGAGTATTATAAAGCAGCCCAATTCGCCAGGCAGTTTGGACTGTGTCAACTCAACCCTGTGCCTCCATACCAGTCCTTAAATGAGGACTTCACTTATAGGCCCGTGATCCAGCCCAGGGACCTGAAAAAAGTTAGAAATGTCCTTCCTGAGCTCAGAAAGACCTTTGCCCTTCATCCTTATGTTGAGCATACCGATAAGGGAGCAAAATTTGATAGCTGGTGGGGAGGTTACACCAAGATGCATTTTTCCACTCCATATCTAGATGTTCTCATGAATATTCTGCCGCACCCTACTGGAGTTCCTGAACTTGGCATAACTGTCCCTTTGCAACAACTCCGTCTTTCTCTGGTCTCAAGCGTAAAGAGAAAAGGTAATATTAAAAGGTCTACTTACGCGTTAATTTCTCTAAGCCTCCCAAGATCTGGATTAATTTCTTCCCTTGCTGACAGGTTCAAAAGATGAACCAAAGGAGGCCTCTGTGAATCCTCTTGCTTAGAGGTCCAAAAGGATGAAGACCACAGCCAAGAGACAATGGCCAAAGGTATGAACTTTTTGGCCCCTTGCCTGTTCCTTCAGAATAAGGCAATCATGCCTTTATCTCTTTTGTAGGCCTCTGAAACAGTAGTTGCTGGCAGAACAAGGAGTAGTGCTAAGACCAGTTCTCCCTAAACCGATCCTTCGGGCAAGGTCTGAGCTTTCCTTGGCTCTTCCTCTTATCCTCTATTTGAATGTTCTACTAACCTTCTTTCTTACAGGCCACCTCCATTTATGAAGAAGGGCAAACAGAATCGGCTCTCTCCAAGAAGAAGAAGTTAAGAAAGAAAGTTTCGACACCAATCGATTCTGAGAACACCGTGTCTGCCACTGAACATAACCCAATCGTAAGGATGTACTGTGACATGAAATCCCCAATGTTTATGGCTCCGTATTATCATCAACTCCCCCTTGTTTTAGATCCCCAGGAACTTGATGATTACTTTGAAGAAGAAGTAGAGGCAGAAGAGAAGAAACTCGACCTGTTCGATCAAGAACCTGAGCACGAGGCATCCTCGAGGACTCCAGAGAAACCTATATCTCCAATCACCCAGTCTGTTCCATCAATCAATCCTCCTGTTGAGCCTGAGCTTGTCAATGTGGTAGAGGAAGATGAAGATGAAGACCTGGATTCTCTGTTCAAATCTGCCCAAGATCTGTTAAAGGCAGCCACATTCGGTACTTCAGGTAGTGGTCTCGGCTCAACTTCTCAGTCTAAGCTTACTCCAGAAGAAGTTAACGAGGCCAAAATAGCCCTCAGGATGGCCCTTCTTCAAAGCTTTAAGGCAGCCGTGCAACCCGCCAGAGCTTCAAACATCAAGAAAGCCATGGACATGCTGGTAAAGGCTAAGGCCTTGAAAACAAAGGAGACCTCCCTCCAGTACTTTCAAAAGGAATTCCCCAACATGATCAAATCCCATGACTCTTCCACACATGAACTTAGCAAGATAAACGCTAAGTTGGCCGAACTAGACGAGGTTGATATGGAGCTAACTAAGTTCAGCACTGAATGGAACCAACTGAAAGAAGACGTCAAGGCCAATGAAGCTAACATTACTGCAACTTCCAATGAAATCCAGGACCTTAAGACTAAACTGGCAGAAGCTGAAGGTCGACTAGACGGACTTCAGATTGAGTCCAAGAAGCTGGCCAAGCATCATGATGAGCTGAAGGCTGGGTCAAAAAGTCAGAAGATGAAGTTGAATCTCCTAGTCGAAGAAATTCCAAGTCTCCATGGGTAGCGGGAAACACTTGAAGTCCAGCTTGGTAACTTTGATACCTCCTGGGGAAAGCTCAAGAACAGCCTTGAAGGCCTCATGTAGGTCTTGATCTCAAAACTTACTCCTTCTTTCGATTTGGGCCTGTAATAACTTTAACTTTGTTCCTTTTGTGCTTAGCCTGGAACTTTCTTTTAACTGGCTTAGGGTACTGGTTTGATTTGATGATATGTGACCTGAACTTGAGGCCTTTATGAATTTTGCATGACAGGTATTATGGCCTCCGTTCAGGCCCTATTGGTAGATCCCTCTATGGTTTATTAACAATATTTTCCCCAAAATCTTTCATTTCCCACATAGTAGGATAATGATGTTTTAGGTACTTTCCATTTGTCAAATGCTTAAACAGGCCACCACTTAAGTCCATAAGAAGATAGACGTTACCTCTAAGGACTTGAGCAATCTGATAAGGTCCTTCCCAGGTCGAGGACCACTTGCCATATCTTGAATTCTTTTCCCCTAAAGGAAATACGGCCTTCCAAACCAAGTCACCTTCAGAAAAGCTCTTCTTTCTTACACGTTTGTCATAAGATCTGGCAACTCTTCTCTTCTGAACCAACATGTGGTCAAGGGCTGTGAGTCTAACTTCATCTAATTCTTCGAGTTCTACCAACAAAGCCTGAGTATAATCTGCACGAGTGAGGCCATGTTGATATGCTATCCTTGCTGATTTCACCGCCACTTCCATTGGTAGGACTGGATCATGTCCATATACCAACATATAAAGGGTTATATTGGTAGCTTCCTTCTTTGAAGTTCTGTAGGCCCACAAGGCCTCAGAGAGTAACTCGTGCCAAGCCCTTGGATTATTTTCCACCATTTTCTCTATAATATTGACCAAAGTCCTATTGGTGGACTCGGCTTGACCATTCCCTTGTGCATACTAAGAAGTGGAGTTGGACATGATGATGTTTTGCTGGGCAGCAAAGTTGACTACTTGTTCTCCCATAAATATTGTACCCCTATTTGCAACCAAATGTTCAGGTAGTCCAAACCTATGGATGATTCTTTCCTTGATCACCTTGATTACTTCTTATTGATCCATAGAATTTAATGGCACTGCTTCTGCCCACTTAGTAAAATAGTCTGTGGCTACCAAGATGTAAGTATGATTTCCTGAAGAGGGCGGATAAATTTTTCCAATTACGTCAAGGGCCCAACCTCTAAATGGCCAAGGTTTGACCACAGCATGATAATCAGCTGCAGGAACACGCTGGATTGGGCCATGAGCTTGGCATGGTTGACATCCTTTAGAAAAACGAATGCAATCCTCTATAATGGTTGGCCAATAGTATCCATACCTTCTAATTAGCCATCTCATCTTTATCCCTGATTGATGAGCTCCACAGATTTCTTCATGGACTTCACTCATGACCCTCATGGCCTCAGGGTGCCCTAAACACCTTAAAAGTAAATCATCCTCAAAGCTTTTCTTGTATAATTCATCGCCCACGAGGATATAGCTCATAGCCCTTCTCCTTACCTTCCTAGAGGTTCTATGATGGGGCCCCTTGAGGAAAGAAATAATAGGTGTACGCCAATCATTCTCTGGTTCATCATCTGATTCTTCACCTGTGAAGTCAGAAGTAAATACCTCCAATCCTAGACCTCTTCTTCTAACAGAAGGTAACAACCTCTTTTGGACTGTGATGATCTTGTGGATTATTTCTGGAGATAGCTTTAGATGTGTTAAGGCTTGAGGCAAGCTGTTGGCTTCAATGTTCATACTCCTTGCAACGTGTTTGACAGTTACATTATCAAAATCTTGAATTAATTGCACTGCTGCCATATAATAAGGAGCCAAGTCCTCACTATAGCATTTGAACGTTCCCACCAAGTGATTGATTATGAGGTTTGAATCCCCAATTATCTTTACTTCTCTGGCCTCTAGATCTCTTAGGATCTCAAGGCCTATAACAACTGCTTCGTATTCAGCTTGGTTATTTGTACATGGGAAATCAAATTGAAAGGACAATTCAGTCCTCAGGCATTGAGGAGAAATAATAATTACTCCACAGCCTGAGGCCTGCTGAGTCCTTGATCCGTCAAAGAGCAGTGTCCAAGGAGTAAGTGATATCTCAAGGGCGTTTAGACTTATCTCAGACTCATCGCCGATATCCACGCATGGATGATCAGCAAGAAAATCTGCTAAGGCCTGGCCCTTTACAGCCTTTGAGGAACGTATTGAAAACTAAACTCCATTAGAGCTAAAGACCATTTGCCGATTCGGCCTCTCATGATTGGCCGAGAAAGCAAGTATTTAACTAGGTTTGTTTTACTCATAATGTAAACCAAAATAGGAAGCATGTAGTGCCTCAATTTTATTGCTGAAAAGTACAAGGCAAGACAAATCTTTTCAATAGGAGTGTATCTCCTTTCACAAGGACTCAACAACCTACTCAAATAATAAACTGCCCGTTCCTTTCCTTGAGCGTTATCTTAAGCCAAAAGGTCTCCAATAGAGCCTTCAGCTGCTGAGATGTAAAGCTTCAACGGCCTGTTCTTGATGGGAGGCATAAGGACTGGAGTCGTTGCTAAATAGCCTTTGATCTCATGAAAGGCCTTATGATGGTTTGCCTCCCAAACAAAAGCGTCATGGTCCTTCAGCTTCAAGAGTGGAGAAAAGACTTGAACCCTTCCAGCTAGGTTTGAGATAAACCTTCTCAAGAAGTTGAACGAACCCAAGAGCTTCTGCAACTCCTTCTTGGTGGTAGGAGGCTTCGCTACCATAATTGCTTTGGCCTTGTTCTTGTCAACTTCAATCCCTCTGTTGTGGACCAAGAATCCAAGGAACTTGCCTGCGGAGACTTCGAAGGCACATTTCAAGGGGTTTACTTTCAAATCAAACTGTTGCATTCTCAAGAAAGACTTCCTCAAGTGTTCCAAATGTTCATCATAGGACTGAGACTTGACCACTATATCATCAATGTAGATCTCCATGAAATGGCCAATGAAATCATGAAATATGGCGTTCATCGCTCGCTGGAACAAAGCACCAGCATTCTTTAGGCCGAAGGGCATTACGACCCACTCAAAGGTTCCTAGGGCTCCAGGACACCTAAAAGCGGTCTTAGCCGTATCGGCCTCGTCGATAAAGATCTGATTGTAGCCAGAATGCCCGTCCATGAAGGACAAGGCCTCTTCACCAGAAGCTCCATCTACCAACTGATCTATGACTGGCATTGGATACTCATCCTTTGGGAAAGCCAAGTTCAAGTTTCTGAAGTCTACACACACTCTGACCTTGCCGTTCTTCTTAAGTACTGGCACAATATTAGAGAGCCAAGTAACATACCTGGCTGTGCGTATGAACCCAACATTGAAAAGGCATTCGATCTCATCTTTGACCTGTAAGTAAACCTCATTGGACATCCTCCTTAGCGGTTGTTTGAAAGGTCTGAATTCTGGTTGTATAGGCAACTTGTGCTCCACTAAGTCTTTGGACAGACCTGGCAGCTCTTCATAAATCCAAGCAAAATAGGACTTGAATTCCCCTAAGAGCTGGATGAACTTTTCCTTCACGTCCTCTGGCAGAAGTTGACTAATATATACAGGTTTGGGATTCTCTGAATCTCCCAAATCAACTTCTTCTAAAGGATCTTGCACGTCAGCCTTTAAATCATCCAACTTGGCTGGGGCTGCTTCAAGGTCTTCCAGGCAGATTTCATCAAGATCTTCAACCAGGTTTTCGTCTTCGTTGATTACTTTGGCCGCACAGGCCGAAAAATCTTCCTCAGACTATCTTGACTTCCTATCAGCCTCTTCTCTAGTGAATAGGCTTCAAACTTTGACAAGGTGGTCCGAAGGGCCACATGTTTCTTTGCTTCTGAAGGGCTTACTGACATTGAGAAGGGTGTTTGGATGAAGCTATAATCGGCCTGCTTGACTCCGTAATCATTGGACCGATTAATTCTTGAAAAAGTGCCTTCACTTCTTCAGCTGACTTGTTGTTATGAATAGGGGCTATTCTGTGGCGGCCATACTTGTCAAGGCCTGCCACCTTCATTGGACCAACCCCCTCATCATATAGGGGGGCCTCAGCATGGTTAGTAGAGGCCTTGAATGGTCTACGGTAAGCCCATATTACCTCCACGTCGTCTTAATTCCAAAAAATAAGACATTGGTGAAGGGTTGAGGGGACCGCTAGACAGGAATGAATCCAATCTCTCCCTAGTAGAACATTGAAGAAAGAGTGTGAATTAACAACAAAGAAAGGTGTTGTTAAGGTCTTGGACTCTATCGTTAAATTCATGATCAAAATACCTTGGCATGCTGTCTCCTTCCCAGTGAAGTCAGTCAAGGTGGCGTTGCATGAAACCAGGTCTTGATCAGTCTTCCCGAGCCTCTGCATCATGGCCTTAGGAATGAGATTGGCTGCTGAACCGTTGTCTACCAGGATACGGTTCATTGGCATCCCATCAAGGCAACCAGCAATGTACAAGGGCATGATGTGTTTGTTCATCGTGGGACTCGGCCTCTCAAAGATCACGCTAGCTGCACGATTTTCATTCTTCTCTTCGGTCTCGTCCTTCAGCACAATCACTGAAGGCCCATTCAGTCCTACAGAGAAGGACTCATTTAAAATCTCCGCTGTCTGCCCCATCTCTACAACATCTCCCTTCATGGCTGTTGGAGTGTTGTCCTTGGCTTCCAGATCTGCTGGTAAGAACATGATCATGTTGCATTGCATGTTATGACCCTGTCCAGGCACAAACACCTTAGCCTGTGGATTCAACTTCGACTTGCTCCCCGAGTCTGGCCTCCTTGGTTCAAGGGCTGTCTTCTGGGTCAAAGTGACTTGTCTCGGTGAAGACTGAATCCTAGCTTCTTCAAGAGTTCTTTCCAAGAGAGGTTGTTTCTTCGATTCAGCGGCTTGCTTCGTAGGCAGTTGGGTAACAGCCTCTTTGTATGTCTTTCCCGAGGGTGCTTGCTTCTTAGGTAAAGTCTTTGGAGGAGGCTCGATGATAGCCTCTTCCACAGTCCTTTCTAAGGGCTTGTATACTCTTTTGGCCTTAAGTTTTTCAACCACAAGCTCTTCTACCAGGACTTTCACCTTTGTTTCTTCTTTGGGGTCGTCTTCAATCATTGGGTCATCCAGTAGATCTGTTTTTTCATCAGCCTTTCTAGCTGCCTGCCTGAATCATTAGCAGTGCCTTTTCTGAGATCTAGATAAAGGTGGAGGTTCAGAAGGAAACTTTGGATGTTCAACCCTATGCCACTCATCTGGAGGAGTGACTGGAGGTCTCACAACCCTTGGTTTATCCCTGGAAGGAGGAGATATCCTCAAGTTAACGAGCTCATCTTCAATTTCAACCAACCTTGGTTGAATTCGGTTGAACACAGATTCGCGTACAACCCTTCTCCCTTTAAACCTACGTGGCTCTTTAGGACTTGGTTCAGCCCTTCCCATAATAATGCTTTTCAGGACTGGCTTGCTAGGACTGGCATGATGTCCACACTCTGTGCACATCATGGAACAAGTTGGTTTCTCTGGTTTCTTCACTCCCGAAGGTTTGGACCACCAAGAGTTCAGTTTTTCGAACCTTCTAACCCGCTCAGTCCTGACTTCACCCTCATCATAATAAGGATCCCAATACCTGCCTGGGCTGGATTTATAGACTGCTCTGGAAGGGGCTTCCAAACTTATCTTCTTCCTAGGAACAATCCTAGGCATGTCCCTCATATTGACGGAGACCATATTTGTACTCAGCCCTGAAGGAAAGGGATTGCCATCCACCCCCATGGGCTGCTTGTCTTTCTCGGGAAATTTGAACTCTCCCCGTTCAATTTTGTTATGGATATCATTTCTAAATACTATGTAGTTATTAGTAGTATGACTCCAAGAATTGTGATACTTACAATACTCTTTGCCCTTCAGTTCTTCCGGAGTTAGAATCTTATGACCAAAGGGCAATTTGAGCAGCTTGTCGGCTAGGAGTTGATCAAAGACAGCTTCAGCCCTACCCATGTCGAATGTATAGGTCCTGGTTGACTTATTGAAAGTGCTCTGGGCTGGCTGCTTTGTGGGCTCCATCTTGATAAAGGCCTTGCAAACGTATGGCTTTTTGTTGATGATTTCAGCCACTGCCACGTTTGGGTATGCCTCTGCTTCCACTGCAGCAACCTCGTAATTAGGGTCGCCGTAATACGTCCCTTTGGATGCCGTCTTCCTGTCCTGCTCTTCCGCCAAGAACTTTTCATAATGAGAAGCCTTAGAAGATAATTCGAACAGGTCTCTGAACTCCGTTCCATAAAACTTCTTTTTCATTTCAAAGCCCAGGCCGTTTAATGCTATACGCACGTATTCGGCCTCAGGAAGGACTATCTTGCATTTAAATCGAGCAGTTTTGAAATGTAAGAGGCAGGACTCCACAGACTCTAGATGGGTTTGACGATAGCATGACAGGTCCGCCAACGTCACTTCTGGTTCTACCCTGTAGAATTGCTGGTGGAACATCTCCTCTAACTGTGCCCAGGTCTGCACCGAGTTAGGTGGCAAGTTGATGTACCAAGTGAAGGCTGTCCCAGTAAGAGAGTTGGAAAAAAGCCTCAACTTCAGTGCATCAATGGTTCCAACCTCTCCACATTGAACTTGAAACCTGGCAATGTGCTCCCACCGTTGTCTGCATGCTCTCACCATTGAAGGTCTGAAATTCTGGGACTCTATAACCCTTTGGGAAAGGTGTATTGTCCACCTCCTCAATATAAGGCTTCCTATACATTAGCCTTCCCAAAGGTCTGAAACCAGGTCTTAACTGCTCCTGGAGCAGATTCAAGACTTGATCCCTTCCCATGACTAGGTTTGGCTCAGGAGGCGGCTGTGGGTACGCCTCTTGTGCCTGGTGGTTCTGGGTTGGACTTGCCCCCCGAGTATTAGAGCTTTAAGGAGTACGTGTAACTCCTTTGTCCTTTCCAGAGCCTTGGCCTCCTTGCAAAGGCCTTCTGTCTGTCTTGTCAGACTTGTCAAGCTTGTTCTGGTCCTCGACCAAAATAAACCTTTGATTGTTATTCGGAGGCGTCGAAGCTCCTCCAATCACGACTCCCTTCTCTTTTTGCCCCTCGAGTGCAGGGCTATTAGATGAAGTGGCATGGTAAAATGTCTGAGGAGGGGGAGGAACCCCCAATAAGCCAGCTTGGTCTTAACCGTTGTCAAAGACACCAAACTGTGAAAAGTCCTGCCGCTGATGAGCGAATGTTAGCCTCTCTGTAAGCGTAGCAACCATTTTGTTGATTGCTATGGTCAGAGGTTTCAAGGACTGAGTGAACGATTGCGAGATTGACTGTGTAACGTTGTGGGAGATCTCACGTCCTGCCATGAACATATAATTTTTGACGCTGTCGGTAGCGTCGCTAAGATCTTGGGCGCTGATCTGAGGACCAGCTTCCTCGAGTAATGGCACGTCGACTGCCACTCCCTCAGGACTCTGTGGTGGATCCGGAATGGGTGGATCCGGTTGGTGTTGCGGCTTCCTGACCATGATAAAACCCTTAGACGATTAGGGTCCCACCGGGTATGCCAAAAAGATGTTCGGCTCCGAAATGGCTCAAGGACTGAGCGGGTGTGCCAAGACTTGTCACATCTAACGTAAAGGGCTGAGCGTCCCTTTTCTGACTTCTTAACCGTGAGGGCGATAGTGCTGCAAACCTAAGGGCTGGATTGCAGTGTTGGTTCATGGTTTTGCCTCTACGAGCGAGGACTTAATAATTTTCTAACCGTGTAGGAAAAGAAGTAGTAACGTAGAATGACTTTATTATATCGTAATAATAAGGTCGGGGATACAAGAGAGATATGAATAACTTTATTATGTCGTAATAATAAAGTTGGGGTACAAGAGAGATAGAAAACTCGAACTACTTGGAGAAGTAATTGAGTGACGATGAGAAAAGTGAGATAATTGCTTCGCTGGGAATGCTTTGGTTTTTTAAGCGTTGAGCTTGATTGGTGTGGGAACACTTTTTTCTTCTCGTCTTTTAGTATTTATAGGCCAAGAGTCTTCGAATTTTCTGCATGCAAGGAGCTTGTTGTCCTCTTCTCGTGACGACACGTGTCTCATGTCTCCCGATTCTCTCTCCATGATGCCACAGTTGTGGGATGTATGCACATGTGCTTTTTCCATCGTGGGAGGGTTACTGGAAGTGAAAAACTAATTCCCCACATGTTAATTCTTGATCATGGGTAGTTGAGAGAATAATGAGCCATGTATTTCTCCCCCACTCCTTATTTCTGTGGGTAATGGCCAAGTAGTGGGCCACCTCATCCCTTTTTCCGTGGGTCTCTTGGATAATGGGTCACTTAATCAAATTAAATGGTCTTCTAATGTATTCAACCCATAAAAACACCTATCGAATTTAAATAAGTCATGGGCGGACTGAATTCTTTTTGCAAATAGACCCACGACTCTCAAACTCGAGCCCAAATCGAACTAAAATTAATTAGGCCTAATTATCCCTGTCTTGGCTCATTAATTTTAACCCAATACATCTCTATTTTTTGGCTCAATTTAATTAATAGATAATTAAATGGCCTTTCAACTCTTGCCCAGGACTGGGTGTCAAAAACGGGTGTAAACACATACTCTCCTCCTCCTCCTCCTCCTTCAAGACCGTGTTAACTAAAAACAAGTCAACGGCTGTTTCAGCGTCATACACCACATCTCTAATTCGTGCCTCCAGTTTTTTCGCTCCTTCGTGGTCTTTAAACTTGATCTGTAAATCCTTAAGGAAGGCTATTAGCAATTGTAGATGCTTGTAAAGCCAAGCAATTTGCTCCTCCTCTTCCCTAATCAAATCCCTGTTGTAGCTCATTAACTCATCCAAGTTTTCCATCAGAAAACTTGCCATAGATTCAGCCATGACTTTCTACCTCTCTCTCTCTCTCTCTCTCTCTCTCTCTAGTTGCCTAGATGGTGTTCTACTGCTTATCTCTTGTTTCAATTTGAGGATGAAAAGCAAAGAACCCAGAAATGAAAAAAAAAACCCAAACTGGAGAGTTGATACACGTAAGTGGGGCTCCAAATATTTCACTTGTAAAATACGACAAATAGAACGCGGCACACCTAATTTCAAAGAATTTTCAACCAATGCCGATAATAAAAAAAAATGGATTTTTCAACCAGACTAAAGGAAGACTTCTTTAAGATATAATTATGCAAAGTAAATTTTTTTTTTAATGGGATATAGGGAAAATTATTACTCCTCCCATTCCTTTATGTAAATCTCTTTTGTGAACTTTTTAACATTTTAAGAAGGCATGTAATGGTTGCACTCAGGGCCGGCCCTGATGATTGGATTGCCCAAGCCCGACTCCAAACTTGGTTGTTCATGTACTATTAAGTCATACTCCCTCCGTTCTAAATAAATGTCCGGCGCGCAATTTTAAGCCTTTAAAAAGATGCATTTTTTTGTAAAAATAATTTTTTTTTCACAAATCAATAGATATCAATGAGTTCTTTTAAGTTGTGAAAAAAATTTAAATTTTTTAATGAAAAAATGCACTTTTTACAGGCCTAGTTTTGCACGCTGAATATTTATTTAGAGACCGGAGTAATAAATAGAAAGACATACCTAAATCATCCTAACATTATGCTTTTAGCTTGAATTACATCAAATAATCATGATCATAATGCAACCTCGGTCATATTTCTTTATGACCACTCCTCTCCACCAAAGCAACTATAACATCTATTGTAGCGACCCTAATTTCTTATAAATAAAATTTTAAGTTTAATAAAAATTACTTTTACTTGATTGTCCCTTTATTTAATTAATTGAGTATTTATAAGATTAAACAAATCTTGTTTTAATAAATTTAGATTTTTAGGCCTTAATATATATTCATACCCATTCATGGAAAGAGAGATTTCCGAAAATGAAAGAGGGAGAAGTTGGGATTTTATCCAAATTCCCATCAGGCATGCCTATGACAGCCTATAATGTATATTTATATATAGCTATTAAGAAAAGATAATGGAAGGAGAGATTTTACCGAGAGAGGATAGGGAGAAAGAGAGTAGATTGTCCATCAGTTCTTCCCTTTCCACTTGTACTGCACCATCATTAAACCAGCTTGGTAGTAGCTCTTCAGGGCTAGGAATTTTAAAACTTAAAAAAAAGGAGTGTGTGTACCAGGGAGAGAGAGAGAGAGAGATTGCTGAGAAGAGGGAAAGGATGGGATTTCTTTTTATCCAAATCTCCATCTATCATGACTGTTGCCAGGCTATAACATCCTATGTATATATGGCTTATAGGAGGGAGAGAGAGAGAGGGGGGGGGCAGAAATGGCCGAGAGAGGAAGAGAGAGAAGGGAACAAACACTTACACTACTCATCATTTCCCTCTATCTTAATTACAATATAGCCTGTGAATGTGTAGCTCACCAATGACAAGACAAGAGAGAGAGAGTGCGTGTGGATATTGCCGAGAGAGAGAGGAGCAATGAGATAAGATTTTTCACCAGATTTTTCATCCCTCATGCCTCATCATTCACCCTATTATAGCCTTGCCCAGGCTAGAAATTAAAATATGAGGAAGAGGGTGTGTGTGTGCGCGCCGTGGAGAGGGAGGAGAGAGAGAGAGATGAGAGGCCTATATATACCTTCACATACTTCCCATTTTTGGGCATTCCACTTACTTATGTTCTTTCCCATTTGGGAAGCTAAATAGAGAAAGGAACGAGGGAGGGAACCACTGTAGGAAAAGGGAAAAGAAAAGTCAGTTTTATACCACCAACCACTAATCACATCATCACTCATATAACTGTTCTTCAAAAAAATAAATTCTACACTTTTACCATTATTTTTAGGTCTTGAGAAAGAATACTAGAATTTCGGTCAAT
Organism: Rhododendron ovatum; assembly: GCA_019656835.1. Classification (NCBI taxonomy): domain Eukaryota; kingdom Viridiplantae; phylum Streptophyta; class Magnoliopsida; order Ericales; family Ericaceae; genus Rhododendron; species Rhododendron ovatum. The sequence goes on from CM033799.1 coordinate 17,437,369, forward strand.
CCTAGACCAAAAAGAAACGTACCGATCACCTGACCCGACGCCATCATAATCAACCCGCTACCGCCAAGAAGTAAGGTAGAAACCTCCTACTTGCTCACCTAAATATAGTAGTGCTACGTGTTCATTGATTTTTAAAAAATATTGATCTAGAGAATTTTATAGTTTACCCGCATAATTAGTTTGTTGGAAAAATCAAAATGTTAACATCAGAGTAGTTATAATTTCCGTTATACACTGTATAAAGAAAAAACCCGGAGTAATTGCTTGTAACGTTGCTTGAAGAGACAATGGAGTAATTACAGGACCTTTAAAAAAAAAAAAAAGAGTTAACTGGCATGAATGAAAAGTCTACACTTGCTAGTGTACTGACTTTGGTTTTTTTTTTTATTAATTTAGAAAAGAAGCAAGCACACAGTCACTTTTTGGTTGGCGTGGGAAAGGTTTTCCAATTATCAACCTACTGACTTTTGTTTTGACGTGGAAAAGAAGCAAACCCAGTATACTTTATTTACCAGTGTATTGATTTTTGTCCTAGTTTAGAAAAGAAGGATATGGAATACGTTTTTATTTTACTTCATTTTATTATTAGAAAAGCATGAAAGTAGGATTTAGTTCTACATGATTTTAGCAAGCTTTGAAAGAATAATGTGTTCGCGAGAAAAAGATGCATGTTTACGAGACACGAGAAACGAGAAAACGATATTCCGAAAAAAAATAAAAGAAAAGAGCAAAAGATAAATTTTGACATGTGTAAACCTGGGAGACCGGAACGGCGGAACCAGTGTTTGGGAATATGTGAGTAAACCTGGGAGACCGGAACGGCTGAACCAGAGTTTGAAAATGCATGGTCGACCGTCATTCTAAAAGAGGGAGTAAACGGAACCAGTGCTAAAGGAAAATAATTGATAATAAGTGAAATTGACGTTTTGACACAGAGTACGATACACTATTCTAAACTCGACACTTGACACTTTTATTTTTATGATATCTCTATTTGTTGATTTGAATATTATGTTGATGTCTTGTAAAGTAGATATATTTTTTGGTAAAGTATGGGACATAGAGGTAGGAGTTAGCTATTGAGCTTTATAGCTCACGGTGTTACTTTTGTACCTCTGGCCTTTTATGCCAGACTTAGAAGGTGAACAGGAGACGTACTATAATCTGGAGCAGTATGGAGTTGAACAGAATATCGCTGAGGAAGACGGCCACCCTGAAGAGTAGAAATTCCCATAGTACCCCTCCCTATCCTTGAATAAATGAAATCTTGATTTGGGAATAATCTGGGATGTAATGACTTATTATTCTACTTTTATTTAATAAATGTTTATGTTTGAATAAAATAGTTATAATTAATGTTCCCAAAAATTTGGGGCGTTACAACTTGGTATCAGAGCTTTAGGTTAAATACCTCGGCCATGGGTAGAATGGGTAGACCATAAGATAGTTTGACCAATGTATAAACGTGAAATTGAGTTTAAGTTTACCGTCCCAAATTAGGTGGAATTTTGACACAACAATCTCCGGATTGAAGCAAGGTGTGGAAATTGGCATTACCACCGAGCTGGAAATTCTCGAACAATTGGATGATGACTTAAATCAAAGATCGAATATAGAACCTAGAATTCCAAAGTTTCCCTTTAGAGTTAATAAAACTCAGTTTTAAAACGTTACTAATTGAGGTATCTTTCCTTTTGTAGATGGACCCAGCATTGATAGCCGAGATCCAAAACTTTAGGGACATCCACCATACCGTACTCGACCATTTGATAAACGACCCCTACTTTGCCCAACAATTTCCCTTGCTGGACGAATACTGTAACGCCCCATATTTTGGGTACGTTAAACAAAACATTTTATTGAAATAAAAGCTGAGTCTGGCTCTTTATTACAAACAAAACATAAAGGAAGTACTTTTATTACAAACGGGAGGGAACTAAGGTTCCTAACTACAGCTCCGCTTGTTCTTCCATCACGGCTAGCTCCTCGGCTCCAAAGGCCTCCAAGGTGTAAAGCTCGCCCTGCTCATCTATGAGATCTGACATATTATACCCGCGTCACCACCGGTATAATATGCCAGGGTCACCAAAAGGCAACACCGTGAGCTTAACGCTCAATAGCATAATCCAAACCCTCTAACCCTTAACTTATGAACATAAAAGCATAATAACAACAATTTAGATCATGCATAAAGCCCAAACAAGTATTCAAATCCACGTTCCTTACTCAACTAACGTTGTGTTCATCTTTTAGACTCATCGTAGACCATGTCATTACTTCACTTTCCTTTTTATCCAAAAACTCCTTTTTAACTCACCCAACCTCGGTTCCGCCGCGCCGGGTTCCCGAGTATCCTCACAATGGTTCCGCCGCGCCGGGTTCCCATTGGCACACAACCGCATTGGCTCCGTACCGCGGATAACCAAGCACGCACCCACCTCGGTTCCGCCGCGCCGGGTTCCCGAGTATCCTCACAATGGTTCCGCCATGCCGGGTTCCCATTGGCATACACACAGACATCTAACTCACATAATGCACCCAAAACCGGTCATTATATAGTTTCAAAATAATTTCCTTCCTCGAATACACACTTTTTCATCCTTGTTAACACACCCTAGGTGCCATGTCTCTACTATCTTGTTTCTCGTGTCACGTTTATCATGCATAGACTCCGTGGTGTAAGACATTCCATACATCAAGTACTTTATCAAATCTCATAAATGAATACAACAAAATTATCCAACTTTTGACCACATAACATGCTTGAATCATAATAACAACATCATGCGTCTTATATAATCTCACAAAGATATCTTATCTACTTCACATATAACGTTCAAAGTTACTTTCAAATGAACTTGTTTGATACAAAACTACTTTATACTTAGATAGAAGGTAAGTATAACTACTTGGGATGGAAGTTAAGGAAATCCTACATATACGTAGAGATAGGGGACAAGGAATTCTACCGTGCTTCTTGGCGGTAGAAGAAAACTAAGAAGATTCGGTCGTCGGTTTTGGATTTCGGCGGCGTAACGTCGTCGGTTTGCTTCGAAAGGAAGAGATATGAACTTTTCTCTTCCTAGAAACAACTTTCTAACTTAACTAAGCTACTTTAAAGATCTAACGGTGGTTTTGGGAGGTGGTTTGGTGGTTTCTCTCAAGAACACTCAAGAACTCAAGAAAGAAGAACTTTGGAAGCAAGAACACTAAGAAATTCTAGAGAGAAGTTGGAGCAAAGTAAGAAGGTGTGAGTTTAAGCTTGGAATGAGCTTCTATTTATAGGCAAAGGCTCTCCCTCTCTCCCTCTTGGCCGGCCCCTCTCTCTCTCTCTCTATGTCACACTTTATTTCACATGTCATGCTTTGATTGAAAGGTTGGAAGCTAAATTGGTAGGCTTGCATGGCTATGTTAGTCCTTGGATGGGATTCTTGGAAGATATGTTGCCATGGAGGAGACATGGGTACAAGATTCTTGGTTTAAACAAATGAAATTGGTACAAAGGAGGACAATGGAGGTAGATATGGAAGATATACATCTTCCAAGTTTGAAAAGATGAAGAATCACCAAGTACAAGTCCCATCTTTCTTCTTCTTCCTTCTTCTTTCCCTCTCTCTCTCTCCCTCTCCCTCTCCCTCTCTCGGCCTCTCTCTCTCTCTCTCTCTCTCTCTCTCTCTCTCTCTCTCGGCTTTCTCTCTCCTCTCTCTCTCTCTTTCTCTCTCTCTCTCTCTCCCATGTACTAGCTATATACATATGCATATATATGTACAAACATGTAAGAATACAAATAAATATAGGGTACTTTTGTACAAAAGGGCAATTTAGTCTTAAAGGGTCAAGATTTTCCCCAATAAACAATTATAAAGTACGAGTACTTTAATTAATAAAATAATGTACTTTTGTACTCCCGGGAATCTTAACAAAACATTAGTTTAATGGGATAAGTACTTTGTTTGAAAGATGATCCTATTACCCAATGGTTAATAGAATCCCTAATGGTTATTATCCAAGGGATAATAAGGTACTAGTACTTTAAATTATAAATTATGTTTTTGGAAAGACTACATGTCCTTTTAATAAAATCCCATGTGTTTATATATATATGTACTTAACCATTTAAATAAAGAAAAGGCTTTTGTCCAATGGGTAAAGATTACCCTAATGGTTATTAACCAATGGTCCAAGGTTACTTGGGTACTTTTATTAAAAAAATAATAATTAAAAGTACTTTTCAAATGTCAATCATAGTACTTTTATTTAAATCTTTCAAAATCCTTTTATTATAAAGAAATGGGTTTCTTTTATCCAATGGGTAATAATTCTCCTAACAATTATCGTCCAAAGGATAAAGAATAAAACCAAAATAATAAAAGAAAATAAATAATCAATTCCTAGTCTAGGGTGCAAAAGGTTCAAAAAGGTTCAAGAGGGTAAAATGGTCATTCTTTGGTTAGGGAAAAGTAACTAGATAGCTTTCTAGTTAGGTTACTCCATCAAGCCGGTTAGAAGCAAACTATGCTTGCTAAGTCGGACTAAAAGTCAAGAAACGATTCTTTGAGGGACTAAAGTGCGATTAGGGCTTCTAGTCGGGAAATACGATAATAAGGCATTCGATTTCTTAAAGACCAACCGTAATACAAATTAAATAAGAAAACCAACAAGCAGTTAAGAGAAATTAAGAAATTTCGAATAACAACGAGATTTTTATTGAACGAAAAATCGGAGTTGTTACAAATACTATCGGACCTTTGGAGTTTGGCCACCAATGGATGTGTTGGTAGATGAAGAGGAGGAGCCTGCAGAAGAGTAACCAGAGGAAGAAGACCCGGAAGAATGGGAGAATGAGGAGGAGCCTGAGATACAAGCAAACGCTTGGATGAATGACCATGGTATGGGCGAGCAAGTGCAAGTCGAAATTGAAGCAATACCAGAAGAAGAGCCGGAACCAGAGAGCGATGTGGAGGAGTTATGGGATCACCTTCGTGACCATAGAAAAATTTAACACCATGAAAAGTTGTTACTCAGAACTGATTCCATTATGAGGAGAAGAGGAAATGAAGACCTAGCAGTAGTTAGGCTTATTTAAATAAAACTTGTGCTAAGAAGAATTTGTAGGAGCTAGGAATATGTGTGGTAGTATTGCGACTAGTATGTTATGTTGTTGACTTATGTGGAGATTATTAATAATAATAAAAAAATTGTTGCTACGATGCTGGTGTTTTTACCTTATTTCAGCACGATTCCCAATATTCTTAAGTCTAATATATAATTTTTACTTGTAGATATGGCTGCACCTAGCTCCGCCGCTGCCTTGAGTTTCTACCGGTCTATACAAGTCCCAGCCAACTCCCTGCCTCTACCACCACCAGTGTACGACCGAGACACTGACTCTGACCTCTACGACGTCCCAGTGATCGAGGAGACACCACCTGCACCACCCTGCAAGCACATAGACGTGGGGTACCTGTTTGACACGCCACTAGCTGGTCTTTCCTACTCTCCAATCGAGACCTTGGAGGAACTCCCCCTTCAGACTGAAGCTGAAATACAAGAACAACTTCGTCGCCAAGAAGAGTACGAACTAGAGCAAGCTGAAAAAAGCTCACATGGAGGCACTCAAGATTCACTTTGGACTCCGTAGGAAGTAGGTAGAAGTGAAATGTTAGAATAAGGAACGAAATTATCCTCTGTTAACTCTCCGTAGTGAATCGAGGACAATAGATCCATGTAGTAGGATGTAGTTGTTTATTTTCCTTAATCAGCATCTTGTACCTTGCTTTTATTAATAAAAGTTTCAATTAGGTTTACATTTCTGTCTCAAGTATTATATTGGTATAAAGGATTAGTATGTATATATATGTACATAGATATATAAGATACCATGCTGAATCCCCAAAAATCTGTAAAATTGTAGATGGTGCTCACACGCAATGGGGTAGGTAACAAAAATAATGACCGCAATGGAGAGTCATCCAATGGCCATCCTAACCCAGCCAACGGAAATGTGGATTTCGCTCAACTCTTACAAGCCTTCACCGCAGCTATCAACAACGCCAATCGTCCACTGCCTCACGCTCACGTACCTGGACCGATGACTCGGGCTCAAGCTCCGAACGAGTTTTGTAAACGACGACCGCCGGCTTTCCACGGAGAACCTGAGCCAACCTTGGCCAAAGCCTGGCTTAAGGAAGTTAAAGTGATATTCAGCACCCTGGATATCGCTCAAGATGGGGACCGAGTAGCTCTAGCCACCTATCAGCTAAAGGGCGAGGCCCGTTATTGGTGGGAACTAATGGAGACAACTCACGATGTTGCAACAATGACGTTTGTTGAGTTTGAAAGCATCTTCCTAGATAAGTACTTCCCTGCACCGATCAAGCAGGCGAAAGCGCAGGAATTTCATAGTCTGCAATAAGGTTCAATGACGGTGACGCAGTATGCCGCCAAGTTCGAGGAACTGTCACGATATGCTCTAACTACTATTCCGACTGAGAATGACAAGGCAAGGAAGTTTGAATGGGGACTGAGTTCCTCTCGCAAGGCAGTAGTCGGCCATGAGTTTCCCACTTACTCACAAGTGGTGAAATGTGCTTTGAGGCTTGAAAGAGAAGACATGGATTTCAAGGCCAAGTGGAAGAAGACAGGAGTAAGTGCTGGAGGACCAATTTGAAGCAACCAAACCTTCAACACCAACAACAATCAGGGACCTTATCCAAAGAAGTCATTTAACCTGTAGCCAGGAGGTCAAACATGGAACGACACCAGGGCAGTGCAAAACCAACCACCAAGGCCATCGCAGGGCTTTATCCGCGATATTTCTACGGTTCAATGCTACAATTGCCAAGCAATGGGGCATTATAGCCGTGACTGCCCAAAGCCACAACGGGAGAGGCCTCGAGTGGATGGAAGTCAACCACCTCAACAATTCCGACAGACTGGTTTTAATAATCAGAATCAAAGTGGACCTCAACAACAGAGCAACAAATAGATCCAACCTCAGCAACACAATTGGAAAGGCAAGTAGCCGATGGGGAGTCAACAGAATACTGGAGGGCATGTCTTTGCTCTACAGACTGAGCAAGAAGAGTAGGATCCCTCTGTGATCCAAGGTACGCTACTATTATTCAGTACCTGCGTACAAGCCTTAATTGATTCTGGAGCATCACATTCGTTTGTATCTGCTACCTGCGTATCTACACTAGGATTAGAAATAGAACCCTTAAAATCAAACATGATGGTAACATCACCTTTGGGTGGGAAGTTAGCTGTTAATCTAATTTGTAAAGGGTGTGAGATAGAGGTAGCTGATCTACGTCTAATCTGTGACTTACGAGTGATCGATATGGCTGACTTCGATATAATTTTGGGAATGGATTGGCTATCATTCCACCGAGCTGTTATAGACTGTCATCAGAAAATGGTGACGGCTTTCGCTCCTGACGGAACCTGCTTCAAATTTAAGGGGGATCGACGGACTCCAAATTCAACGACAAGACAAACAAGGTGGCAGTACCAACTTTTTGGATGGCTAACTAGCCTCAAGTTGGGAGAAACTGATCGAATGGAACTGGAACTACCCCACATTGTCTGCGAGTATGTGGACGTATTTCCTGAAGAACTACCTGGGTTACCACCACAGCGAGAGATAGACTTCACCATTGAACTCCATCCTGGAACTGCACCAATCTCCATAGCCCCGTACAGAATGGCACCAGCTGAACTGAAGGAACTCAAGACTCAACTGCAAGATCTGCAAGAGAAGGGTTATATCCGGCCAAGCACATCGCCATGAGGAGCACCAGCCTTATTTGTGAAGAAGAAGGAAGGGACACTACGCCTTTGCATCGACTATAGACAGTTGAATCGGGTTACAATCAAGAATCGCTACCCTCTGCCTAGAATCGATGACTTGTTCGATCAATTGAGAGGAGCTACTTGTTTCTCAAAGATCGACCTTCGATCGGGGTACCACCAATTGAGAATTCGGGATGAGGATATCACCAAGACTGCATTCAGAACCAGATAAGGACACTATGAATTTGTAGTAATGCCATTTGGACGCACCAATGCACCAGCAGTATTCATGTGTCTCATGAACAAAATTTTTCAACCCTACCTAGATAGATTTGTGGTAGTGTTCATTGATGACATACCGATATACTCAACCACGAAGGAGGAGCATGAAGAACACCTTAGGATCGTACTGCAAGTGCTTAGAGACAACCAACTCTATGCAAAGGCTAGTAAGTGCGAGTTCTGGTTAGAGGTGGTTAAATTCCAAGGTCACGTGGTGTCTAAAGAGGGAATTGTAGTGGATGATAGCAAGGTGGAGGCCGTACTGGATTGGAAGCGGCCTACGACAGTGTTCGAAATCAGAAGCTTTCTGGGATTGGCTGGCTACTATCGACGATTTATTTGGGACTTCTCGATTCTTGCCAAACCAATGACAAGATTGACGCAAAAGGGAGTCAAGTTTGAATGGAGTGAAACCTGTGAGAAGACGTTTCAGGAGTTGAAGAAAAGACTAACCAGTGCACCCATACTCATCATTCCAGAGTGGGATGTAGGTTACACAGTTTACTGCGATGCTTCTAAAGATGGGTTGGGTTGTGTTTTGATGCAAAATGGGAAGGTTGTTGCCTATGGATCACGTCAATTGAGACTGCATGAAAAGAATTACCCTACGCACGACCTAGAGTTGGCAGCAGTAGTCTTCGCTCTCAAGTCGTGGCGTTACTATCTGTACGGCGAGCAATTTGAAGTTTTCACAGATCATAAGAGTCTCAAGTATCTGTTCACACAGAAGGAGCTGAATATGAAATAGAGGAAGTGGATGGAATATCTTGAGGATTACAATTCACTATGTCCTACCACCTAGGCAAAGCTAACGTTGTAGCCGATGCTCTGAGTTGCAAGAGACGATAGTAGAAAGCTAAAGTAGCCATGAAAGAATGGGAGATGGTAAAGACACTCAACGAGTTCAACCTGCAAGCGTCATCAGTCAATGGACAAGCACGCTTGTGCGCCTTTATGGCTGTACCTGCACTTCACCGAGAAATTTTACTTGCCCAAGGATTTGAACAGGATTGTGAATTTATACGGTCGTAGATTATGGTCGGAAAAGCACTTACTGGATGGAAGATTCACACCGACAACAGCCTCAGATTCAAAGGTTCGATCTTTGTACCAAATATCGGCACCCTTCGAGAAGCCGTACTACGAGAATTTCATCATTCGAACTTTGCTGTTCATCCTGGGGGTACTAAGATGTACCATGATCTGCGAAGGACATACTGGTGGGAGGGAATGAAGAAAGATGTAGCTAGCTTTGCGTCAACGTGTTTGGTCTGTCAACAAGTCAAAGCTGAACATCAGAAGCCCGGAGGGGATCTTCAACCTTTACCGATACCGACGTGGAAGTGGGAGCATATTTCCATGGATTTTGTGACCGGCTTACCCAAGACGCCTAAGTCTAACACTGCTATTTGGGTAATAGTTGACCGTATCACTAAATCGGCGCATTTCTTACCAGTAAAGATGACGGAGAACATGGAAGCTTTAAGTTTGCTTTACATCCAAGGAATTGTACGCTTGCATGGAGTACCTGTATCTATCGTATCTGACCGTGATCCAAGATTCATATCTAAATTCTGGAAAGGACTGCAAAAAGCTTTGGGAACGGACATTCGGCTCAGTACTGCTTTTCACCCACAGACGGATGGACAGACGGAAAGGACAATTCAGATTCTAGAAGACATGCTGAGGGCTTGTGCACTTGATTTCTCCGAAAATTGGGAACAACAGTTGTCTCTGATCGAATTTGCTTACAACAACAGCTATCAGTCAAGCATCGAGATGGCACCGTTTGAAGCTCTGTACGGAAGACCCTGTCGCTCACCGGTTTGTTGGACTGATGCTGGAGAAGCCGGATTGATTGGACCAGATCTCGTCAGAAATACGACTGAAAAGATTAAGGTGATTCGACAGAAGCTACTTACCGCCCAGAGTCATCAGAAGAGTTACTCGGACAAAAGGAGCAGACCCTTATCTTTCAAGGTTGGCGATCATGTGTTCCTAAAAATCAGACCACGTCGAGGAGTTATTCGGTTTGGGAAAAAAGGGAAATTGTCTCCACGATATATTGGGCCATTCGATATTTTGGCAAAAATTGGGAAAGTGGCTTACCGCTTAGCATTGCCACCACAGCTGGATCGAGTTCACAATGTGTTTCACGTGTCGATGCTTCGCAAGTACATTGCCCTTCCCACTCATGTTATCAACTGGGAGGATGTCACTTTAAACGAAGATACTGCTGTCGAGGAGCAAGTAGTAGAGATTCAAGATCATAGCGAAAAGAATATTCGAGGCAAAACGATCAAGTTGGTGCGAGTTTTATGGAGACATCAAGGAATTGAGAAATCTACCTGGGAACGAGAAGACGCTATCCGAGAAAACTACCCGCATCTTTTTACATCGTAGTATGTACTTAATTTCGAGGGCAAAATTTGTTAAGGGGGGTAGGTTGTAGCGACCCTAATTTCTTATCAATAAAATTTTAAGTTTAATAAAAATTACTTTTACTTGATTGTCCTTTTATTTAATTAATTGAGTATTTATTTGATTAAACAAATCTTGTTTTAATAAATTTAGATTTTTAGGCCTTAATATATATTCATACCCATTCATGGAAAGAGAGATTTCCGAAAATGAAAGAGGGAGAAGTTGGGATTTTATCCAAATTCCCATCAGTCATGCCTATGACAGCCTATAATGTATATTTATATATAGCTATTAAGAAAAGATAATGGAGGGAGAGATTTTACCGAGAGAGGATAGGGAGAAAGAGAGTAGATTGTCTATCAGTTCTTCCCTTTCCACTTGTACTGCACCATCATTAAACCAACTTGGTAGTAGCTCTCCAGGGCTAGGAATTTTAAAACTTAAAAAAAAGGAGTGTGTGTACCAGGGAGAGAGAGAGAGAGAGAGATTGCCGAGAAGAGGGAAAGGATGGGATTTCTTTTTATCCAAATCTCCATCTATCATGACTGTTGCCAGGCTATAACATCCTATGTATATATGGCTTATAAGAGGGAGGGAGAGAGAGACGGGGGGGAGGGGGGGGAAATGGCCGAGAGAGGAAGAGAGAGAAGGGAATAAACACTTACACTACTCATCATTTCCCTCTATCTTACAATATAGCTTGTGAATGTGTAGCTCACCAATGACAAGACAAGAGAGAGAGAGAGAGAGAGTATGTGTGTGGATATTGCCGAGAGAGAGAGGAGCAATGAGATAAGATTTTTCACCAGATTTTTCATCCCTCATGCCTCATCATTCACCCTATTATAGCCTTGCCCAGGCTAGAAATTAAAATATGAGGAAGAGGGTGTGTGTGTGTGTGTGCCGTGGAGAGGGAGGAGAAAGAGAGAGATGAGAGGCCTATATATACCTTCACATACTTTCCATTTTTGGGCATTCCACTTCCTTATGTTCTTTCCCATTTGGGAAGCTAAACAGAGAAAGGAACGAGGGAGGGAACCACTGTAGGAAAAGGGAAAAGAAAAGTCAGTTTTATACCACCAACCACTAATCACATCATCACCCATATAACTGTTCTTCAAAAAAATAAATTCTACACTTTTACCGTTATTTTTCGGTCCTGAGAAGGAAGACTAGAATTTTGGCCAATCCTAGATCAAAAAGAAACGTACCGATCACCTGACCCGACGCCATCATAATCAACCTGCTACCGCCAAGAAGTAAGGTAGAAACCTCTTACTTGCTCACCTAAATATAGTAGTGCTACGTGTTTATTGATTTTTAAAAAATATCGATCTAGAGAATTTTATAGTTTACCCGCATAATTAGTTTGTTGAAAAAATCAAAATGTTAACATCAGAGTAGTTATAATTTCCGTTATACACTGTATAAAGAAAAAAACCGGAGTAATTGCTTGTAACGTTGCTTGAAGAGACAATGGAGTAATTACAGGACCTTTTAAAAAAAAAAAAAAAAGAGTTAATTGGCATGAATGAAAAGTCTACACTTGCTAGTGTACTGACTTTGGTTTTTTTTTTTTATTAATTTAGAAAAGAAGCAAGCACACAGTCACTTTTTGGTTGGCGTGGGAAAGGTTTTTCAATTACCAACCTACTCACTTTTGTTTTGACGTGGAAAAGAAGCAAATCCAGTATACTTCATTTACCAGTGTATTGATTTTTGTCCTAGTTTAGAAAAGAAGGATATGGAATACGTTTTTATTTTACTTCATTTTATTATTAGAAAAGCATGAAAGTAGGATTTAGTTCTACATGATTTTAGCAAGTTTTGAAAGAATAATGTGTTCGCGAGAAAAAGATGCATGTTTACGAGACACGAGAAACGAGAAAATGATATTCCGAAAAAAAATAAAAGAAAAGAGCAAAAGATAAATTTTGACATGTGTAAACCTAGGAGACCGGAATGGCGGAACCAGTGTTTGGGAATGTGTGAGTAAACCTGAGAGATCGGAACGGCGGAACCAGTGTTTGGGAATGTGTGAGTAAACCTGAGAGATCGGAACGGCGGAACCAGAGTTTGTAAATGCATGGTCGACCGTCATTCTGAAAGAAGGAGTAAACGGAACCAGTGCTAAAGGAAAATAATTGATAATAAGTGAAATTGACGTTTTGACACAGAGTACGATACACTATTCTAAACTCAACACTCGACACTTTTATTTGTATGATATCTCTTTTTGTTGATTTGAATATTATGTTGATGTCTTGTAAAGTAGATATATTTTTTGGTAAAGTATGGGACATAGAGGTAGGAGTTAGTTACTGAGCTTTATAGCTCACGATGTTACTTTTGTACCCCTGGCCTTCTATGCCAGACTTAGAAGGTGAACAGAAGACGTACTATAATCTGGAGCAGTATGGAGTTGAACAGAATATCGCTGAGGAAGACGGCCACCCTGAAGAGTAGAAATTCCCATAGTACCCCTCCCTATCCTTGAATAAATGAAATCTTGATTTGACAATAATCTGGGATGTAATGACTTATTATTCTACTTTTATTTAATAAATGTTTATGTTTGAATAAAATAGTTATAATTAATGTTCTCAAAAATATGGGGCGTTACATCTATATTCAACTAAATCGATAAGCAATCACATACCATTTGGAAACCGCCATCTTAATTACCAATAAGACCTTAAACCACACAATTAAGAAACACATCAAAAAGAATTTTAACTAGTAACTTAATGAAACTAACTCTCGAAAAATTTAAGTACAAATCTTTTTTAGCAAAAAAGCCTACTAAGGTTAAAATTAAGTGAGTTATATTTTTCAATATAGACATTTTAACATTTGTATCAGTTGTTGTAATCAAAAGGAATGTGAAAGTTTCATATTTTGACCAAAATATGAAAGATTTATTACAACAAAATTTAATTTACCAAATGAACCCTTTAACTTTTAATAGTAGAAATCACATGAAAAAATAAAAAGAAATGAAACAATAGTAGCCTAAAGTAAATTAAAAAACAAAAAAACAAAAAAGGAGAAGAAAGATTAAGCAGGGCTGATCACAAAAGTACGTTAGAGAGGTGCGGGGCATCAAACTCGCACCTGCCCCATTTCTATGGAGAGGAACGACCTTTCCGGGGGGTCAAAGTGCCTTCATTGTTATATTGCGCTTACTTAGGTATTTATACATACTTGATGGTTAATATATATATCTTTTTTGGGTTGCCCCGTGGTGGGGGGTTGCCCAAGCCCGAGGACTTGTGGGGCTTACCCCAGGGCCGGATTTGGTTGCACTTGAACCAAATCTCAAAGTACAATATGTTGGAAATCCGATCTTAAAAATGATGAAAACGATAGAAACCATTCGAGTAGCGAGGAGAACACTGTCTTAAAGACAGTATTTGCCCCTACCAGATGGTGTACACTGGGTTATTGGACATCTGCCTTCAAGATAAAACGAACCCGAACTCTAGGTTCTTTTTGTCTGTGTTTGCATAAACGAAGATAGACAGAATACCTGCTAAGCAAATGTAAAGGAACCAAAGACTGATACTCTATTTTGTGGAATAACAGAATATCAGTTTTCATTCTAGGAAGAGGGTGTACCGAGTGAGAGCTATCCAAACTGGAATTTTTCGATCTATCGAATGACTATACAAACAGCCTCTTTATAGGACTTATAGGCACCCTTGTATGAAAGGTTGTGTCTCTAGCAAATCATGTCTCTTAAAGACAATTAATGGAAGGAACATGCCTATTAGTAGGCACCCTTATTTAAACAATTAATTAGGAAGGGTCATGCCTTTTGTCGGCAACCATGATTCACATCCCTTCTTAACAATCACATCTTTCCAAACGTACACATCCCAATTTAATGGATGTTACAACCATTTACATAAAGTTACAACTCATGTGAAAAGATGTAACAACCTTTCACAAAAATCTCACTTAGTACCTTTCCAAAAAATTCCAAACTAAAATCAAATTTTATTTTGAAAAACTCCAACAAAATAGCATTGGCTCACTTTTGGGTGGAAAGGACAAAAAATAGAGAAGGGTAAAAGTTGTTTCTCAATAGTACCACACTGGGGCGGCCGATCGAAGCACTAGGAAAATTAGGGACAGGGCTAGCGCTCTGGACCTCCAATTCCTACTTTCTCACAGAGTGATATTTCCTTGCAATGTTAGGTGAAATGTCTGGGAGACAACATGCGGAAAGTCTACTCTTACCGACCCAAATTCCCGACGGAATCCCGATCCCTGCCGGGGACACTCCAGCCACCGGACGGCCGATCTGAGCCGTCCAAAAATTCTATAAAAACAAACCGAGTGGGCCGGCGCGGGAAGAAACAGCATCCGACGGGTGTAGATGACCGATCCAAACACAAAAAAGATCCAAACAATCCTTTTTTGTGTTTGGATCGGCCAAAAATGGAGTGTTTGGATCGACCGAAAATGGAGTGCTTGGATCGGCTATCTACACACGTCGGATGCTATTTATTCCCGCGTAGGCCCACTCGATTTTTTTTTAAAAATTTTTGGACGGCTCGGATCGGCAGTCCGATGGCTGGAATGTGCCCGGCGGGGCGTCGGGATTCCGATCGGGAATTGGGCCGTCGGGAATTGTAGCTTTACTCTTATTTCAGTTACTTGTCCTCATATGCAAAGCCGCATCAGTGTGCTTTTCCTGCCACTTTAATTTGCTCTACTTGGTTTAAATTTCCTCTACTGTTGTCTTTTACATTTGATATATGTTGGAAATTTACGGAATTTCGGATGAATGAAATCGGAGCTATCAGAGCGTCTCCCAAGACAACCGTGCATGTTCCGAGTTCGTTGTATCTAGACGCACCACAATCAATAGATGTATTGATGTGTGAATTCTATAACTCCTGTAACCCCTCACCATGACGGTGTACTCATTCCCATAACGGTGTATTCACTCCCATAACCTCCCTCCTTAATTGGTGGAATTCAATTTCAGAATTCATTGTGTAGAATTCATTGTTGGAGTTATCAGTAAGGGTCTTTTGCTATATATAGGTGCATCCCATTTTGTTCAAGTACCAGAAAATCCACAACATTCCAGACATACTCTGAAATTAGTTCTTGAGAGAGAGAGACAGGCAGTAGTCAGTTCGCCAAGGCAGTCGACAGAGGTGTTCTGATGGCTTGCGGTTTAGCCAAGCCAGCCCTGGGAGGAAGACGCCGAACAAGATCCTACAACACCCACGGTTGGCAGCGAACCTTTCTTAAAAAGACTATGGTATCACACAGGACTCGATTCTTGATCCAAAAATTCTGTTTGTATCTCGTACTTATATAATCTGTCTACTGTTTTTGTATTTTGTAATTTGATCCAATCTTGTAATTGTATCAGTTTTAATGAAATTGTTCTGTGGAATATTATGTGATTGCCGAATTTTGCCCAACAAGCTTAAGAAAGATTTTTCATCTCTGAATGACAAAGAAGTCCAGAAAATAATTTTGTTTTGGACTAACCTTTGAGTTGCAAGAGCAGGTTCATGACTGAATAGAAACGTGGTAGAGTACCACTAGGGTAAGATGTATAATCAATCTACTCAGCAGATTGATCGGTGATTCATATGAGATTATAACAGATGATTACAGACCTGTTCGACTACAGCCTTGTTCAGCTTCGGCCTATATCAATTGTGCGCGACTCAATCAAGTTAGTAACGGATGGCTACGGCCTTAGGTAGTCGTATGCGACCGGCCTCGAATCGGATTTGATCGGCCTTTGGAGCAGTCTACTCGTCTTAAGCCTTAACACTGCTCAGCCATGACTCAATGACCAGATACATGTTCAGCCTCTGGGGTGGCCTGCTCAACTTATGCTGTGATGCTGCTCGGCCACATTTGGTGTTTTGCCTAGAGGATGCAGTCCGTATGCGCGGCTTTGGAATCAGCCAGTGGTGGGCTTGATTCGGTCTTATGAGTGCTCGACCTGAAGCAGATAGCTAGTGGTAGGCATGCTCAACCCTTGGCACACGACCTGTTGTGTTAGCCAGCACAGGTTCTGGTTTGCTTGGCAAGAAAAGAAGGTGCTGAGGGCTAGCCCTCAGACTCCCGCCCGAGGGCACTGCCCCCAGGACCTCTGTCAGGGGGCACAGCCCCCTGAGACCCCCGCCATGGGGTGCACCCCCTAGGACCCCTGGGGTACGTGGTATCGAGGGGGATGTCAGACTTAGCTTGTTTGATAGATTGTTAATCTATGCATGTATAGCTTGTCATTTTGAGATTGAGATTTGTTCTCTTATATGTGGTTGTTCTTAATTTTGGGAAAACATGACAACTGAGCAAGGAAAAACTATCGTCACTGGCAAACACAAATAGATTGGTAGTGGCAATGGAAATGGCGGTGGTGCTGTTTCAACTCATGCTCCTATTCCTGATATCCCCTCTGTTCCAATGTCTCACATGGAGAGGCCGAGCAAATTTGTTGGGGTGGACTTTAAAAGGTGACAACAAAAGATGTTGTTCTATCTCACCACCTTGAACTTGGCAAAGTGGCTTGTCAAGGAAGCTCCTGTTATTGCTGAGGACAATCCTGACACTCAGTAGCGAATTGATGTGGCCAGGTGGAAAGAGCATGACTATATGTGCAAGAACTATATTCTGAATGCTCTGGATGATTCGCTGTATTCTGTGTATGGCGAGGCTCCGTCAGCTAAGGAGTTGTGGGATTCCTTAGACAGAAAATACAAAAATCGAGGGTACCGGGTCCAAAAGGTTCATTGTGGGCCAGTTCCTTGATTATATGATGGTGGACTCCAAGTCTGTGGCAGTCCAAGTCCAAGAGCTACAGCTCCTACTCAATGAGATCAGGACTAAGGGGATGATTCTGAGTGAAGCATTCCAGGTGGCTACGGTCATCCACAAGCTACCCCCGACATGGAAAGAGTTCAAGAGCTATCTCATGTTCAAGAATAAGGAGATGACCTTGGAAGCTCTTTTTATCAAGCTCCGTATTGAAGAGGATAATCGGGGTATGGATAGGAGTGCAAAGGCCTTTACATGGCCAAGGCAAATATGATGGAGCATGGTCAATCTTCCGGTGTGACGAAAAACCATAATGACAGGCGTTCTGACAAGCGGTCTGACAAGCAAGCAGGTAAACAAAAGGACAAAAGTATCAATCTGGGACCGAGAGGTGGTATGGCCAAGAAACAAAGAGAGAAGTTTCAGGGTACATGCTTCAACTACAACAAGTTCGAGCATAAAGCTTCGGAGTGTTCGAAGCCGCCTAACCCTCGCACTCAGGCGCACTTGGCTCAGGTGGAGGTAGGAGTGTCTGATATCAACCTCTCGGCTACGGTATCTAAAGTGAACATGCTTGGTTCAAACCCACAGGAATGGTGGGTAGACACTGGGGCTACACGTCATATCTGTTGTGACAGGCAGTTGTTCACTACCTTCGAGCCGATTGCTAACGGTGAGAAGTTATTTATGGGGAATTCAGCTACCTCAGATGTTGCGGGGCAGGGGAAAGTGGTCCTGAAGATGACTTCGGGAAAAGAGTTGACTCTGAATAATGTGTTGTTCGTGCCAAATATTTGTAAGAATTTGGTTTCTAGTTTGCTGTTGAGCAAGCACGGCTTCCGCTTGGTGTTTGAGGCTGATAGGGTCACTTTAACTAAAGCTGGAATGTATGTAGGGAAAGGTTACATGACCGATTTGATAAGAAACACAAGTGTGAGACTTGTGTAGAGGCTAAAATGCCGTGAGCATCTTTCAAAACCATAGAAAGGAGCACAGAGCCTTTGGGTTTAATCCACACTAATGTGTGTGATCTGAAATATGTCCAAAGTCAGGCCGGTAACAAGTATTTCATTACTTTTATCGACGATAGCACTCGATTTTGCTATGTGTATTTGCTGAAAAGTAAGGATGAAGCGCTAGACAAATTTGTTCACTACAAGACTCAGGTTGAGAATCAACTGAGCAGAAAGATTAAGGTGGTCAGAAGTGATCGTGGTGGTGAATTTCAATCACTGTTTGGAGAATTTTGTGCCCAACATGGGATTATCTATGAAACCACGGCACCTTATTCGCCTCAGACTTACAGAATTGTTGAGCGCAAGAATCGTACATTGAAGGATATGATGAACACTATGTTGATCAGTTCTAGGTTGCCTCGGAACATGTGGGGAGATGTTGTTCTCACCGCTAACTACATCCTCAATAAAATTCCTCGCAAAGACATTGGTAAAACCCCGTATGAATTGTTTAAGGGTAAGAAGCATACCTATACATTCTTACGAACATGGGGTTGTCTAACAAAGGTGGTTGTACCTCCTCCAAAGAAGGAGAAGATAGGCCCTAAAACCATTGATTGTGTGTTCATTGGTTATGCAAACGATAGTAGTGCCTATTGATTTCTTGTGTATGAGTCAGATATACAAGATATTCACAAGAATACTCTCATGGAGTCTAGGAATGCAGTGTTTTTGAACACATATTCCCTTATAGATCCATTAGAGAGTCAAGTTCTGCTAAACGGACTTTGCATCCGGCTAATGAAAGCAGACGAGGCCAAGAAGAAGAAGTTGATGTTGAACCATGACGTAGCAAGCGAGCTAGAACATCGACATCTTTTGGTCCAGATTTTCTAACTTATCAAAGGATATGGGTCAATTGACAAGTACAAAGCTAGGCTTATTATCAAAGGATACAGACAAAAAGAAGACCTTGATTACTTTGATACTTACTCACCAGTCTCAAGGATTACTTCCATCCGAATGATCATCGCGATCGCAGCTTTGTGTAATCTTGAGATACTTCAAATGAATGTAAAAATAGCTTTCCTGATTGGCGATTTAGATGAAGAGATCTACATAGAACAACCCGAGGGTTTTTCCATGCTAGACCAACAAGGGAAAGTTTGTAGGCTTGTTAGATCACTGTATGGTCTAAAGCAAGCACTGAAACAATGGCATGAGAAATTTGGCAATGCTATGTTATCAAGTGGTTTCAAGATCAACGAATGTGACAAGTGTGTTTACGTCAAAGACATAGACGAAGGGTACATCATTTTGTGTCTCTACATTGATGACATGCTCATTGTTGGTAGCAATGAAAGGGTCATTTGGTCTACCAAGGACATGTTAAACTCAAAATTTGACATAAAGGATATGGGCCTTGCAGAAGTCATTCTGGGTATCAAGATCACCATAACATTTGTCGGACTTGTGTTGTCTCAGACACACTATGTGGACAAGATTCTTGAGAAGTTCAACCCGTCTGATTCAAGTGTTGCAAGAACCCCTGTGGATTTAAATCTGCATATATCCAAGAATGGGGGGGGGGGGGGGAAGGCATATCTCAATTAGAATATTTTCGGATAATTGGGAGCCTGATGTACTTGATGAGTTGTACAATGCCCGATATAGCTTATTCAGTCACCAAATTGAGCAGATACACGAGTAATCCAGGTCATGATCACTGGAAGGCAATAGTCAGGGATTTGCACTATTTGAGGTATACTCGTGATTTGAGGCTGCACTACACCAGATATCCAGCAGTACTGGAAGGTATTATGATGCGAATTGGATATCAGATATGAAGAACTCAAAATCCACGAGTGGATATGTCTTTATACTTGGTGGTGCAGGTGTTTCCCAGAAATCCTCCAAACAGACATGTATAGCACGTTCAACGATGGAATCAGAATTTATCGCTCTAGATAAAGCGTTTGAGGAGGCCGAGTGGCTCCGTCAGTTTATGGAGGATATTTCGAGATGGCTAAAACCTGTGCCAGCAATTAGTATCCATTGCGACAGTCAATCTGCAATTGGTAGGGCATAGAGTAATATGTATTATGGTAAGTGTAGACATATTCAACGTAGACATAATACCATTAGGCAACTACTATCAAGTGGGGTTGTTGTTATTGACTATGTAAGGTCAAAGGACAATATTGCGGATCCGCTAACCAAAAGGTTAAACCGAGAGCTAGTTAAGCAAGCATCGAAAGGGATGGGGCTAAAGCCACGACGCTCATAGTTACCGTGGGGGTAGCCAACCTAGTTGACTGGAGATCCCAAGACCTAGGTTCGATGAGACTATCTTTCGCGAGTAGCCGAAAACGATCACTGAGGAGACTCAATCTCCTGCCCATTCCCATGGTGTAGAACAGTGATACCTACAAATGGAAAGAGGTTAAGCATTGCTTTTAATGACTCCTATGCGCTGGGTTGCCAGGCAGGGTATACTAGGATACCCTTTATAGGAAGGTCACCTATGTTAGTATGAAGTGGGGCCGCTTCTTTGAGAAATGTGGCAAAATTCTCGAGAAAATACTCGCAGAACCAGGAAGGGGGGTGTCATGGCCAAAATGAACCCAACAATGAGAACTGAACTACGTCAGGAGAAGTCCTGTGTGACGTCTATTGTTTCAGTTTACATCGGTGGTAGAACAGTTCAAAGCGGTACCGCACACTGGTCTGTCAGTAAACCCGATAGGCTATCACAAGGGAAGGTTCCAAGCCAAAAGCCACCTATCCTTTGGGGGAATTATTCGTTGTCGCTCTCTCGGATCAACTTTGTACTCTGCAGCAGTATGCCTGCCAATTCCATTCATGGGGGGGATTGTTGGAAATTTATGGAATTTCGGATGAATGAAATCGGGGCTATCAGAGGGTCTTCCGAGCCAACCGTGCATGTCCCGGGTTCGTTGTATCTGAATGCACCACAATCAATAGACGTATTGATGTGTGGATTCTGTAACTCCTGTAACCCCTCACCACGATGGTGTATTCACTCCCATAACCTCCCTCTTTAATTGGCATAATTCAATTTCAGATTTCATTGTGCAGAATTCATTGTGGGAGTTATCAGCAAGGGTCTTTTGCTATATATAGGTGCATCCCGTTTTGTTCAAGCACGAGAAAATCCACAACATTCCAGACATACTCTGAAATTTGTTCTTGAGAGAGAGAGGCAGGCGGTAGTTAGTTCGCCATGGTGATCGACGGAGATGTTCCGACGGCTTGCAGTTTAGCCGAGCCAACCCTAGAAGGAAAACGTTGAACAATATCCTACAACACCCACGGTAGGCGGCGAATCTTTCTTAAGGAGACTTTGGTATCACACAGGATTCGGTTCTTGATCTAGAAATTCTGTTTGTATCTCGTACTTATAGAATCTGTCTACTGTTTTTGTATTGTGTACTTTGATCCAATCTTGTAATTGTATCGGTGTTAATGAAATTGTTCTCTGGAATATTATGTGATTGCCAAACATTTCCCAACAATATATTCTTTTTGTGATGGTGCTTTCTGGGAAACTACAGATCAAGAGATGCTAGGTTGTAGATAGGAATCGGTCTTTTATCTAGGATTTATATATGGTAGCCCTGGGGTTGATGTTCATGTAAAAGGTCGGAATGGGTATTACATTTTGGATTTATCAGTTTGAAATAAGTACTATGAACTTTCTTTAGTTATCCATTCCTTCTCTGGAGAGAAGCTTCAGGACACTGTTTTGATCCATAGGTTGTTAAATTGTACTGTCACACATTTTGAACTTGTTGTGCCTTCCACTGAAGGATATGAAGTAGTACATGAGTAAAGGGTGAGAATTCACGTGCAATGATTTCCCAGTGAAATCTGAGGTTAATTGATGCACATGGTTGTGCCTTCCACCAATGTTTTGTTAGACTTTTGTGCTACTATTAGGTGGATTGGCGAAATACAGTATTAGATTGACATACTTTGAACGAACATATAAACGAATTAAAGCCAAAGAGCGTGTTGCAACAAGCGGCGGCTTAGGCATAAAGGATAGTAATGACAAGAAATGCCAACGTCCCCCCAAATAGTAGTATGATATTATCACTTACATAACATTCTTCTCACACATCACCATTCTACAATACACATATCTCTATTATAAAACAGAAAGGTGTGGGGACAAGTTATTGCAACGGCTCAGATTCATTTGATCTAAGGGTAGAGATGCATTTTTCACATTTTATGAAAGTATCCACGTTTGCCCATCATATTACATAAATGCAATCTGTTATCTAAGAGGAAAAAATAATCGAAATTCAAATTTCACATCTCTCTCTCTCTCTCTCTCTCTCTCTCTCTCTCTCTCTCTCTCTCTCTCTCTCTCTCTCTCTCTCTCTCTCTCTCCACGGTGAAGAAAACAAAGAAGGGAGGAAAGCAATTCTTCTTGCTTCCTTCCTTTCTACGAGACCTTTCCTCCCCTACGGGTTGGCTGTCTTTAGGGAAGGGGTCCCCTCGGTGGACTGCCGAGTATTGGGACTGTCCACCGTCGATAGTCATTGTAACAACTCCGATTTTTCATTCAATAAAAATCTCGTTGTTATTCGAAATTTCTTAATTTCTCTTAACTGCTTGTTGGTTTCCTTATTAATTCTTAAACGATTTGTCTTCCAGCAAACGAACGCCGTATCATTGTATTTCTCGACTAGAAACCCTAACCGCACTTTAGTCCCTCAAGAATCGTTTCTCGACTTTTAAGCCCTACTTAGCAAGCCTAGTTAGCTTCTAACCGGCTTGATGGAGTAACCTAACTAGGAAGTCACCTAGTTACCTTTCCCTAACCAAAAATGGACCGTTTTGCCCATCTTGAACCTTTTGAACCCTAGACTAGAGATAGTTTAATTATTTTCTTTTATTGTTTTAGTTTTATTCTTTATCCATTGGACGATAAATGTTAGGGGGACTATTATCCATTGGATAATAGAAACCCAATTCTTTATATTAAAAGGATTTTGAAAGATTTAAACAAAGTACTATGATTGACATTTATAATTGTTTTGAAAAGTACTTTTAATTATTTTTTCTAATAAAAGTACCCAAGTAACTTTGGACCATTGGACAATAACCGTTAGGGTAATCTTTACCCATTGGACAAAAGCCTTTCCTTTATTTTATTTGGCAAGTACATATATAAATAAACATGTGTAATAATAAAAAAGACATGTAGTCTTTTTCAAAAACTTAGTTTAGTACTTAAAGTACTAGTACCTTATTATCCTTTGGATAATAACCGTTAGGGATTTTATTATCCATTGGGTAATAGGCTCATCTTTCAAACAAAGTACTTAATCCATTAAAATAATATTTTATTAAGATTCCCGGGAGTACAAAAGTACATTATTATATTAATTAAGTACTCGTACCTTTATATTAGTTTAAAGGGGAAATCTTGACCTTAAATCCTTTTAGATTTAAAAGTACCAAAGTACCCTTTTATTTATTTGTATTCTTACATGTTAGTACATACATATATATACATATATAGCTAGTACATGAGAGAGAGAGAGAGGAGAGAGGAGAGAGAGAGACCCGTGAGGGAGAGAGAGAAGAGAGGCCGAGAGAGAGAAAGAGGGAGAGGGAGAGGGAGAGAGAGAGAAGGAAGAAAGAAGGAAGAAGAAGAAAGATGGGACTTGTACTTGGATATTCTTCATCTTTTCAAATTTGGAAGATGAATATCTTCCATATCTACCACCATTGTCCTCCTTTGTACCACTTCCAATTGTTTAAACCAAGAATCTTGTACCAATGTCTCCTCCTTTCCAACATATCTTCCAAAGATCAAATCCAAGGACTAACCTAGCCATGCAAGCCTACCAAAATTAGCTTCCAACCTTTCAATCAACCTTGACATGTGAAGAAAAAGTGAGACTTAGAGAGAGAGAGAGAGGGGCCGGCCAAAGAGGGAGAGAGGGAGAGCTTGGCCTATAAATAGAAGCCATTCCAAGCTTCAAACTCACACCTTCAACCATTGCTCTCACTTCTCTCTAGAAATTTCAAGAGCTCTTGCTTCCAAAGTTCTTGTTTTCTTACGTTCTTGAGTGTTCTTGAGAGAAACCACTAAACCACCTCCCAAAACCACCGTTAGATCTTTAAAGTAGTTTAGTTAAGTTAGAAAATTGTTTCTAGGAAGAGAAAAGTTCATCTCTCTTCCTTTCGAAGCAAACCGACGCCGTTACGCCGTCGAAATCCAAAATCGACGACCGAATCTTCGTAGCCAACCACCGCCAAGAAGAACGGTAGTTATCCATATCTTCCACCCCAAGTATAACGTAGTTATCCTTACCTACTATCCCAAATATAAAGTAGTTTGTATCATAACTCTAAAATAAGTTCATTAGAAAGTAACTTTGATCGTTATATTTGAAGTAGATAAGGTTATCATTTGTGAGAATATATGAGATGCATGATGTTGTTATTATGATTCAAGCATGTTATGTGGTCAAGAGTTGGATAATCTTGTTGCATTCATTTTGAAGTTGATAAATGCTCGCTTATGTGGAAAATCCTACACCACGGAGTCTATGCATGATAAACGTGACACGAGAATCAAGAAAGTAGAGACAAGGCACTTAGGGTGTGTTAACAAAGATGAAAATGTGTGTATCCGAGGGAGGAAATATTTTGAAACTACATAATGACCGGTTTTGGGTGCATTATGTGAGTTATGTGTGTGTGTGTATGCCAATGGGAACTCGGCGTGGCGGAACCATTGTGAGGATACTCGGGAGACCGGCGCGGCGGAACCGAGATTGGGTGTATGCTTGGTTATCCGCGGTACGGAGCCAATGCGGTTGTGTGCCAATGGGAACCCGGCGCGGCGGAACCATTGTGAGGATACTCGGGAGACCGGCGCGACGGAACCGAGGTTGGGTGAGTTAAAAATGAGTTTTTGTGTAAAAAGGAAGGTGGATTTATAACACGGTCTACGATGAGTCTAAATAATGAACACAACGTTAGTTGAGTAAGGATTGTGAATTTGAATACTTGTTTGGACTATATGCATAATCTAAGTAGAATTGTTGTTATTATGTTCTTTTGTTCCTAAGTTAAGGGTTAGAGGGTTTGGATTATTCTATTGAGCGTTTAAGCTCACGGTGTTGCTTTTTTGGTGACCCTGGCCTATTATATTGGTGGCGACACCGGTATAATACGTCAGACTTCATAGATGAACATGGTGAACTTTACACCTTGGAGGCCTTCGGAGCCGAGGAGCTAGCCGTGATGGAAGAACAAGCGGAGCTGTAGTTAGGAACCTTAGTTCCCTTCCGTTTGTAATAAAAGTACTTCTTTTATGTTTTGTTGTAATAAAGAGCCGGACTCAGTTTTTATTTCAATAAAATGTTTTATTTAACGTACCCTAAATCCGGGGCGTTACAGTCATACTCCTCAGGAGAAATCAAATCGGGAGGGCTATTTTATGTTGCCCACCTTTGTTAAAATGCTCTCTTTACACTTCCTCCATAATCTGGAAAGGTATTTTCTATTGTTCACCATGTATTTGTTAAATGCTCTCTTCTGTTTTGTAGAGTTGTAGAGACTTTGTGGGGGTTTTTTTCCCCTTTTTGAACGACGTTTTGCATAATTTCGTGAGTTGCTAATTTGTCCACTACACTCTTCGTTGTTCAAAAAAAAGCGTTAATTTTCAGCAATTTGTAGCTATCTGAAAATTTTATAGCTACTTAAAAATTGAAATAATATTTTGAGCCACTATCAAGATTCAAAGGGTATTTCAATTCCAATCGGGGTGAGTAGTGCCATAAGCACGGACCGGGGTGGGTAGTGCCATAAGTACGGGCAAACACTAGTATACAAATAAAACACAAGCAAAAGGTTGCCAAATACTTGGTTTTTTGACAAAGTAATGAGAGATAAAGGAATAAATTAAAGAATATTGCCTGTTCAATAAATTCCTAGTTGGTTCCCTTTTGTGGCCCTTCACTGGCTCAAGCTCTTCCTGTGCTTAGTGACGAAGATCTATTTTTGTGGTTAGTACATACAATGCATTTAACTTCATATAGTTCCACAATAAAATTGTTTCAATTGTTACTTCTTCCCACCAACTTGTGGTCCTGGTTGGGGTACACAGAGGAAGGTTCCTCCTTTGGGTTGAAAATCTCTAATAATTGTTCACACCACCTACAAAAACAGAAACTTCAATGAACATTTATTCTACTTGAAAGGTCTCCATCTCAACAGGGGACTTCTCAGTCCCCACACGCTTTAGGGAATTCCTATAATTTGATATATCATAAACGGATGCACATTATTGTTAGGGAATGCTTGGGTAATCTATAAACTAGAATCTCAGGAGTCTCGCGACTACTCTGCTTGTTTTACTGCATTGGCACTTGTCAAAAAATGGCCAGACGAATTAAAATCAATGCCAAATTGCCAACGATGCCTGAGAACTATTAGACACGCTTGAACACGAGTAATCCAGCTGATAAGAAAAAAGTTTCAACAGATTGCATCCGGTTCGGGAAATTCACCAAACAATTGGCGAGCAGTAAAAGGATTTGAGTGCAACCCACGTCCCAAAACGACACGGTAAAGAACTGAGTCTCAGGACCAACCTCTAAAAAAACCCCAATAGCAGCAACAAGATTAAAATCAATTCAACGGACAGTAAAAGGAACCGAAACTAAAGCACGAAGATTGTAAATACCATAGCTCCTCGCTAGCATGATCAAATTTCACACGAGCTTCTCATTTTCTTGATGGTGTCCTTGTGGTGATATGCCATGTAGATCATCAAATTCTATGGGGGTTTTTTTTCTTTTTTTGAAATGGTTGCGTTGGAGTACTACTAGTCTTCTTAAACTGTACGATTTTCTTGATTGTGCATTGGAGATTAGTCTTCTCCTTTTGTTTAAACTATAAACTGTACCGCTTCTTGGAATAGAAATGTAAAAAGCATAGTGAACCCAACGTCAAGGCATTTTCTTCCTAAATCATTATTTTGGGATTTGTCTTTTGTCTTTCTTGAATTTTTTGTTAAACTCGCATAAAAATACCTCGGCTATACCAAATATTCATGGGGCCAACATCACATGGCGACTTTTTAATGGGCTGTATAAAACTGATGTTTAAGTAATAGTTAGTGAAATACAGGTCAGTTCGGCACGTATCCAACTAACTATATTATTGATGTCTACTGTTATGTACATATAATTGGGGTTTACTGTTATGTACTGTTGATGTATTACGTTGTGGAAAGCTGTATCTAGTAGGCATAATAATTGTAGATAGTCAGGTGTACTTATAGGCTAGTAATAGACATATAGGTAATAAATGTAGTAGGTAGGAAAGTCTACGTCGTGGCAGGAGTGTGTCACCAATTATATGTGTAATACTATTGGAGTGATGTAAAGTGTCAGTATTTCCTCCTTACGCCTATAAAAGAAGGGCTCACTCCATTGTAAAAGTAAGTAAGCAAGCAAGCTAATGAAAGTCAGTGTTTTCCTAATATATCCTGTGTCTTGTATTCTCTCTCTTTGATCCTAACCTACTTTGTGTTTATACCCACTTCATGTCTGCAAATTTGGTATCAGAGCCAATGTCTTCTATTCTGGCTTAAACCCCCTTCTGGGAACTTCTTTTTCAAAACTAGTTCAAATCTTTTCTAAAAGAAAAAATTGAAGTGTATGCTTTGTGATTGCCTTCTAAGGATCCTCCAAATCAGAAACTTCATTAACTATTTTGGTTAAAGAATTTTGTATCAGTGGGTTAAAAGTACATTGAAACTTTGGCTATTGAGCGGTGTGTCTCGGTTTATCTACCTTGGTATACAGAATTTTATTAATCAAAATTGGTTGAAAAATTTACGTTAAAAAAGAAAAGACTTGTTGTACAGGAAGGAAAAAGAAGAACCCAGAATTTTACTTCAAGAAATGAATCATCTTTTTTCTACCTATTCCTCTGCCACCTCATCTCTTGTTCCTTCATGCTCTTCCTCCAGTAGAAATTTCTTTACCTCTTCTTCTAACCTTGAGTACTTATATGAGTTTGAATACCTTCCTGATGATAGTAAGGTTCCCCTTACTGATCTCCCTTTCCTAAATCCCTATAATGCTTTTGTCAGATCCCAAACCTCTGTGAAAAAGACCGTCATCCAACTCTTCTCTACAAAACGCCCAACTTCTGTAAAAGAGTATGTCCAAGCTTCCAAATTTGACTAGTGTTTCATAGCGGCTACAGAAGCTGAACAACTGTTACCCTTGGAAATCCTAGTTGATTTGCCTCGCCTTTGGCAACAAGGATTTACTCATTTTCATTTTGGAGCAATTAGATTGGCTGCCACTTTTCATGGCAAAAAAGGTTTACCTGTTACCTCCAGACTTACTCTGGTTGACACCAGGTTTATTCAGTATCAGCACGCATGTATTGCTACAGCTCAAACCACCTTAAATGCTGGAACTGTGATCTTTACCTTTTACCCCAATTTCAACATGCCACTAGCAGATCCTTATCTGCTATCTGCCTTGAAGGTGCAAGTTCAAATTGGTGGTGTCTCCCAAATCTCCACCACATATGCAGCAACCCTTCACTACCAAATAGCCTATCGTCTTCAAAATCATGCTTTCGACATGTCATTACCTTCCTCTACCGATGAAACCATTTTCCTAACTGTTAACGCATCCCACCAAGCTTCATGTGTCCATGTTCCCCGACAGATTTCTCATCATGAGCTTTTCAAACTTCTCCCATAGTCTTGGGTTACAGCTTATGAGAAAAATCAAAACAAGCCTATACCTGTCTAATTCTCAAATCCAACTTTCATTTCAAAACCTGATGGTACAGTAGAGATTTCGTTCCCAAAAGAAACCTCTGCATCATTTTCCACCCATCCTGTTATTTTTCCCTCAAGAATTGACATGTTTGTGGATGGTTCTAGACCTGGCCCTCCAATTAAATATTTTGATCCCAGTGGCCTTCCAGTCTTCTATTTCAAAAATCCAGAAACAGGTCATTGTTATTTTGATGCCTGTGACTGTAATGAGTGTCTAAAAGACAGTATCTTAGAAGATGACGAGAACTTTGAAGATCCATGTCCATGTTCCATATGTCCTTCGTCACCTCTCACTCCTTGTAAATCTCCACCTTCTCCTCAACCCCCATCTGATGATGGTTCGTCAAGTCAACCGAGTGGATATTTTATGTTCACCCCATCTTCTTCCTGGACTGAAGCAGATTTTCCTTCTTTGAAGTTTTATAATTCTTAAGAAAGGACAACCCACTGTCATAAAATTCCAGACTTTATTACCATTCTCCCTGATGGTAGTACCAAAGTAGTGTCAACAACAGAAGCAGCGATAAATTGGCAGTCAGCAAATTCTCTAACTCAAAACAAAATTCTCTAGAGAATTGCTAACTCTCAGCAAAATTTGGAGAATAATATTCATAAGAAGTTATCTTCTTTGGAACTTCTTATCAGAGATTTGCAACAGAAAATTCAAAATGTTCACCAAGAACTTTTCCAAATGGCATATGCCAACCAAGCATTTTCAGCAGCTTTTTCTCAAAAGGATGTCGAAATGAAGCATCTAAAAAACTAGCTTTACTCTCTTCAAACTCAGCAGTATTCTCAGCAAAAAAGCCCATTTGACATATTCCCTTCTTCCTTTCAAGAATGTTTTTCTGGGTATCCTCAAATGTCTCAACCTTTACCTATAAATCCTACTTCAGGATTTGGTGAGTCCAATATCTTTGGGAGCTCATCAGCTTTTCTTCCTTCACCAAAAAGATGATATCCACCAAAACTTTCTTTCCCAAAGCCCCAGATAAAACCTATTCAGCCTCCAACAAGTCTGTCTCCACCATCTACATCTACCTCTACTCCAACTACCTCCACTCCTTTTAAACCATCTGACCCAAATTCAAAGTCAACCCAGTTAATGGTTCAGCCAACTTCTAACCCTTCTAAAAATTCAATCTCCACTCTTCTACATACCTTAGCCATTATACCAGAAGTCCCATTTCCTGAACCAACCATTGAATCTGAATCGGATACTGAATCCATTGACTTGAAGCCTATTCCTCATGTTTTCATGATGAATCCAGAAGAACATGTTGATGATCCTATAATTGAAGAAGATCCTAAGTTTGATACACCTTTAGAAATTTCAACTTTTGATTCCTTCTCACATTCCAATATTCACACCAAAGGTTTCTCGTTTGATAATATCCCCCTATCAAAATGGTTGGACAAACTTTATGAGATTCATACTTGGTGCACTGCTGTTATGCTCTCTCCCAACGCTACACTAAGTATCGTCATTACTAAGTGTACAACGAAATTCCTTGGCCGTCTACGTCAATGGTACTTAGCTCTTGGCGAGTATCGACAGCTACAGCTTAAACAGCTGCCAACTCTTGATCAATTCATTTCAGTCCTGCATACTGAGTTTCTTGGAGACCATAACAACACAAAAGAGTTTGTTCGAGAGGAATATCTCAGCATGAAGTGCTGTTCATTCAAATGAAAAGTCCTAGAGATTCATTATGACCGTATGCCTCAGTGATTTTATCTTCTCAATGGCATGGATGATGTCAATCTCAAGCAAGTTTTTCTAAATTCCCTTCCTGAACCATTGGAAAATGAGACAACAAGATTACTTCAAACCAAATGATTGACGCTGAATGCAACATCTCTTGGCGGTATTTATCAGCACTCTTTGATTGCCTTAGAAAAATTATGCAATCACCAGAAATTCCTTAGAACTCTTGAAGAACAAGAAAAATTTATTGGCAAAGCATGTGATCAACCAGATTTATCCATAAAGTGCAAAGACAAGAAGTGCACTTGCCGCCCTTCATATCGGAAGTCCAAACACTTTCAGAAATGAAAGTTTCAATCTCCTGGCAAAATTTCAAAATTTTTAAAATCTGGTAAGTTCTCACGCCTGAAAAAATGAAAATTTTTCAAGAAGAAAAAGTTCAGAGGGCAGCGAAAGTCTGATCGTTGCTACATATGCAAAAAGAATGGGCACTATGCTAAACAGTGTCCAAATAAAACAGCAAGGGACAAAATGGTGAGCTCTTTGGCTCTCATTGATGATGATCTTGAAGATGTTGATGTCGAATCTCTGTTTTCTATCAACGATGAAGCAACAGATGAAGCAGTCATTGCATTCATTTTTGATAATTCAGATGATTCATCAGAATCAGATGACTCTTCTGATGATTCTAGCTCATTCCCCTACGAAATCCAAACAATTGGGTTCTCCAACATCATGTTGGCTCAACCTTTAGCCAAGGTCAAAATCTTGCTTGGAAAATATGATAAACTCATACCAGTTATCGCCTTCTTTGATACTGGTGCAACAGCCTCCATTCTCAACCCAGCAATCCTCCCCAGGTCATACTGGCAGTCATGTTTCAGACCCTTTATAGCAGGCAATAGAGAAACTTTTGTCATCACTCTAATCAGTAAGCCTATTATTATCCAGCTTTTCCCATGATACACCATAAAACACCAAGTCTATGGTTCTGATCTTTCAGGAAAAGATTTATTGTTAGGTTTTGATGTTCTCCAAAATCTCCACAAAGTTTTCTGACTCAAAAAATGCTTGAAATACAAAAACTACCTGTTATCCTGGACCACTCAGCCAAATCTTTTTTTCATAGAAAATTTCTCTTCCATCAAAAAAGCTATAACCCAAACTTCCTGTGCTAAATCCTATTCTCAGTTCCTCACCAAATGCTCCAACCCACTTTGAAAAAATCCAGAGTTCTTCATTTCTCTTCCTTTTAAGAAAAATGAAGATATCATCTCCACCAAAGCTACTCATCATGGAATGAACCCAGACCACTACCAGCTTGCTTTTCAAGAGCTTCAGCAACTTCAGTCAGAAGGTTTAATTGAGCCAACAACCTCTCAATTGGCATGTAAAGCATTTTATGTAAATAAAATAACAGAGCAGATAAGAGGAAAGCTTCACCTGCTTATCAATTACTAGCCTCTTAATCATTTTTTGCAGGATAACAAATTCCCTCTTCCTCGGCGAAGTGTTCTTTTTGCAAACTTGCCTAAAACTCAAATTTTCTCCAAGTTTGACTTGAATGCAGGTTTTTGGCAGCTGGGCATCCATCTAGATGGTCGCCCCAAAACTAGTTTTTGCATTCCAGATCACCACTTTCAGTGGTCAATCATGCATTTTGGATTAAAAATAGCCTCATCTTTGTTTCAAAAGGCCAGATTCGGGTATTTGCTTCTATTCTATCCTCAGCACTTGTCTACATTGATGACATCCTACTCTTTTCCCCAGACATTGAGTCTCATGCTGTCTTACTACAAATTTTTCATTCCTTGGTTCAAACCCATGGTATCATGCTCTCAGAAAAAAAGATGCTTTTTGCCCAACCAGAAATTGATTTTTTAGGGATGCATATCTCTAAAGGTCAATATACCCTCTAGCCTCATATAGCCTCCCAACTTGACCATTTTCCAGATGAAAATTTCACAGTCAAACAAGTTCAACAGTTCCTTGAAATTGTTAACTATATGGCTGATTTTATTCCCAACCTTGTCCAATATCGTACTCTTTCAGCACTACTAAAGAAAAACCATACTCCTTGGTCAACCCATTGTACCAAAGTTGTCACAGACCTCAAAACCATATCTAAAACCCTTTCTCCATTAACCATACCTTCAGATGGGAAAAGAGTTCTTCAGACAGATGCCTCTGATCTATATTGGGGAGCAGTTCTTTTGAAAGAAAAGTCAGATCAAAAGCGCAGAATTTGTGGATACAAGAGTGGTGCTTTCTCTCTAGCAGAACTTTATTACCACTCTACTTACAAAGAAATTCTGACAATCAAAAGGAGTATTGAAAAGTTTGAATTTCATCTAATTGGTCATCATTTTCTAATTGAGACCGATATGATGAGCTTTCCCAACATGCTCAAGTTCAAACAAAAACACCTTCCAAAGGCACAATTACTCAGATGGGCAAATTGGTTTTCCAATTGGAGTTTTGATACTGTTCACATAAAAGGAAAAACAAATGTCCTCCCTGATTTTCTGTCAAGGCTTAAAAAAGAAATCAATCAGTTTTTAAAATCAAAACCACATTCCTTTATTCCTGGTTGTTTTCCCATGATTTCCTGTTTCCACCCAGTTAATTTTCCTGTCCACCTTCAGTGTCACATTTTAGAGTTAACCCTTCTTTCCAAGTGTGTCCAAATGTGTCAAAACCTTCAACATATCCGTATTTTCAAATATGGTCTTGATGAAGTCCCATAAAAGGTCTACATTTCCATCCTGTCTATCTCTTTCTCACCCAGTTTGAAGTATCTTACCATAATGTATTTTATTTCAAAAAAGAAGCCTATCTCCTCTTATGGTATTTAGTCGACGTGTATACTATAAGTGTCTGTTTTAATAAATTAGCAATATTGGTGAATCTGGCTCATACAGCGTTCAATCAAGTCCAACCTCCAGAAGATTTCTTTTTGAAATTTCTCTTTCTTTTTGGAAGCATACCTTACTGGTAACAGAAGATCAAAGAAATCTCCAACAGTGCAGGCAGAGATCTCCAATTTGCTTTTTGGACAAGTCGTAACAACAGGAGTCTTCCTAATCCAGATGGTTCTATCACGTGGAGAAATGAGTATCACACTATATTCCTCTCTGCATATCAGGAGTCTCAGAGCATCCAGGACCACAATGGAAATTATCTGGTCATGACTCAAACCCTATGTTCACTCAATGGATTGACACTTGCGGAAGTCCCCTCATCTCTCCTCTATTATGAGACTGCAAATTGGAAATGCAATGATACTTATCCGGAAGAATGGCGCCAAAATATCCGCTATCTTTTGGAACAGTATTACTTGACGGACAGAACATCCCTGTGTTTAGGCCAGCTGTCTCTTTTGTATGGTGCTCCCTTTCCATTTCTAGGAGAGGGTAATATTATTGATGTCTACTGTTATGTATATATAATTGGGGTTTACTGTTATGTACTATCGATGTATTACGTTGTGGAAAGCTGTACCTAGTAAGCATAATAATTGTAGGTAGTCAGGTGTGACTTATGGGCTAGTAATAGACATATAGGTAATAAATGTAGTAGGTAGGAAAGTCTACATTGTGGCAAGAGTGTGTCACCAATTATATGTGTAATACTATTGGAGTGATATAATCTATGATGTAAACTGTAGTGTCAGTATTCCCTCCTTACGCCTATAAAAGGAGGGCTCACTCCGTTGTAAAAGTAAGCAAGCAAGCTAATGAAAATGTTTTCCTAATATATCATGTGTCTTGTATTCTCTCTCTTTGATCCTAACCTACTTTGTGTTTGTACCCACTTCGTGTCTGCAAATTTATACATGGCATTTTATAACGACCCTAGCCGTAGGTGTATTGTTTTGTACTTTTGTTTGCTTTATAAGCATCCAGTCGCTATAAAGAGTCACGTACAGTTCGTTGGATACGCTTTGCACTAAACTGCAGTTCACTGACTCTAAGGCAAACAATAGTACGGTATAGCATTCTTTGCACAATTTATTACGCCTCGTATCTCATTTTGCCACCTGTCTCTGGTGAAACTGCTAAATATATTCGCACAATCACGGCTCATGGCTGATTGGGTTCAGTTTCTTGTATCCGATCACACTGCATTTCACAAGACCAGTAAAGAAACTAATACATGTTACAAATAAGATACGAGGACTGCTATGAATCACTAACTTTTATCGCTAATTAAGTTCACTGCTTGTGTGGCACTCACCAAGCATTTTTGTTCTCATAATTTAGTTTTTGTAAAGAACTAATGACGAGCATACAACTATTGCACAAGTTTTTGTTCTTTGGTCCGTTCGGCTTTGGTTCTATACCATCTTAAGGCATTGTATGAAGTCTGAAGTTTAGCAGAACTCGGTGGCTGTGGACATATATCGGTATGCAAGTTCTGTCCTCTTTTCTTTGACTTCTGATTGGATAAGCATAGACAACAAACTGTAATTCGTATTTCGTTTTTCTAATATCTTGCCATACTTGAGATGCTTACAAGGTTACAACATCAAAGTGGGTCTCGCTTCCTTTATTCCCTTCATTGACTTGTCCATATGGTACTTTGTATATTCAGCAATCTACTAAAAAAGAGTTCCAAAAGGAGACATT
Organism: Rhododendron ovatum; assembly: GCA_019656835.1. NCBI lineage: Eukaryota > Viridiplantae > Streptophyta > Magnoliopsida > Ericales > Ericaceae > Rhododendron > Rhododendron ovatum. The sequence continues at coordinate 17,472,817 of CM033799.1, forward strand.
GTTTCTAGGAGTTAGCCTGTCGGAATTGCAAAGGATTTTTTTATAACCAAGAGGAACCTCCAAATTGTCGGAATTGCATGTCTTGCATTGGCCACCAGTAGGTAATAGCTTTGTTTTGATCTTCTTTAGTTTTGTCTTTCTAATACTGATTTATCATTCTTCCTAATTGTTTTGGAGATAATTGATACGTATAAATCCAATCTTACAGGGCACTATTGGTTTCATATTGGCATAGGTTGGGGGTTTCAGCGGCATGACCCATCATATCCTGCTTTAGAAGACGAGTTTGATCTTTGGTTGATTTTACTTTTCTTGAAATGTTCAAACAGATAACAATTACAGTCCATGTTGTGGATTCAATACAGAAGAGACCGGTTTGATCCAGTTGAGAACAAAACCACACGAGGGTGAATACTCGAGAGATTTTTAGTACAAGCAAAGCTTTACGAACTGACTGAGTATTTATAAGCCATCACAGTCTATGAACTTTGTTAGTTTTATATCAACGTTTTGCTTAAGCTATTTATTGGAGTCCGTATATAAGATTCTAGTGAAGTTAGATATGGTGTTAATACCCAAATTGATTTCCTGCAAGTTTGAGCAGTGTGCTTGCTCAATTACATATCGAACTCCTCTCCAGTTGAAAGCCAACCACATCAAGCCCCAGACAAAATTGGAGACTTATCCTGGCACTGTCAGGACAGAAAATGGAAGTGAAGCAGCATTCATTTACAAGCATATGTCAATTTTGGATGTCACTTGAAGAAAATTAGATTGGTGATTAGTAATGTCTAATTCGAGCAGTGATCGCATTACAATGTGAACTAGTTTTTTGACTTCACTAATTGCTGAGGGGAGTCCAATTCCAGATATATTGTGTCTAAAGCAACGTAGGGTATGCCATGTAGTTGTGAAGTGTGAAACTAAGTACATTCTTAATCTGAAATGAATCTAGTTGGTGCACAAAATTTCTGTTGAGTAGTTCTGATCCAGACATTTTCATTGGCACCTTATAAATGAGGTGCATTCTTAAGTCTTGAGACAAGTATAACTTATGCATACTACCTTTGGCTAAATATTCAGAGAACCTACTATCAATAGCTACCTTCGAGAAATTCATGAAAGTTAAGTCAGGTGGGCTTTGAGGAAACGTCTTATGGAATAAGTCGATCAGTTATAAGTACATAGATCATGCTGTTGCTAGTTCATATGGATAGAATTCAACTTTTCTTATGGTTTGTTTCATGTGGCAAGAGACATTCCATGTAGACAGCAAAACAGACAGCAGATGTGAAGTGGTGGCAATGGAATGGCTGGGGCAGGAAGTCCTTAATTTCCAGTGCAAATTGGCTGGCTAGTAATGGTAGACACGGAGCCCTTCCCAAATTGCCCCCTTGTAACCTCGCTAGGGATCTTTGTAACTTGCTCAGGTTGGATATCGAATAGAGTTTCAGATTTTTTTTAAAAAAACAGGGATTTAATTGAATAACGACCTTCAATAATATGGTTTTGACTTCAAGCATATTTGCACATTGTAAGACACAGGAGACGATAGCGATTATACAACTAGAGTTAGCAAACATGAAACAATACAATACTTCTAGCATATTTGCACATTGCTGCTTTATGCAACGTTCACAGGTTTGAAACATTTTCCGATCTACAACAACAATTGCATGGATAACAAAACAAATAGTAGCTTACATGAGTAGAAAGAGCCACAACTCCGTGTAGTCTAAGGAAGCAGATGGCACCACTGGCTTCAATACCTTCTCTTTTGCAATATCTGCCTGCATGAAGAGAAAATGCAAATGAATGACAATCTACTCCACGGAGGACCATTTAGTTTTGCAATAAATTTGCCTAAAACAGTCAATTTCACATAGGCTCTAACAAATTAGCCAGCAAATACTTAGAGGCATGGACACATCTGGATAGTCCATTTGATGAATCCCAACTCCAATAAAAATAAAGAAGCTATGATATCATGATAGGGCATAAATGAATAGACGCTAGTTATTAGCAAACCAGCACAAGTATTCCCTATACGGCTATATCTCAGTAGATACTAGAAAGTGAAACTCGTCTAATATGGGTAGGATTAAAGATTAAACGGACTATTGCTTTACGTACGTTTTAGAACTCAATAAATTAGGGTCAACCATCACAATGCAATCAGAAAGAACCATTGTGAATATGAGGGAACACGTTTTTTTGGTTAAAAATGTCGGCAGGTGTTTTTGGTTCAAAATGTCAGCGAGTATCTAATTTTTAAGACAACATGTACCACTTTGAAAATAGGTGCTATGAAAGTCTTTTAAGTATGTTCATGAATGTAATTACAAAGCTGCACTCTGAAGAACAAAGCCCTATTATTTTATCTTGCAAGCTCCAGGGAAAGTAACTATTCCACAAAGCAAAGCATGTGACTTGCTGTCAACCGTTGGATCAAAATTGATCTACTAAGTTGGCTTCAAATAGACGATAAGTAGCATATATACGCTCAATGTTGTAGTTTCTTATGAAATTGTTCCTAATATCATTTGGACACAACAGTACAATAATATCATGTGTTCGACAGGTACAGAATCAGCCATTTACTTTTAGAGTATGTCAACTGAATAATTACTCAAATATCATTTCTCAATGCATAATTCATATGTATATGAGTTAATCTAGTTATTTCGTACCAGTATGGGAATTGGGAGCGAAAGGTAGTTTCTTACGACATCCTCTTTCTTATCTCATCCCTTCTGACCATCCGAAGGGGCTGTGAAGAAGTTCTTGATATGGATCAGCAACTGGGTTCATACGAAAAGATTCATTGGGTTCATTCAACCCATCACATAGTGGGTTACCCATGTGGTTTTGCATAGTCTCACCATTCATAGGGACTGTACCAGAGAGAGAGACAGAGAGAGAGAGACAGAGAGAGTTAGTTTACTTGATTGGGAGAACCAGGCAAGGTAAAGCAATGCATAAAAGGAAATGGGAAAACATAAACAAAAATTTGGCCGAATTAATGGACTTACTTGGTTATCTTAATTTGCAACCCATATTGTTTCCTTGACTCTCTTGAGCTTCCTTAATTTCCAAAGTTTTTTTTGTTTTGACATGATTAATTCCCAACGTTGCAAGTCAAAGTTTCCTTGACTCTCTTTATCTTCCATAATTTCCCTGGCAGAAGCAGCAAGAGAAAGTTTGCACCGATGTAACTCAATTGTGTTCAGCGTCAGGCAAGGTAAAGCAATGCATAAAAGGAAATGGGAAAACATAAACAAAAATTTGGCCGAATTAATGGACTTACTTGGTTATCTTAATTTGCAAGCCATTGTTTCCTTGAATCTCTTGATCTTCCTTAATTTCCCTGGCAGAAGCAGCAAGGGAAGGTTTGCACAGATGTAACTCAATCGTGTTCAGCATCAGTATATCCCCTATCGCAGATGGGATCTTTTCGAGGTTAGGACATTGTTCTAACACTAGTCGCTCGAGACTCGGAAAGTCATCACTGGAGGCAACCCACCACTGAATAAAATTCGACTGGAATTTCAAGGACTTCAGTTTCGGGAAAACCCCACTTGCTTCCCAACATGGCCCCTCGAGGGAATCACGTGATAGCTTTAGAGCCTCGAGGTTGGGTAGTAACTGGGCGAGGGTAGACATGTCACCAGAACTTAGACAGGTCCCCTTCAAAGTTAACTTGGTAAGGTTGGGGGGTAATTTAGCAATTACAAGAGAATTCCGACTTACGAACATCGTACTAGAGACCTTCAACTCTTGGACATGGTTTAGAAAGTCTAAATTTGGAAGTAGAGATAATCTCCCATCTGTACAACCACACTCTGAGACTAGGAGTCCCAACTTTCTGAGATTAGGAGACCTAGCTAAGACATCAGTGCAAGACCAAGGATTTACCCACGACAGAGTTTGTAAGTTATCCATGAATAAAGGATAGTCAACAAGATTATCTGGACTTTCGATATCAATAGTAGGCACCTCCCCATCTATAACACTTACATGCCTCAATTTTACCATCTTCCTAATACTATGGGGTAAGTGGAAACCAGAGTCACCAAATGGAGAAACAATAAGGGTTTCTAAATTCCAAAGATTGGATATTGAAGCTGGGAGACCGAGAGAGATGACCCAACCTAGATCCAGGTATCTCAACAGAACTAGTTGTATTTCCATTACACATGAGCGAAATGAGAAACTAGAATGCAACACCCTTAGAAGTTTGAAACGGTAATGAGGATACCCATGATATCTACTGTGTCTATCGTGGAAGGGAAACAAAGACCGGGTGTACTTTCGAGCAGGAGTACTCGACTTCGAGGAAGAAGAAGACGAAACGAATAGTTTACCCATAATCCGCTGGAGAAAATACCCTTCCGTGGCTTTCTGGAGGCAAAATTCACGCAACAAATCGTGAATACCACATGCTTTGATTCGACCGTCGTACCCTCTTCTGGAAACTAACACAAGACTTCTACCGATTAAATCCATCAGGTATTCCTCGGCTACATCCTCCAAGCTTTTTGAACCTGTCTTTCTTATGAATCCCTCGGCAACCCATAACCAAATCAACTTCCTTACAAGAATTTGGAAATCCTCTGGAAATATTGCGAAGTAGAGAAAGCACGGTTTCAAGTGAGGAGGTAAGTGGTCATAACTCAGTGCTATTGTCTTAGTCCATAGTTCTTGATCCTTAGCCATCTGTGAATTTAAGGTTTTCCCCACCTGCTTCCACCGCTCTTGACTCTTCTCTTCATTTCTAAGAATTCCCGCTACCACAACGATTGCAAGTGGTAGTCCTCGACACTTTTGTCCTATTTTCTTTCCAATCTCCATGAGCTCTGAAGGGCAGGTTTCTCTTTGAAATATCTTCTGTCGTAAGAGATTCCAACTCTCATCAGGAGATAAAAAACGCAGAGAAAGAGGAGGAAAACTCATGGGTTTGGAAAGCAAAGCTACATGCTCATGCCGACTAGTGAACAAAATCCTACTTCCGTTGTTATCATCTGGAAAACAAGTTTCCAAATCAAACCAGGCACTATGATCCCATATGTCGTCCATCACGATGAAGTATGGCCTTCCCTTTAAGCTTTGGTACAGCCTTTTAGCTAATCCCTCATCACTTGCATCATCACTTATGTTGCTGATTTGAGCGCTTATACACCGCAAGATAGAACTTAAAAGGCCAAGTAACAAATCCCTCTTTTGGTACTCTTGAGAAACAGATATCCAAGCTTGCATACGGAAGTGGTATGTCACCCAAGGATCATTATACACTCCTGTAGCCAAAGTAGTCTTACCTTGCCCAGCCATCCCAACAATCGAAATGATCTTAAGCTGCTTCGAACCTCCGGAAAGTTGCTCCTTTAAGATCAGTTTCTCTTGCTCAAATCCCACCATTGTTTCCTCTTCCCCCTCCAATTTACTACTATTTGTTGCTCTTGATGTATCTTTATCAATTGAAATTTTTCCGACATTATTTACTGTTTGGACGCTGTATGTCCTCTTGTCATACATTTCCTTCACCTCTGTTTTGATTGCTTCAATCTCTTTCTTGACATGGCCAAGATTTAATGAACGACCGTGACCAGTTTTCTTCATTAGCTTTGTTATCCTATTCTCCTCCTCCTCAATCTTCATTAGCTTCATTTTCATTCTCATATTCTCCTCCTCCTCGAGCTCCTCCTCCTCCTCCAAGTCAGTGTTAAACATGAACAAGTCAACTGCTGTTTCAGCCTCATACACCACATCTGTAATACGTGCCTCCAGGTTTTTCGCTCCTTTATGGTCTTTAAACTTGAACGGTAAATCCTTAAGGAAGGCTATTAGCCATTGTAGATCCTTGTGAAGCCATGCAATTTGATCCTCCTCTTCCCAAATCAAATCTTTCTTGCAGCTCATTAACTCCTCCAAGTTTTCCATCAGAGAATGGGCAATAGTTTCAGCCATAACTCTCTCTCTCTCTCTCTCTCTCTCTCTCTCTCTCTCTCTCTCTCTCTCGTTGAAGTTTGCTGCTTAGAGCAACTCAAATGGGGATGGAAAGGGGGTTGTCATAGTTATTATCCAGCCCTAAATCATAAAACAGCTTTCCAATGGGGGATGGATCCGGGGATGGAAAATAGCTTTGAGTTATATGGGGATGGATCCGGGGATGGAAAATAGCTTTGAGTTATATGTGGATGGATATATCCATCCCTAGATGCATCTTTTCATCCCCTTCCAGCTCAGCAAGAAACTAATTTACCAAAAAAGTGGACGGCCGGAGTATACCTGACTCGCCGTAAAATGGCCGGGAATCTGACCTAGCTCGCCGGAATCTGGAAAATCTGCCCTAGCTCACCGGATAATCTGAAAATCTTCCCACAGCTGAAAGGTTGAACGCCGGAAGCAACCATCGTCGGAGAGTCGACGGAAACCACAGCTGGGGTTTCCATTCTCAGTCGATCGAGAGAGGAGAGAGGGGGTATGATCGGGAGAGAGCGGGTCGGTCGAGAGAAGGGTTTGAGAGAGAGAGAGAGAGAGAGAGCGAGATAGAGAGAGAGAGGGTGAGTGAAGGAGATGATATCGATCGAGATCTCAGAGAGAGCGAGATTCTGAGAGCGAGATCGCCGTTTTTGATCTTAGGTTTGTGATACAGAGAGAGAGAGAGAGAGAGAGCGAGAGCAAGAGCGCAAAGATGGACAATCAAACGGCTAGTTTTGGCATTAAGTCGTCATTCAACCATGATGCATTTTATCATGTCAAAAGTGATGACATCACTTTGCAGGGAGGTGATGTGACGTTAAAGGAAAGTCCCAAATTGTCAATTTTGACATCAACCTTCTAGACTGCCAACTTTTAAAAATTGACCACAAGCCTTCAAAGTAATTTGACATAAGGGTTGGAGAGAGAGAGAGCTTGACGTCAAATTAAATATGTCAAATTGCCACATAAGCCTTTAATATAATTTGACATCTCCATTTTTTACTTCTATGGTTGGAGATGCTCTAAGAGTAAAGGTGGGTTCCATTCCGTTTGACCAAACAAAAAAAAAAGTGAGCGGATCAAAAAAATAAATGAGAGACTTATAAAAGAATAGTACTGGGGTTCTACTATTTGTAAATTTTCATTCGGTACTTTTTGAACAGTTATGTTTTCATTCTTTTAGAGACTGAATTATCTATATTACCCTTTTAATAAAATATTCATATGTAAGTGTTTATTTCTTCCTAAATTAGTGGGATACTAATGCTCCGTTCCAGAACACCTTCTTAAAAAATAAGTATTTATTTCACATTTTTAAACTCAAAAATAATATAAATGAAAAATAATTTTTTGATTTTTTTTGTACCGTATTAAAGATCTCATCGAGATCTTTCAAACAAGATACATATTGCATATTTTTAGATTTTATTAAACCCTTTATTTTTGAGTTTGAAATTGCCTTCTTAAAAAATAAATACTTATTATCCGTTCTGGAACGGGGCCTAATAATTATAGTCACCTAAAATCATAGGTTGATTAATGGATAGAAATGGGGGGAATTTTCTATTTTTAAAATCTTTAATGGATATATACTAAACCATTCTCTCTCCTTAATTTCATGAATTTTTAAATTCTTATTTTTTGTGAATTCTAGTAAATTATTCGTATTATATTATAAACTTATGTGAATATGGTTCGACCAATTTTACGAAAATTCATGATTTATTTAAAAAATATGAATACACCATTTTTATTCATGAAAACACAATGAATAAATTAATCGAAAAAACATGAATAAATTAATAGAAAAATATGAATACTCCATGTTTTTAATCGACCATGAAAAACCTGAATAAATTAACTGGCCATGTTTTTCATGAATACCCCATGAAAACCATGAATACACCATATTTAATTCAAGAAAAGCAAAAAATGAAAAATGAAAAAAACATGATAATCATGATAACAAAAGAAAAAAAAATGAAAATAATGTTTTTTCATGATTCATAGCCCTTAATTTGAATCCCACGATTATTTTTTACCATAACAATATTATTGTACACATAAAGAATTTACAACAAAACATGACAAATAAGTTACATATAGACATGATTACTTTGGAAGCACTGAATAGTTTCTCTTCTCTCTTTTCTATACATTTGTAAGCACTTGATATACTCCATGGAGGAAGGCGACAGGCAGATCAAATTGATGGCGACCCAAATCGGTGATGAAAAAACAGATCAAGGGTGTACAATAACGGTGGCGATGACGACTAGTTGATTGGCGACGTGGTGATGGGAGGGGTTGGGGACGGAGGTTTTTGGGGGATGGCGAAGGAATCTAGCTCACCTCTCGCCACTGCAAATTGAAATGGAATTTTCGGGCTCGCCGCTGCAAATTGATATGGGCAGGCCCCGGGGGGGGGGGGGGGGGAATGTTGACCCAAATCGGCGATGAAAAACAAAGCAAGCGTGTACAACAACGGTGGCAACGATGACTAGTTGATTGGCGACATGGTGATGGGAGGGGTGAGGGACGGAGGTCGCTGGGAGATGGCGAAGGGTTCCGCTCGCCTCTCACCGTTGCAAATTGAGAGGGGGGGGGGGGGGGGTGGTTGTAGGGGGTGGGTGTTTAATTCATTGCCAAAAATTTTGGAATTCAAATTAGGGATGATTATCCTAAAATTAGGTTAGAGGACCTTCAAGATTATTTTTTAGTCCCCAAAATCCATGCCTATATATACATATATATTATATATAAAGGGCAATCCTGTGATTATTTAAAAGTGGAGATGAAAACATAATTATTCAAAAAGCGCCGGATGAAAACTTACTAGGGATAAGGTTTGAGAATAGATATTTAAAAACTCCAAAAAAAAAAAAAAAAAGTGAAGGTGTGGCTGGGCATCTCCCATGCATTTTGCTGCCTCTTGGATGATTTTGGACCATTGGCTGTGGGTAATCCGACCATTGAATGATACTCACTCCGTCCCACTTTGTTCCGCCTATTTTTTTTTGGGAGGTCTCAAAAAATGTATATATCTCATAATCTATAATATTTTATATATTCAATATGGATCTTGTTTGATAGATCTCAATTTATTTTTTTAAACAAAGTTTTGAAATCATAAAAAACATTATAAATTGTGAGATATAGACAATTTTTTGGGTCAGCGACAACAGATAATGAGCTGGCTCTGGAGGCAAGTCAAGAAGGCTCGGTACCGGTACCACCCTATTCTTTCTATCGGTACTGAGTGGGTTAGCGACAACAGATAATGATCTCAGTACCAATACCCTTTTATGCTTGGTATCGTACCGAAGGCCTTCGGAGAAGATTTTTAGAGCATCTTGGGAATATTTTGTACGTGGATTGGGGGCTTGTATAAATTGTGTGTAGTCACTAAATCCAAACACCTAGATATTATTACATTTTTAGATCTAGACTAGATTTTGATTTACTTTTTGAATTGTTCTTAGTGTTTTTCATTTTTCAGCACTTAATATTTAATTTTCTGTCTTAATTAGTTTTGTTTTGCTATTATTGTCTTCATTAAAGTTGTAGCTACGCTTCCAATTTATCATAGTCTCTAGCTATTTTCAAGTCTTGTTACTTCAATATGTTAGCTAGATTTTTACTTGCTTTTATCTCTCCAGATACGAGTGAGTAGTTTTTCAAGGTTAGGTCATGGGCTGATTAGCATCTCATGGCTTGAGTTAAATTTGCTTTCCTCATCATAAAGTTTGAATCTTTGGTTCGAAAATCGATGTGTAGTTTGGGTTTATTTGTTAAATTGCTAAGATGTTAACCTTTTTGAACATGTGTAGGCAAGAGCAAGCCTACTTGCCACACATGATGCTTGGAGCTCTGTCGCATGAGGCGTTTGCCCAAATGAATTCTAAAGCTAGATTGGTAATTGAACCATGTATCTTTCGGGTTGAGTATCTCAAACCGAGTAATAGGATGACAAGAGTGATTTGACTTGAGTTGTGGGTGTTAGGATCTCCTAGACCTAGCCTGCCTTTTATTCTAGTTAATTCACCGTTTAATTTAGCCTTTTATTTTTCCACCGCTTAAAGTAAAACAAAGTTGACTGTCTAAAGGCCGAAAACCTTACTTACATCTACAAATCCACTTAAGCCGTATTAATTATTTCCTTGGGTACGATTCCGGTCTTCTGAATTATTATACTTCAAATGACGTGTTTACCCTACACTTGGGGTGATTATATTTCAATATATTGATGAACGAAGGAGGAAAGGAGGGAGTCCTATTATCCATCTAACTATCTTTTAACAATTTTTTGACTCTAAAATAACTATTTATCCCCTCATTTTCAATCCCCCTTTAAACTTGGTCTTATCTTTTGTTTCAAGTTGAGGCTGAAAAGAATCGAGAGTCTTGATATGACATTTCACAACTTGCAGCCCAATATTTCCCAACTTGCCAAACATGACAAATATAAGGGGAACTTAAATAGGGGCCCTATTCTATATAGATACTTATGTCCTAATTTTAAGGGGTTTGAAAACTTATGTTGTCATCCTAAATTTTAAATAATACCCATTGTACCCTTAATAATTATTTTTCTATGATTTTTTGTTAAACAAATTTAAAGGGATAATATCTCATAACTACCTGACCAAAATGTTTGGGGGAGGTTCTGTTTTTCATAAAAACTGATTGTTTGCAATTACTAGAAGTTATCACAATTTTTTTTTTTATCATTACTAGAAGTTATCACTTTATCCACAGTTTTTGTTTGTTTGGCGCTCAATATCCCCAATTATAACGTGTCCCACCTTTGCCCATTTCTTATCGGTGAAAACAAAAAAAAAAAAGAGAAAGGAAGAAAGTGAAAACGGCAGGTCCTCCATTTCTTATCCATTTCGTCCTCCATCGGCAGCTTTTAATCCGTTCCGTTCCGTCCCCCCATCGGTGAAAACGGCAAGTCCTGTTCCGTCGCAGACCATCGGCAGCTTGCAATCCATTTCGGTGAAAGAAAGTGAAAATCTAGACGCAAAACCCCATACGGTGGTCGGCCCGTAGAACCAAACGGAATCCACTCCTTCCGTCAACATCAATTAAAAAACCATAGGCGGTGACATATATTAGTGATCAACAACGGCTAGACTTCGTAAGTTGCAATTTCTAGCCCACATTCATGATTTTTTATGTTTTATGGCGATCCCATAATTTTTTCCACGACGTCGGTAAGTGTATTTTTTCTCCAAAGTTTGTCATGATTTCAAAATGAGTGTTTCGATTTCTCCAAAAAAATTCATGATTTCAGTTTACTGTAGTTTTGTTAGCACAATTTTACGAAACGTATTCATGAATTTTTCTGTTTATGGTGATTCCATAAATTTTGTCATGATTTCCGTACTTGTGTTTTGATTTTTCCAAATTTTGTCATGATTTCGGTATGTGTTCCAATTCCTCCAAATTTTGTCATGATTTCCAATTAATGTAGTTTCATCATGACGATTTTACGATACGTATTCATGACAAATTCTGAAAAATCGACATTCGACCCATATGCAACACCACACGTACTATCTATCAATTGTTGATCCATCCTTTCAATGCAATTAATTTTCTGCAATAATTGTGCTTAAAATATCTTGTTGTAATTATTGTCGATTTGAGTATCTATGTTTCATTGTGCAAATCGATTGTAGAAACCCTGGATTATTTTCGAATCAATCATATTTGGAAAATTGGAGATAGATAGAATTGCAATTTATTATAAATATGGTGAATTTTGAATGCATGGTTTCATGATTTTTTGTGTTAAAATATGTCATGTATTATGAAATATTTCTACAAATTTCATGTATTTTACGAATTTAATTTCAAATTTTTTTTTGAGATTTTAAGGGGGAGAAGATTAGGAGAAAAAAAGAATAAAAAGATTGGAGAAGAGGAAGATTTGAAATATAGGAGAGCAAAATTGAGATAAATTAGGAAAGATTTGGAGAGAGAAATATTCAAAAAATAGGAGAGAGAAAGGATGATTTGGGGTTTATTTGAATTTGTGGATGCCAACTTAATGATTTAAACTCACTAGGATGGTGACATAAATAAGTTCTCCAAAAAGGAGGCTATTTAATTTCTTCCAAATATAACAGGGCATACATAACGCTATTACAAAAATAGATAAAGACCTCAGTAATTTGGTATGATCTTTCACTTTTAATCTCGCATTCAAAACCGTGGTCTATCAAGGTGTAACTAAAAGTCCCTATCTTTTAACCATAGGATAAAAACTGTGATTAAAACTCATTAAAACCGTGAGTAAAAATATAAAAATTGTGATTAAAAATGACAAAACTGTGACCTTTAATAGCTTAACATCTCAGTTTGATTATAAAACTGTGATTGTTTAGAGAGTAATAATCTCAATTTTTGAAAAAACCGAGATTAAAAGTGACGTTTTCCTAAGGGAAAAAATCTCACTTTGTTTATCCTGTTGGGTTTTGAACCTAAGTCTCTTGAGTTTTGCATAGAAGCTTTAACCAACTACACCACACACACTTTTCAATATATTATTGAAATATTTAATATATAACATATGCGTTTAACATTAAAATATATTTCAAACATCATTTTGATCCTTTAAATATTAAAATTAGCAATTTTGATAAACATAAAAGTTGTAGCCCTTTGTGTTATTGTTCAAATCCAATTTGAATTATCTCAATTAATGGAGTTTTGAGCATAGAATTATACTCGAGATACATTTGGCGAGGAAACGCAACCTTCATAAATTTTGTCACCAAAGGTACCCATTTTGTGACAAAATATATTCTCATCGCCGAAAGTATCCCATTTTTTGACGAAATATTTTTTTGTAGAATAGTTGAGAGTGACATTTATTTAGGGGTATTGCGCGCAGAGTCAATTAAGGGGTAAGCGAATTTCAACTTTTCCTATATAAGAGCTTTCATCTCAAGTCTAAAAAAAATGTGATGTACTCTCTAACTTACGATCTCAGTTTCTAGATGATTGAGATTAAAAGTTCTTTTTATCTCAGTTTTTCCAAAATGAGATATATTCTTTCATATACAATCTCAGTTTTTAAAAAATGAGATCTATTCTTTAAGTTACAATCTCACTTTTAGATTATTGAGATTAAAAAATCTTTTCATCTCAGTCTTTTTTGAAACGAGATATATTCTTTCATATATAATCTCAGTTTTTTTGAGAATGAGATGTATTCTTCAAGTTACAATCTCACTTTTTAAATTACTGAAATTAAAAAATCTTTCCATCTCAGTTTTTTCTTATAGCTGAGATTAAAACTATAGTTCATAACATTTTATTACGCTTTTACAAAAAGTGAGATATTTTTAATTTTTGGACCGTGATCTTTATACCATTTTGTAATAGTGTAATTTGAAAGAGGCTTCAACCAAAGACTAAAAAGAAGACTTCTGTAAAATATAGTATCTGCAAAGTTATTACTCCATTCCTTAATGTTAGTCTCTTTTGCACTTGAAGTACAAAATTATTGTTAATGATGTAGAACACGTGGAGATCCAATTTCATGATCAGCTGGACCGAGCCAAGCCCCGAAAGTCCAAACGGTGTTTAATTTCAGATTACCTAATTTGGCAAAATTCGGACGAGCTCAGAATAGACCCAAACTTGGTGGGCTAACTTATTTTCACGCTTCGGTCAATACTCATCAACCCCAAGTTGATGATCGATGGTGTTTTTTGGCTTAATTTCTTCGTTTAGGACTTCAATTGCATTATTTTGCCAGTTTATGAAAGATTTGTTTCGTTAATAACCCTTAGACCGTAATTCATTTTAAGTTAATTCTTTTTGGGAAAGTCTTAAGGCCTTGTTCGGTTGTGGGTTTGAAAAAATTTTGGGATTGGTTTTTTGGTAATGAGTGAAGAGAGAAAACAGAGTAATAATTGGGAGATAGTGGTAATGAGTGGACAGAGATAAAGAGAAATGAGATTAATGATTGGATATAGGAGTAACAAGTGGAGAGAGAAATGAAAGTAATGATTGGACTTGGGTTTGAAAATTTTTTTCCAAATCCAGAACCGAACAAGAGTTATTTTTCTTTTCCATTTTCAGTTTTAGGAAAAACCCCAAATTCTGGGACTTTTTATGTTCCAAATTTATTTTTAGGGTTTCGACTTATATAAGAGTTTGTAACATAGAGTTTATAGAGTTTTTTATCAATAATATTGCAGAGTTTCTCTCTTTCTTCCTTGTGCTCAAGGTTTGCTTCTTTGTTATGAGTTGTTTATCTCGTTTGGATTAATACACTAACCAGTCTCTTGTGAATTTCATTGCATCAGTTAATCTCTTTTGCACTTGAAGTACAAAATTATAATCCAAAGCAAAAAAAAAAAAAAAAGTTTTCACTAATGACGAAATTAAAAAGCATCAAATATCTTATTCGTCTAAAATGCCGTCTTATTCTAATTTTTTTGACATCGATTCATATCTTTATATTTTTTTTGATTCGTCTTGTTGAGACAAACAATTAGACCCAAAAATTATGACAAAGAGTTAACAAAAAGTTGCGAAAAGTAACAAGAACGCACTCTAAAGGAAGACTTTTTTAAAGTATCTGCAAAGTTATTACTCCTTAATTCCTTAATGTTCTCTCTTTTGAGAAATTTTAACACTGAGAGATGAATTTTAGGAAGACATGATTGCACTTGAATCAAATCTTAAAGTATAACAGCATTGGCTCACGTTTTGGGGTGGACGGGACAAAGAACAGAGAAGGGTAATAGGATGTAAAGTTAGATGTGGTTATGACTGATTCTTTATGAATTTTTTTTTCCACCTTAAAATAAGTTTACTAATTGTTAGGTAAAAATGCTAGCAAACAGTACACTTTTTTTTTTATTTTACCTATTCATATTTCTTTTAATATTACATTAATACTTTGTACTTTACCTGTTATTTATTACAATACTATTTCTTTTTGGAGAGAAAGAGAGAAAGACGAGGAGGGAGAAACTAATTGTTTTACTTCAGTATTAACACCGAACCATTTATTCAAATCTATTTTACCTTCTCAGGAGGAGGAGGAGAGAGAAACTAATTGTTTTACTTCATTATTAATACTGAACCATTTCTTCAAATCTATTTTACCTTCTTCTTTAGCTCATCTACTGCAGGTTGCGTTTTGTGTCTTTGTTCGGTAAAATAGTTAAAAAATGCATTATGCCTCATCTGGTAAACTTGCTCTTAGGGGGTGTTTCCACTAACAAATTTTGGTTTTGGTTTTGTTCAAATATTTTTTTTTGCGTTAGTTGGTTTGTCTCGACGGAAAAAATTGAAAATATCCACTAAAAAAAATGTAAAAAATTACTGACTTTTCTATAAGTATTTTTGGAAATATTAAAAAAAGACTCATGCTAATATCGGGCAGAGGATTGTGTACTACACGAGCATCAATAAAGCGCCAATTCCTATGCTGTGTCTGAAAGTGTAGGACACGCGCAATAAATTGCTTTACAGCTATTGAGAATCCTGCTTTTTCGATTGACATGTGGATCAAATTACAAAACTAGCCCTTTACATGTGAATTGAGAATCTCGAGAATATTTTGTGTCCCGGCTCCACTTCACCTCAGGAGTCAGGGACGCACCCGGCTCCCATGCCCCAATCCGGTTTTGGGGCATCATGCCTCACTTTGTTTTTAAACCGTTGGATCTTGTTATTTAATCTCAGCCCTTGATCAATTCCCTTCTCTCTCTCCTCTTAACCTTCTAAACCGGTTACTCCTTTGACTCTCCTCTCTCTGTCTTCTGCGTCTTCTCTTCTTCTTCTCATGCCCACAGTATCTTCTCTTCTCACGCCAGAGTAGGACTCCGCCATAACAGTCCCTCCACAGCAACTCCTCCACAGCATTCTTGGACGCTTCTCCACAGCAACTCCTCCACAGCATTCTTGGACTCTTCTCCACAGCATCACTCAAGGTACCTGCCCTCTCCCTCTCTCTGGCCAAAACACACACACGGCACACACACATTGTGCCCGCCCCCCCCCCCCCCCCCCCCCCCCCCCCCCTCCCTCTTTCTCTCTTAGCCGAACACACACATGGCGTGGGTTGCTTGGGAAAATGGGGGAAGATTTAGGGTTTTGTGAAAATCAGGGCAGGTTTAGGGTTTTTCGAAAATCAGGACAGATTTAGGATTTTGTGAAAATATAAACTTTTGGGGCATTCTCAATACCCAACAGCTAGCAAATCGTGAATCCAAGTTCGGCATTGAATACCCAACAGCTATAGGATTCTATAGTTTTATTTTGTGCAAGTAGTCTCGGCATTAAAGCCTTTGTGCCCAGTAAATGGTTATCAAATCAATGGTTGTCATTTTTATTGTAAGGTTTCAGGGCTGGACTGTGCGTGCATTTGTTAATTGGTTGGTTGAGAAATTTCCTTAACTTGGAAAGAAAGTTGAGTTTCTTTATTTGGGAATTTTTTGAAAAGGAGTCAGGTAGTGATAAGTTCATATAGTGATCAATAAGTAACTCTCTGATGTGATCTGAACAAAAGAAAAATCACTTTGTTCTCTAGTGAATGATGCGCTTGCATTGGTCTAAAGCAAAAGAAAAATCACTTTGTTCTCTTTTATAGTTTTATATTTTTTGTGCAATCTTTTGTATTGTTTTGTAGTATTATGGCTCCACCAAAAAAGAAAACTAAGGGGAATGTGGTAGCTGTAGATTGCCGTAATGAAGAGTTGAAAGAAATGGATGAAAAATGCCATAATGAAGTTCCGAAGCACCCTCGTAATGCATGGATATTTTTCTAGTATGTCATTTTTCAGCTTTGTGAATCTATTAATGCAATGGCATAGATTTGTGATACTGTAGTTTGATTTGTAATTTGTTGGTTGTAACCAAGAACAATGCAAGTTGAAGGATAATGATCCGTTAAAGCCAATGGTAACTATTTAATTTTTGCTATATTGGTGTTTCCGTGTTTACACTTATATGGATTTTGAACTTCTCAACTTAGAATTTGTACTCTTTCAATAATTGTAGTCAATGGAGGAAATTTCCGAAAAGTGAAAAGCGTTAGGAGACCATGCTAAGCAAAAGTACAAAAAAAAATCTATCAGGAGTACCGAGAAATACAAAGAGCAGAAAATTAAGCTTGATCTTCCGAAGGGTCCGAAGGTGGTAATAGTATCTATGTTCATTCATATGCTTTTCAGTTTTTATTGCTCTCGTGAAATTGATTAGAGTTGTTGATTTTGTGTTTAGAACACCTTTATATCAAGGACTCAACTTAAGGCGGCTTATGATAGGATGTAAGAACTTGATCCGCATCAAGTAGAGAGTGTAAAAGCTTTGGGGTTTGGAGGTATCTTAGAACTGAAATGTACGAAGTTAGATCGAACTCTTTGTGAGTGGTTGGTGCAACATTTCGATCCTGTGTCTCTTTTCTTGCATGTGCATGGCAAAGATTGCATAATTACACCACTAGATGTGAACCACATTTTAGGATTGCCATGTGGTGGCCAGAGGGTGATCCTTGAAGGGGAATATACCGAAATTCATGAATTGTGTTTGAGGCATAAAGTACGTGACCAAGGTTCTATATCTTTTGATCATTTACACAATTATTTGATGAACAACAAAGAGGACGACGATGACTTCAAGGTTGCATTTGTGTTGTACATAATGGGGACTATTCTATGTCCAACATCAGAATTTGGAGTCAATAAGCGTTTTCTCCATGCATTAAAGGACTTGTCCTCTGTACGGGAGTTGGACTGGAGCCAATTTGTTCTTAAGTTTTTAGCCAAAGGGATTCAAAAGTATCAGAAAGGACGCAAAGTGATTCGGGGATGTCTATTGTTCTTAATGGTACATCTCTTAACTTTGTTTATTAAGTCAAAGTTTTTTTGAATGTTGAATTGATTATGTATGTCAATCTTTGATTTTCCTACAGTTGTTTTACTTAGAGCATTGCACGCCAGCTGAATATTTCACTTTCCGATGTGGTATGCGACCTTCACCCCGCCTCTCAGCTTGGGGAGATAAAGACATAAGGGAGAGAGCTTGTTGGTTCAATAAGATAAGAAAACGGAAAGGTGAAAAGGTAATGTGTAGCTGCTGTTAACCAATGATGAATCTTTTTTGCTGCTACTATTGCTTCCTGTTACTGTTATTTGCTATTTGCTGCTGTTGACTGTTGTTGTAGTGGTAGCAGCTACCTACTGTTGGTGTTTTTTGGCTACTCATACTATTATATTACTCTTTTTCCGTGAGGATCAATTCTAGAAGTGTGCATGTCATGTGGAAATGGACTGAATAATCTCATGTGGTTACCGTTTACCTGTCAAGATGTTATGTCCAGCACTTGAGATTGAGTGCAGTCTATTATATTGCTCTTTTTCTGTGAGGATCAGTTCTGTTGTTACTGCTGAAGCTGTTTTGACTGTTGTGTTGCTGCTGTTCGTTTTGATGTTGTTTGATTGTAGTTGATGCATGAGAGATGGTTCTTTCCCATTTTTCATAATAGGTCAAAGTCATTGTTGAAGATGGAATTGGCAAGAGAGAGAGAATGATGAATCAAGGAAGAGAGGTTGACCATGATAAATCAATGGAGAATGACCAGGTTAAAAATCTAACTAGTATGGTAGAGAGAATGTCGAGCCTCTTAGAAGAGACATTGGCCGCTATGCATGAGAAAGATAGTAAACGTAAATATTCTGCGATTAATAGAGGCATTAACAAGAAAGACACTCCATCTGCCTTGGAGGAACCCGATGTTGAAGGACATTTTAAAACTAAGAAGGCAAAATGCACCGAAAATGTATTATCGGATCAAATGACATCTCCTCTAAAGACAAACAAGGAAAAAGGCAAGGAGGAAGCTAAATTGAATGCTTCATCAAAGAAATTATGAAAGATGGCAGCTAATGTTCATGAGGCCTTGTCTCGTATGGCTCCTGTAGTTGATGGCAAGAATAAGTGGGAAAAAAATTGAAGACAAATAGGTTTGACAAATCTCAGCCACTGAAGAGAAATGCCAACAAGGTAACAAGATGTGAATAATTATTATATTCTTAATTCTATTACGGTTCTCTCATTAGAATGCGTGATTGTTAATTTGTAGAAGTCTACCATGGAAGCGGAACCCAAGAGGGCAGATGTAATGGCCACACTTTCCAACGAAAAGCAGTTGATGCTAAGATAAGTCTTTGACCATACCCAGTCTGAAAGGTAGGAATTCTTACAAGGCAAACATAATTATACATATTTACTTGTTAGACTAGTAACAATTTGCCTTATTACTTGTAGGGAAATTCTTTGTGACTTGGGCATAGAGCATTTAAATAGGCATGATTTTTTTTTTCTACAAGGCCGAATGAATGGATTGAGAGTGGACTAATAAACTTAGTTGCTTTGAAAAAAACTCTACTACAAAAGAAGAGGTACCCGACTGGATTATGGCCAGCATGGTATTTGCCCACCTATTTTTCGGTATGTATTTGTCATGCATTACTTGTTTTAATTTTTGTGAATGTGGTTATAGTTATTAACGTGTTAGTGCTCCCTTTGTAGAATTATGCTTTGCGTGGTGGTTTGAATGCCAAAAGTTGGGCCAGAAATTATACGGGAACTCATCGATACACGGGGGAACCCCAAGCATGTGAACGGGTGTACATCCCAATAAATGATTCAGACAGTCATTGGTTTATGTGTGTAGTAAACATCCGCCATGGGATTGTATACATACTTGACTCATTGCCATCTCCAACGGAAAACAAAAGACGAGCTGAATTAGTCACATGTGTGGTAAAATATTTGGACGATTTATTTCAATACTTGGATGAGCCACAAGTCAAAAAATTTAGTATGCTCCCATTTGAAAGACTGAAATGGCTTCCAATTCAAGAAGCTGGTGATTGTGGCATGCACACCGCCAAGTATTTTAATTTGGAGCAATTTATTGAAGATGAATTGATTATGGTAAGAAACTAGTTTTACATATAATGTCATTTCTATCGGTTTATATACTCAACACTTGTTTCTAATTTTTGGTCTAATTTCTTAATTGTAGCTGAAGTTCAGTTCTGCAGAGGGTAGGATTGGCGTAGTTTTGGACTTGATCATGTTTGACGGGAACAATGTGAAAGAAAAGATTATGGAGAAGGCTAAAAAGAAATATCCCAGCCCTAAAGGGAAAAACTGATGATATTGTGGAGGAAAAATTGACCATATTGATGCTGACTGTGTAGTGTTTTGGATGTAAATGCAGCTGTTTTTTGTTAGTTAACATGGCTGCTGCCTTTTGGATGTATATTGTGGCTCATGTAGATTTTTGACTTTTTTATAGTTAACATACAGCTGCCTTTTTGTTTGTTAACATGGCTGCTGACTGATGATTTTATGGTTGCCTTTTGTTATTTGGAATAGCTCAAAATTTATGATATGTGTTCAATGATATCGAGGTCTTTCCTTGTTTTGATGAATGTTGAGAAAATTTATGCCTGCTTGTTGTGAATGAAGGGATACCCTACCATTTTAGTGGCCATGTCATTAAACTGGAGGTGCTTACCATGAATATAGGATGTACATAACTAAACTGGACATTCTTACCACAGATTATGGAAGGAAAAAAACTCTACTGAAAGTGCTTACCATGACAAAGAACACACTTACTATGACAAAAGAACACACTTACCACGAAAACAGGACGTACTTAACTAAAACTGGATATTCTTACCACAGATTTTGGAAGGAAAAACACTCTACTGAAAGTGCTTACCATGACAAAGAACACACTTACCATGACAAAAGAACACACTTACCACGAAAACAGGACGTACTTAACAAAAACTGGACATTCTTACCACAGATTTTGGAAGGAAAAACACTCTACTGAAAGTGCTTACCATGAAAAAGAACACACTTACCATGACAAAGAACACACTTACCACGAATACAGGACGTACTTAACTAAAACTGGACATTCTTACCACATATTTTGGAAGGAAAAGAACTCTACTGAAAAAGCTTACCATGACAAAGAACACACTCACCACGAATACAGGACGTACTTAACTAAAATTGGACATTCTTACCACAGATTTTGGAAGGAAAAATAGTGACTGGAGGTACTTACCATGAAAAAGAGCATACTTACCATAAATACAGGATGTACTTAACAAAATCTGGACATTTTTACCACAGATTTTGAAAGGGAAAAATATTACCACAGATTTTGGAAGGAAAAAATAGTGACTGGAGGAGTTTACCATGAAAAAGAATGTACTTACCGCAATACAAGATGTACTTAACTAAAGCTGGACATTTTTACCATAGATTTTGAAGGGAAAAATATTACCACAGATTTTGGAAGGAAAAAATAGTGTCTGGAAGTACTTACCATGAAAAAGAACATACTTACCACAAATAGAGGATATACATAACTAAAACTGGATATTTTTACCACAGATTTTGGAAGGAAAAAAACTCTACTGAAGGTACTTACTGTGAAAAAGAACTTACTTACCATGAATGAAAGATGTTTTCAACTAAAAACTAGACATTGTTTCCACGAATACTGGATGCTTTTACGATTACAAATGAAAGACATTACATGAAACAAAGGTTACGATTACATTTTCAAACTGCATACTACATTTTCAAACTGCATACTACATTTTCAAACTGCATGCGATTACATTTACCCTTCAAAACCGTTGCCGAGAATTGTTGACCATCCTCCAAAGTTGTTGCCTAGGATCTGAGCCTGAACACTATTTGGATTTGTTGACCATCCAGCAGCCTGTATAGTTTAAAAGTTATAATAATTAGTGAAAGTTATAATAATTAGTGAATGGACAAATGGATATTAGTCTATTAAATGACTACATAATAAGAGACTTACCAAATTAGGTTCGACACTAGATTCACAACCATTGGCAGTTAATGATTGTGGGTAATATGCAGATGAGTCTCGCCCAGTAAATGATTGTGGGTAATATGTAGATGAGTACCGCCCAGTGAATGATTGTGGGTGAACTATGCTCGAATCTGATTCATTCTCGTTGATGTTCTCCATATTGTTTGATACTAATTTCGGACATTTCGTCCGCGTATGACCAGGTAGTCTACAGTGGCCACATTTTCTTACCTTTGGGATAAAGTCCTTTGCCAAATTTTGGCTCCCCCCTTTACGCTTGATAATGACGGGATCACCAATACCAAAATGCATAGATGTCCCCTCGACATTGCCCTCTTCTCCTATCGCTTTTTGCTTGCTTTGAACATCTAACATATACAGCTCTCTCATTTTGAATGTCAACCTTGCGATTTCTTCTCTTGCCTCATCATATGCATTGGTTGAGTGTGAAGCATAAAAAGCCATTTCGACACATGCAGTTGACAATGCACCATACCTTGTCGTTTGTGTTACCCATTCCGGCATTGATGTGCGGCCATGAAGAGAGGAGGACTTGGCCATTTTTGTCCACCTTTGTGAGATCAGATAAGAGGGAATTTTTCTCAAGTGCTCCATTTTCATTACCGAAATCATATGACAACAAGGGAATCCAATTGACTCAAATTTCAAGCAAGAGCATTTCATGATGCCTTCATTTGGCTGATAGTATACTGACCACGTTGCATCCTCCTGTTGATATCGAGATAAGTAGTAAACCAGAAAATCTTCAATCTCAACTTTATCCACCCGAAACAATGATTGCTCTTTCTTAATTTCATCGCGAAATTTCTTGAATATGGCCCGAGAAAATGTATCAGCTGCATGCTGTTCAATGCGTTTCATGGCTGTAGAAAGAATGGGAGTACTATTCTCACTCTCTACTTGTGCCTTAGCCTCATTATGTCGAAGTTTAGCAAGAGCCCTATCATATGCTTGTACAAATTCAAAAAGCCGTAAACGTAGTTTTAGGAATCGATTCATAAATGCGTTCATTCCCTCAACACGTTGTGTGCTTTTTGCTCCTGCAAAAAAAATACCTCGTAAGTACCCTCAGCCCATAGGTGCCGTTTTTTGTAAACCTCTATCGCCTAATTGTTTTCATGAAGATTATAGTTGTCCACAAGATTTGTCCATGCAATTTTAAACTCTTCTTTCGTTGGCATTGACATGCACTTTTCAAAGTCACACGGGAATCCCGGAACATGGACATTACTCACAGCATTCTTTTTCAGATGCCATTTGCATAAACGATGACGAGCAGTAGGCAACACAGTTTTTATTGCTCTCCTCATGGCCTTATCTCCATCTGTCATTACTGACACTGGCATTTTTTCATTGCCCATGGAATCAAGAAACTTTTCCAATACCCATGTATAAGTCTCAACAGTCTCAGCAGTCAACAATGCACACCCAAAAATTGCAGTTTGGAAATGACTATTGACTCCAGCTAATATCACAAAAGGCTTCCCATAAGCATTCGTTCGATAAGTAGCATCAAATAGTAGCACGTCTCCAAAGCACAGGTAGTCTGTTAGAGATGTTGAATCTCTCCAAAACATATTATTTAACCGGTTTTGCTCATCCACGTCATACTTGTAATAGAACAAGGGGTCATATTCTGCTTTCGCACATAAATAGGCTAATGCACCTTCCGCGTCCCCATCCGCAACTTCTATTTTGCGTTGAGCTGTAAAATGATTATAAAGATCTTTTTGTGTGTATCCAACCTTGTCATATCCACCAGATTGTTGTGCAGCAAAATCCATAATATGACTTGTTTTAATACCAGCTTTATGCATCGTATTGGCCGAGGCTTTGTCAGGACTACGAACTTCCTGTGAGAGCGGAGGAAGGGCACACCCATGGGCCCTATCAAGTTATGGTTGTGGAAGCTTACAAAGTTAGCAACCACGTATTTGTTTGACTTTCGATCTAATTTGAGATGAAATATAGCAGGACATCCAACTCTAGTTAGTGCCATCGGCTCTTTTTTTCGATTTTCTCTTTCCATATACTTAGCTTCTCGATATCCTTCTTTTGAGCAAACCCACTTCCTTGAAGTAACAATACCCTCATTGTCCTTGTGAATATTATCCTTTCGGACACTAAAGCCTTTCACTTTGGCATATGCATTGTAGAATCTTTCTCCATCCTCATCCGAATCAAATGCCATTTCATAAACATCTTTTTCCGTTAATTCATCCAACCGATAATCGTCAAGTCCATCATCAACACCATATTCGTCATCATCGCTATGTCCATCATCATCACCATATCCATCATAATCGCTATGTCCGGCATCATCACTAGTGCCATCACTAATGTCTATCACTACATTCTTCCCTTTAGAGCTGTCATCCATCTCTCTGAATCTGGTAAAATACGTCCACAATTAGTGGTAAGTGTTTTCATATATAGTGGTAAAAATATAACACATTATGGAGATAATTCTAAATCTGCTCAAATACGATTATAGTTTGTGGTAAGTATTTTCATATATTGTGATAATCAATTGATATACATTATGGTTATTTTTATCTTGACAAATCAACAACAAACCAAAAACATAATCATTAACTTTTTGCTAAAAATAATAAATTATGTTCAATATCTAAGAATAACAACTAAATAAAGACTACAGAATGAGGATAAACTTACTTGGTCAAATTCTTCAATTTATTGTTCTTGAAAGTTAGAGAGATTCTTCAATATTCATTTCCTGAGACAATAAGGAATATGTGTGGAAAAGTGAAAAATCAGATGGATAAGTTTGAGGAGTTTAAGGTAGGTAGGGAGGAATTTCGTATCTTTAATGACATAATGTGGGGTAGGTAAGCATTTATTTCACAAGTTTGACAATAAGTGAATCATTTTCAAAAGTAAGTAAAGCCTTTAGATAAGGTAAGTACCAGCAAGAATTGTGGTAAGTACACATATACCGTGAACAACCGAATATTGTGATGGTAACTAAATCCAGCAGGCGTGGTATCAATAGCCTGATTTTGTGGTAAGTATGACAACAATGACAGGTTGGTCGGAATTTATGTAACATAACTAATGCAGCATAATGAGGGTAGTTAATACGGTAGCTACCACAATAAATGTAATGTTAGTTAGTTCTACTTAATTTGTATTACCTTTTAATTAAAGCATAATACCTTAATGATTACTCCCTCCGTTCCATATTGATGGTCCAGTTCGGTCTCCAATGCGAAATTTAAATTGTTAATATCTTTTAATCTACAATGTTTTTAAAGATTTTAAAAACTTTGTATAATAGAACTAATTAAGATCTATCATATAAGATCCATATTGCACATAAAAATCATTGTAGATTGAAAGATATTAACAATTTAAATTTTGCATTGGAGACCAAACCGGACCTTCAATTTGGAACGGAGGGAGTAATAAAACTAAATGACGTATTGAATGGATCATTAGAGATCAATACTTAGTGGTTACTCTTACATTAGCCAATTGTATCAATCACTTATTGATTGCAACTAAGACTACTGTTAACTACCATTTCTACTAATAACATTGATCACTATTAACCTACATTAACCAATTCATTTTAGCCAAGTATATTAATACTCAATCATCACAATATCATCACTTATTGAATATGATCAATCAATTAAGCTTTCAGTCAAATGATTTTGACTACTATAGTAGGTTATAGAGATTAATCGCTACCCTATCACTAATTGAATAGTCTAATGTCAATTATAACTACTAATTGTTATAATATCACGTCAAACGATAGCTTACATCATTTCAAATAAATTATTTAAATTTAATTAGGATATTATTACAATTATATGGTTTATATTTATTATTTTTTATTAACAACATGAATCTAAAATCAAGGCAATTTTTTGGCTTAAATATCTAGTTTTGAAAATTTGTTTACAAATTAAGTATTATTAAATTCATATTTTCACCCAATATTTAATAATCTATTACACAAATGATTAGAAAAATGACAAAAGATAGGGTAAATAGGACAAAAGTGGTGTGAACTTATAAATTTTCAATAATTAAAAAAATTCTTGCAAAAAGGTACATTTTTCTGCCAAAAAAATTTATTTTCCCGCCAAAAACCGGCTACCTAGAGAACAAGTTAGAGAGAGAAAGGGCAAAAACGTTGAAGTGAAGTCTTTTGTTGTGGTAAGTATATAATATTTTGTGGTAAGTGTCAGCATAACATATGGTAAGTAGAACCAGTGTTCATGGTAAGTATAATTACGTTTTTTTTGAAAAAATGGGTAAAACCACCCTACTTATTGGGAATGGTTTTCATCCAACTGCTGAGATTAGTCCAAAACATAATCTAAAGGCCCAGATTAAATGGGGGCATGATGCCCCAATACCACATTGGGGCATCATAGAAAATTTGGTCAGGGACACATCTAAAGAGAGGTAAAGACAAGTCATAAGTAGACAATTTCAAAACTAATTGTGGAGTCCACACCCTGTTCCACTGGCAAAAATGACAAAAAAAAAAAAAACATTTTATCATATCATTTTCACTAAAAAAAAAATATTAAAAATTTAACGCATTTTATCAAGTGATTTTCACTAATAAAAAAGTTTATACCTACTCAATAATTTGTTCATTCACATACCCAGCAAAAGCTTTTTTACTATTGAAAACAACTTAACATTTTTTAATAACTTATTCATTACTGAAAATACCTAACAATTTTTCAACTTCAAATAAAAATTTACAAAATTTTCACTATTGGAAACACCCCTTAATAGGGGTCGCTTAGATTTTTAGAATTTTTTTCTTTATTTAAATTTTTTCGTTAGCCTAACTTTTGTAGTATTGGAAAAATAAAAAGTTATGACTTTTACCTAAATATTTTTAAAAATATCCAAAATAAAGTCGGCTTTTTGAAATTTTTGGACTTTATCTTGGATATTTTAAAAAAATATTTGGGTAAAAGTCATAATTTTTTACTTTTTTGATCCCTTTCGTCGAGACGAATCAATAATCCACCAAAAGTTTGTCACAAAACTAGCAAACGCAAAAAAAAAATAAAAAAATGAATAAGAACAAATATGAAAAAAAAAAAAAACCAAAAATCCTTAGCGAAAAGCCACCTTAATGTGAGTGAGGTTGTGTGTCTATACGTGAAAGTGTTTATAAGTAATTAGCCTTGAATTAATTACTTACAATACAAAGAATTGTTCCAGCACTAGTTTTCCGAACACAATTAAAGAATAATAGTAAAGTTCCTGACACAACTAAAGAAAAATAGTAAAATATTACGAGAACGGAATACAAAGCTCCGCCTATTAGGCGGACAATAGCAAGACCCTTAAAAAAAAGTTTAAAAATTATTTTTTTGAGATTTTCCTCGGATATTACTTGAAATCGTTGATGAATAGACTTTTTTTTTTTTTTTTGTCAAACGGAAATACATTGAGTAGACATTTTTTGTGCATGGGATCTGAGGTCAACGGATCTGGTTCGTGGTTGGTTTTGCTAGCTGTCTGCCGGTGATGGTGTGTCGGGATGGTAGATGATGATTGAGAGGTAATAAAGCATGCCTTTCTGCTAGTTATAGCGTAGCCTTGTGCTGCTTTTCGTTCTGGCTGGTCTTCCAGTTCGGATTTGGTTTTCCCGGTTCAGTTTCTCCGGATCCGATGGGTAAATAACGATTAGGGTTTAGCCCTTGGTTTGGTTGCTCAGCAGTGGGGTATATTGCAATCATTGGCTGTCGTGGTCGTGGGACCGGATCCGTAGCCTTTTCGCCTTTTCGCCTTTTCCTTCCGTCTTAGCGCCCGGAGCTTGTCGTGTCAGCGAGGGCTTGCCTCAGAATCTTCTCCTTGCTTTGGTTTGAGGATTCACTACCACCCTTAGTCGAGGGTGCCCCGTTTCCCTTGCCTAAGTGGCCGGCGGGCTTATTGGACAAAAGTCCAAGGGATCGTCATTTTCGTTTGCTTGTTTTGACTGCCTGTTCGATTTCCATTGGCGCTAGTTGTTGTCTCTGATTTGGGACGCTCGCTTTCTTGAGGCGACTCTTTGTCTGACCTCACTATGCCGGCCTTTGGTCGGTTTGCCGTTTGGCAGTAACATGTTAGGAACATTTGCCGTTTTGGTTATTGCCCGATTAGGACATTAGTTTGCCTGTGTGCTCATTGTTTATCCTTTGTTTTATGGCTTGTCGAGTTTCCCTTATCTCTATATTTGGATGGAAATCATGTAGATGCCATATGGCTTTATTAATATAAAATATGAAGTTGTTTGCTTTGGTTCAAAAAAAAAAACAGAGGAGGCATGGTAGTGGCAACCCCACCTCCAATCATCTTTTGAAAGGTAAAAGTTGTTTCTCCATATTACAAGTGTACCACACAGTATTAGAGAGAGAGAGAGAGAGAGAGAGAGAGAGAGAGAGAGAGAGAGAGAGAGAGAGAGAGAGAGAGAGAGCGAGAGAGAGAGAGACCCTGAGGTATCAGAGCGCTGTAGATGTGTGTCTTTCGATCCTGAGGTATCTTCATCAGTTGGATTTCTTCTTCAAAGTCTTCATCAGAAATTGGTTCGAAACACTAACTTAAAAACCCTAACTTTGTTCGTTGTTTTCTACATCAATGGCGACAGTAACTGTTCAATTACCTACATCTCTTGCATTTCTAGTGTCTAATTTTCATTCTTTAATGAATATTAAACTTGATGGTGGCAATTATCAGTCATGGAGAATTCAAGTTGAGAATTTTATGATGGCAAACGGTTATCTTGAGTATCTCGAAGGAAAAGTGGAGTGTCCATCTCCTAAAATTCAAAATGCTGAAAGAGTGGAATCTGTGAATCCAATGTTTACTTTGTGGAATCTAATTGATACACAACTGTTGTCGTGTTTAACTGCATCTATTTCTTATGCTACCTTACCATATGTTCTAGGTTTAAGGCATGTTCATGAGGTTTGGGAATCTTTGTCAAATCGTTACAATTCCTTGTCACATAGTCATGTTCAAGAACTTAGGACTTGATTGTATAGTGTCACCAAGACATCTACAATGGACAACTATATAGACACTATAGAGGATTATGCACAGAAGTTAGGTGCTGTTGGTAGTCCAGTTAATGAGGATGATTTGATTTTTCACACCCTGAGAGGATTACCAAAAGCCTTCAATGGCTTTAAGACTGCAGTGAGAACACGAGGGGGAACAATCATTTTTGCAGAGTTGATCAATTGGCTTAATGGTGAGGATCTTCAGTTGCTACAGGAATCAGACACTGAGATTTCATCTGTGTTAGTTGCAACTCATGGCAACAAAAGTACTGCTTAGGCCTCTTCTGCAGGGGATCCTATGACCTTCTCAACTTCTGTTCCACAAGTGCAGTTTTCGATGTCTACTATACCATCACAGTTTGGTGTTCCAATGCAACCTCCACAGCCTAGTTTATGCCTTTTATGTCATCACAGTTTGGGGTAACAATGTAGTCTCCACAGTCCACTCAATTTTCTCAGGTTTCACCTCAGTTTTAGCCTCAAAATCAGCTACATTTTCTGCCCTCTTCCTATTATCCTACACCAAATTTTAGATCATTCTTTAGACGCAAGGGACAAAGTCCACGAATGCCATGTGACATCTGTGGCAGACTGAATCACTCAACTAATTTTTGCTACTATAAAGAACAACTTCAAGCACCTTTTCATCAGTGGAGAGGCTCTTCTACTTCTTCATGGATGCCTTCTAGTTATCCTACAGGAATGCCAATGTTTAGACCTGGTGTTTCAATGCCTATGTCCCTTATGCATTCTGTACCATTCACTGGACCAAGAGCACTAAGGCCTAACACTTTAATGGTTCACTCACCTGCACAACAGTCACATGGTGTGTCATCGTTTGCAGGGTTTACTGAGGCATATACCTTGCCATATATGTCCCCCACACCTTCTACTGGTTTTACTGGGTCACATGGTTTTACTGAAGCCTATAACGAGCCTTATATGGTCCCAGGTTCCTTAGGGTCTTTATATGGATTTCCTGTTTCTTCTACACAGTTAGCCTCTACATGACAGGGTATACCTGGGGATTATAATACTGCTCTGGGTGCTACTTCTTCACATATTTCTCATGCTTCTCACCCGTGGTATTTTGATAGTGGAGCTACTAACCATATTACTAATAACATGCAGTATCTGCATCAACTGTAGTCTGCACATAATGGAAATGGCATCCTGGTTGGAAATGGTTCAACTTTACCTGTGACACATACTGGCAAAGGTTTACTTCCAACTCTTTCTACTAATTTTCAGCTGTCACATGTGTTACATTCTCCTCACATCACACATTATTTATTGTCTGTTTATCACTTTGCTAAAAATTATCATTGTTTGCTCACATTTGATTCCTTTGGTCTTGTTATTCAGAACATGAACACACTCAAAGTTTTGTAAAGGGCCCCTGTCACAAGGGCCTATATCCACTTCTGACCTCCTTTAAGCAGTCTCCCGATGTGTCTTCTACTGGTGTGTTCTTTCCTACTGCTCTTGTGAACACTTCTTCCTCTGCTCTGTTGTGGCATCAAAAACTTGGTCATCCCAGTTTCCCTTTATTTTCTGCTTTAATAAAACAACATTGCTTACCTATTTCTAAGCCACACTTATGAATTGTAGATCTTGTATGACGGCTAAGAGTCATAAACTTGCTTTTCCTTTGTCTGAATCTCATACTAAAACACCTTTTGAACTTGTGCATATGGATGTATAGGGTCCCTTTCCTATTCCTTCTCATAAAGGTTTTCGGCTTTATCTTATTGTTGATGATTACACAAGATATCGTTCGCTGTTTCCTCTGCATTATAAATCAGAAGTTAAGTTTGTCATAGCAAATTTCAAAGCTTATGTTAAAACTCAGTTTCACACTTCCATACAAATTGTCAGGAGTGACAATGGGGGAGAGTTTATCAATAACTTTCTTCTTAATTTGTTTCTTTCTACTGGGGTGATGCATCAAACTACTTGTCCACATACACCAGAACAAAATGGCAAAGTTGAAAGAAAGCATGGACATCTTATAGAAACTTGCATTACTCTTCTTCTTCAGGCTGGTTTACCAACTCGTTTTTTGGCTTGAAGCCTTAACTATTGCAGTTTAACTATTTGGTCAATAGACTGCCTCATACCTCTCTTCAATTTCAAGTTCCTTATACTATGCTGTACAAGAGTTCCCCAACCTATCATTCTCTCAAAGCTTTTGGTTGTTGTTGTTATCTGTGGCTTAAACCCTATAATGCTCATAAACTCTGTCCTAAATCCAAACCTTGTGTGTTTCTTGGCTATTGTGACAACACTAAGGGCTATAGATGTTATGATCCAAGTACTAATAAAGTGTACATTTCTAGACATGTTCGATTTGTTGAGGATGAGTTTCCATACTCTACTATTGTGTCTCCATCTGTTTCTTCTTCTACTTCTTCTGTAACATCTACCTTTTTTGTTCCTCTTATTGCTTTTGAGGACATACTCATTCCTGTTTCTGTACCACTTCTTTCCTCTTCAGTCATTAGTTCAGTCTCAACACCTTCTTTTGTTTCAACTTTTGAGTCTCAGCTATTTCTTATGTTCTCCCTTCTGTTTCTTCCATAAATACACTTCCTTTGGTTTCTTCTACTGCTTTTATGCCTAATGTTTCTCCTATGATTTCTCCTCTTCCTTCTTCTCTTGTGTCAATTCCAATTTCTCTTTCTTCTCCCTCTCATGCTACCAATTCTTCTGTAGTTGTCCATCCTCCGTCTCATTCTATGACTACAAGGTCAAAACTTGGTATTTTTAAACCCAAAATTCCTTTTAGTATGGTAGCAGTTGGTGAGGTGGATTTTTTGCCACAGGTTGAACCAAAATATTTCTCTGAAGCTGTTCAACATTTAGCTTGGCAGCAGGCCATGGCTGAAGAGTATCATGCTTTGGTAAAGCAAAGGACATGGACTCTTGTACCTCCTCCTTCCAATGGTAACGTAATTGGGTGTCAATGGATCTACAAGATCAAAAGGAACTCTGATGGTAGTGTAGCTAGTTATAAGGCTCGATTAGCGTCTAATGGTAATCAACAAACAGAGGGCTTAAATTTTTTTGAAACTTTTAGCCCTGTTATATTAAGCAACCTACTGTCAGAATAGTGCTTAGCCTAGCTGTTCATTTTCAGTGGCTCATCAAGCAGTTAGATGTGACAAATGCCTTTCTTCATGGTGTTTTAGAAGAAGAAGTCTACATGAAACAGCGACAGGGATATAAAAATCCAGCCCATCTTCAATATGTGTGTAAACTTGAGAAAGCTCTTTATGGTTTAAGGGAGGTACCAAGGGCAGGGTTTGTTATGTTTTCTAGTTTTATGCTTGCTCAAGGTTTTGTAAATAGTAAAGCTGATGCTTCATTATTTACTCAAAAGAATGATCAAGGCATAACAGTGGTGCTTGTGTATGTCGATGACATCTTAATCACAGGAAGTAACAGTGCATATATTACAGATTTGATCAAAGCCCTGAGTTCAAAATTTGTTATGAAGGATCTTGGATCCTTTAGTTAGTTTCTGGGTATTGAAGTTTTGACCAATGGCACTGGTATTCTACTTTCTCAAACCAAGTATGCAACAGATTTGTAAGTCAAGGTTGGTATGTTTGACTGCAAACCCAGTCCATCACCTTGTTCTACCAAACCTGCAATCTTGGAACCAGACTTAGCTTTTCCTTATCAGCATTGGTATAGAGCTATAGTTGGTTCCCTTCAGTACCTTACATTAACACGACTTGAGCTTTCATTTGCTATAAATCTAGCTTGTCAGCATATGCATAATCCCATACAGAGTGACTTTATTGCTATCAAGTGAATTCTAAGATATGTTAAAGGGAGTTTACATCAAGGCCTGTAGTTTGTGCCTGGTTCTTTGAATATTACTGCATTCACCGATGCAGATTGGGCTGGTGACCATCTAGATAGACGATCAACCACAGGGTTTTGTGTCTTTCTTGGTTCAAATTTAATTTCCTGGTGTGCAAAGAAATAACCTACCGTTGCTAGGTCATCTACTGAAGCAGAGTACAAGGCCTTGGCAAACACAACTGCTGATGTTTCATGGATACAACAGCTTCTTCTTGATTTGCCTATGTCCCCTAGTCTACCTCATGTTGTTTGGTCTTGATTTGTCTATGTCCCCTAGTCTACCTCATGTTGTTTGGTGTGACAACTTGTCTGCCATTGCGCTTGCTTCCAACCCTATATTTCATGCTCGCACCAAGCATGTTGAAGTTGACTATCATTTCATACGTGAAAAGGTTGTGTCCAAAAGATTGTGGTGCAGCATATTGGTCCAATGGATCAGGTGGCAAACATATTCACAAAACCTCTTTATGTTGCACGGTTTCAATTTTTGAAGTCCAAACTCATGGTGGTTAATACCCTTATGAGTCTGCAACGGTGTGTAAGCAAAAGTCATTAAGAGGCAAATGTGTAATTAGTTGTTTGTAGAAGAGTAATGTGTAATTAGGCAGTAGTTTGTTGTATCTATCACCCGGCAAGTGGTAGTAATTAGGTCGGTTGAGTATAAAAACAGTAGTGCTCATCTTGTATCGAACCAAGGAAGAAAATATGAAATAAAGGAGAA
This sequence comes from Rhododendron ovatum, assembly GCA_019656835.1. NCBI lineage: Eukaryota > Viridiplantae > Streptophyta > Magnoliopsida > Ericales > Ericaceae > Rhododendron > Rhododendron ovatum. The sequence continues at coordinate 17,506,364 of CM033799.1, forward strand.
ATTTCTCTCTCTCTCTCTCTCTCTCTCTCTATCCTTGTTCTTCTCTCTCCACTTCTTGATACTAGTTTGTAGATACGACATGAATTATGTTTTTCTATAAGAGAATGAATTCAGCTGAAGAATTAATTGGGCAGATGTGAGACGAGAGATTTAAGAGGAGTAAAGAATGGTTTCGAACTTTAAAAGTGGACTTGATGGTTATAAATAGGCTATAATGGACCCTAGACCAATTTTTTATATTTGGCCCCAATCGGTAGTTTCTCCTCCATAACGTACTGTCACGACCCCGATTCTCAAAATTTTGTCGAGTCATCGTGACCGGCCGATGGGTCCTAACGCTCATCCAGGCTTCTTTTTCATAATTAAATTTGGAGACAATGTTATGAGAAAAATATAACTGTTTTATTTCAAATACCCTTATTACAAAACCCAAGTCTTTTAAAAAGATAACTTCTTTACAATATCTACACAAAAGGATAACAAGCATGTCCCAGGGCAGCAACAACTCCATCTCTATTCTTCATTATCTGTAAAAAAATATCAATTTTCATAAGCCGAATGCCCGTGTGAGATACAAATACAAAAATTGCATGTTTTATACCATGGAAACAATTTTAACACAAATGTTTGCATAATCTGAAACAAATAATCTTATGATGTTCATCTAACAGCCTAATCTTTCTGTAGAGGAGCGACCCCTCTTGCTGTGTGAAATGATCAAGTCACTGGCCACTAGGGCCCTATTCTTTCCGTCCGTATAACTCCATTCTGTGTTATGGTATCTTTTTATGCGTCCCCCAAACTCGGGACAACTGTCTGGATGCATCAATAGGTCATCCCATTTGTCTGACCGCTTTCATTTTCTAAGCTTAAACTTTACAGCGTCATCACCTTTATTTGACGTGCTTCTAACATGAAAAATTTATCATATCTTTTCCCATGGCATATCTAAAAAAATTATAATCTTTTCTCAACACAAAATTATGCTACTTTATAAAGAAAAATCATGTAACTAGAGTATAAGTATCTCACCTTTGAATTCTTCGTTACGTATACTTGTTAACCTCTGGACGACGTAGCGGTAGCTCCGTGAAAGAACCTCTTTTTCCTTTTATTATTCTTTGGCACGGCTGGGCGTCCAGTACCTCTTTTTCCTTTTATTATTCTACTGACTTGGCCCTTCTCTCTTCCTTTCTTTGTTTTCGTTTTTTTTTTCTCCTTCCGTACCAGTAGTCTAGTGCTGGTGGACACTATTTTTGGTTATGAGCTAGGAATAGGACTTCTATATATAGTGTTCCAAATTTGACATAATTTTGACACCTAATACAACACTTGTCATTCTGTTACCTTGGGGTAAGCCAAGCTAAGTAAGTGACTTGGCAAAGCTACATTGAGTAGCTATAGGCTATTGTGGCAAGTTTGTAACAGGCATGCCGTCATTCCTTTTTCTTTCTCTCTTTTTTTTTTCTTTTTTTTCTTTCAAGTTTGTACGTAATATACATATATGTCCAAGTTATACTATTGAATTATCTATTCTGTATACATTATATAAAAGAAATGTTTTTAATTTTTGTTCCAGACTAAAATTAAATAATTTTATATGTCGGTCTCAACATTGCCTTCACTTTAAATCGAACCACGTACGAATTTTGGGTCAGGGTGTTACATCCTTCCCACCTTATGAAGTTTGGTCCTCCAAACTTGCATGTACCTTGGGAATAACTTGAATTTATTTAATAGAGAAATAATTTTAGTATGGTACCTGCTATGATGTTCTTGGCTTCTCTCATGTATCGCCAGGAAATATTGCATAAGCTCTTCCATGCCTCTGGCCTTGTCCTGTGTTCCTAGTCTTATTTTGTGGGTTTCCATTATTTCCTTTTCGTTGATCCTCATTTCCAACCAACAAATTAGAGTTCTTTGGGCAATTTCTTCTGATATGGCCCAGCTCATCGCACCCATAGCAACCAGTTGATCCTTTCAAACATATCCCTGTATGTGCTTTTCCGCAATTCAGGCAGTTAGGGCGATTCTCAATCCTATTTTGATTTTGTCCTTGTCCTCCTCTATTTGGTCACTTAGTCTGCCCATTGCTAGTATTGTGGTCCTCGTTCTTCCTTTTCTTAGGTTCCGACATATAGTCAGTCTTTGCCCTTTCATCTTCTAGCATTAAAGACCGATCTAGTACTTCTTCATATGTGGGTAATTTTAATGACTTAACGAGTTTGCGCAAGTCTGGGTTTAATCCTCCCTCGAATCTACGAGGTTTCACGTTTTCGTCTGGAATCAGATGTGGAGCATAGTGTGCTAATGTTGTGAACTCAGCCTCGTATTGGGCTACAGTCATGCCTGGTTTTTGCGTAAGGTTTTGAAATTCCATACTTTTGCTATCTCTGATAGATGGGGGTATATACTTTTGGTTAAAGAGGTCATAAAATCGTTCCCATCCCATTTGTGGTTCAGCCCTCTTTACTAGCGTCCACCAACGTTGAGCTTCTCCTGTTAGGTTGTATGCTGCTAATGCCACTTTCTCTCTTCCTTCACATTGCATGACTTGGGCTATCTTTTCTATGGATTCCAACCATTCATTGGCTTTTACAGGATCTAATCCACCGGGGAATGTTAATGGTTTTAACTTTTGGAAGTCTCGTATTCGGACCTCAGTTACCGCTGGGGCTGGTAGGGGATTTTCTGGGGGAATCACGGGTGGATCATTCAGATTAATATGCACTCCCTGTGGAGGTGGCTGATTTTGCAAAAGTGTAAGAATTCTTTCCACTTGTTGTTCTAGTCTTTCAAATCGTTGGCTCGATTCCATTTAAAACTAAGCTGGAAAAAGAAATACAGTCACGACATAATTAACGGCATTTATTTATAAGCATAAAACATCACACTTAATTTACATTGTCCTTTTCCTTTCCTTCTCTTTCTCTTCTTTTTTTTTTTTTTTCATCTCCTAGTCGCTAGGGATGTCTATGGGTACCAATGACGCGCATCCTAGAGACAGGGGTTTCGCACTGCAAGAACCCTCGCTAGGAATATGGTGGCGAACTCGAATTGGAGGATTTTCCTTAGCTTTCTTTTCAAGTTCCTTCATTTCTTCTGGTAGCTCTCCAATCATTTTGAACGCCTTGAACCATACTAAGCAATTGCTTTTAGCACGTTTCTTTAAGATAGACTTCTTCTGCTCTTTCGTTTAGTATCCAAAATATTCTTCTATTCTACTTATTTCTCCTGTTAGTGCCTCCTTGGCCCGGTATTGGACTCTTCGCTCATGAGAATCTTGATTTACGTGCTTGGCTTCATTTCCTTTAACTCGGAAGGGTCCCCATTCGTCAATAGTGATAGAGTCCGATAGGCTAGACATCCTGGAACAACCACTTTTATTGAAATTCAATTTTGTTAGTATACTTCATTATTATAAAAATGTAAAGCGCTCTGTTGATTACCGTCAGAGGAAACAACTACATTAATTGTTTCTTTTTACATTGTTCTAATATATTACTATATACTTTGTAGTTCCAGTTACTAGGTTGTACCGAATTTACAGAGAAAACTAGACTTTTTTTGTTTATATACATATCTATATACAAACTACTTCTTCCCTGTACACTTTTACACTATTTATACTATTTACATAGGCATTTTTCCCTTCTAGTGGTACCCATTTTCCATTGGCAACGGATTATCATTAGAGGGTCCTAGTCTTTCCCTATTAGCAGCTCGTCTCTCATATTCTTCCTCTTCTGCATTTATCCGATTCAACATAACTTGGAAGCGTTCATTATCTTGCAAAAGTTGTAACGCTTTCTGCCTTATGAGAGTTTCAGTATTGAGACGATGTTCTACAACACTTCTTTTTGCTTCTGTTGATAGTAAGGGTTGGAGTTGCACCACCCTTCGTACTGCTCGGAAGGCGAGTGTTTGGGCATCTCGAGCGGTAAGATGTTCGTACAGTTGGGGGTTCGCTGGGTGAATGGCAGGGCGTCCACTAATAGGTGGGTTGACTATGTATCCGCCCCAAATATCCATTGCATGATGATTTGCCATTCCTACAATCAATATATTTAGAATTTAAATAATTTCACCGTTTAAGTTATGCCAGCTGCCCGGAGACTCTGTTGAACAAACAAATAAAAATATATGTATATATTCTTTTCCTTCAAAATTTTAGGGCTGCTAAAACATTTTTTTTTCACTTCTTTTTCTTTTAAAGAAAATTTTCAGGTTGCTTTTTAAAAAAAATATATATTTCTTTTTGTAAAAAGCTTGCTCTGATAACACAATTGTCACGACCCCGATTCTAGAAATTTTGTCGAGTCATCGTGACCAGCCGATGAGTCCTAACGCTCATCCAGGCCTCTTTTTCATAATTAAATTTGGAGACAATGTTATGAGAAAAACATAACTGTTTTATTTCAAATACCCTTATTACAGAACCCAAGTCTTTTAAAAAGATAACTTCTTTACAATATCTACACAAAAGTATAACAAGCATGTCCCAGGGTAGCAGCAACTCCATCTCTATTCTTCATTATCTGTAAAAAAATATCAATTTTCATAAGCCGAATGCTCGTGTGAGATACAAATACAAAAGTTGCACGTTTTATACCAGGGAAACAATTTTAACACAAATGTTTGCATAATCTGAAACAAATAATCTTATGATGTTCATCCAATAGCCTAATCTTTTTGTAGGGGAGCGACCCCTCTTGCTGTGTGAAATGATCAAGTCACTGGCCACTAGGGCCCTATTCTTTCCGTCCGTATAACTCCATTCTGTGTTATGGTATCTTTTTATGCGTCCCCCAAACTCGGGACAACTGTCTGGATGCATCAATAGGTCATCCCCTTTGTCTGACCGCTTTCATTTTCTAAGCTTAAACTTTACAGCGTCATTACCTTTGTTTGACGTGCTTCTAACATGAAAAATTTATCATATCTTTTCCCATGGCATATCTAAAAAAATTATAATCTTTTCTCAACACAAAATTATGCTACTTTATAAAGAAAAATCATGTAACTAGAGAATAAGTATCTCACCTTCAAATTCTTTGTTACGTATACTTGTTAACCTCTAGACGACGTAGCGGTAGCTCCGTGAAAGAACCTCTTTTTCCTTTTACTATTCTTTGGCACGGCTGGGCATCTAGTACGTCTTTTTCCTTTTATTATTCTACTGACTTGGCCCTTCTCTCTTTCTTTCTTTGTTTTCGTTTTTTTTTTTCCTTCCGTACAAGTAGTCTAGTGCTGGTGGACACTATTTTTGGTTATGAGTTAGGAATAGGACTTCTATTTATAGTGTTCCAAATTTGACCTAATTTTGACACCTAATACAACACTTGTCATTCTCTTACCTTGGGGTAAGCCAAGCTAAGTAAGTGACTTGGCAAAGCTACATTGAGTAGCTATAGGCTATTGTGGCAAGTTTACAACAGGCATGCTGTCATTCCTTTTTCTTTCTCTCTTTTTTTTTTCTTTTTTTTCTTTCAAGTTTGTACGTAATATACGTATATGTCCAAGTTATACTATTGAATTATCTATTCTGTATACATTATATAAAAGAAATGTTTTTAATTTTTGTTCCAGACTAAAATTAAATAATTTTATATGTCGGTCTCAACATTGCCTTCACTTTAAATCGAACCACGTATGAATTTTGGGTCAGGGTGTTACACGTACATTTGGCACCAAGTAGACCATAGCATCGACCAAGAAAATAGTGGGCTTTTGGTCCGGAAATATTAGTCTTGAAAGCAAGAGGTGATCATGGAGTTCATCGATGGGATCGTATCTAATCGTCATTTGAGGTATCGCAAGTATACAAACCTCCAATTAGGTTGGTCAGCCCATTACCATGCCCCACTTTTAGGACTACAACTTCAGAAAGAAATAAACCAATGGAACCATGGAGACAAAATGACCAAAAATAGATGAAGTCTCTCTTTGAATTATTAAGGGGTACTTAAATATCCATCTTCAGCTCATACCTAACTTATGTTTTCATCCTGATCATTTTAAACACTTATGTTTTCATCCCCACTTTAAAATAAATCCAACATTGCCCTTGCCCTTATATATACACTATTATTTATACTACTATTATATAGTAAATAATTTTGGGATGGAAAGTTAAGCTAGAGGTCCTAAGCGTGATTTTTGGGAATTTAACTAGTATCAAATCCCTTATTTTATGCTTACCAGATAAGGCTCATAGTTCTTTCCAAAATACAACTCGGAGAAACAACTTTCGAACGTCCAACTCTCCATCGTCGCCGTCCTCCATCCTCCATCCTCCATCATCGCCATCCTCTATTAGCATCCTCTGTAACAACTCCGATTTTTAGTGAATAAAAATCTCGTTGTTTATTCGAAATTCTTTATTTTCTCTTGAATGGCCTTATAATTTTCTCGTTGAATTCTATTTGGATGTTAGCCCTTTCGTTTCTTAGATTATATCTCTTGGTTAGTATAGTTAGCTTCTAACTAATTTGTTAGAGAGACCTAACTACCAATCCATTTAGTTACCTTTGGACCATTACCTATTGGGCGATAGATGTTAGGGTAATCTTTGTCCATTGGATGATAGGCCTTCCATTAGAATATTTGATTAGTACAAGGATATAGTAATATATTGGTGTATATTCACATGTGCAAATGACAAATATGCGTTGTTTATTAGATATCATTTCCCCCATTACCCATTGGTTATTAACCGTTAGGGAAACTGTTGCCCATTGGATAATAACTACTAGGGAAATTATTACCCATTGGGTAATAACACCAATCTTCCAACAAAGTACATGGATCTATTAAATAATCCCTCCATAGATTTCCCATGTGCTTATATGCATTAAAATATATGGGTAAATCTAATCCCTAGATTTCTAAAGTACTTTAATAATACTTAAGTACTAGTACTTTATGATTATTTTAATAAGGGAATCCTAGTCTTATATTCTATTAGATACTTGGTACTTCTTTATATATTTAAATATATGAACATGTGTACTTATGTATTATATTATATAAAAGCCTAGATTTCCTAAAGTACATAATCTATTTATTTAATACTACTTGTGCCTAATTAGAATTCTTTAATGGGTTATTGGATTTGAAAATCTAGTACTTTATACCCTTAACCATACTTATATATATATATATGTGTGTGTGTGTGTGTGTGTGTACTAGTGCTAGGAGAGAGAGAGAGAGAGAGAGAGAGAGAGAGAGAGAGAGAGAGAGAGGGAGATTTTGTTGTACCATGACTTGATCACCATGATCTTTTTGCATCCTTTCAAATCCATGGTTGTATTCTTCCTTTGTTCTTGCTTAGTTCTTCTTGTTCTTGAAGTTCTTCTTGTGTTTTTCAAGAAACTCATCCTAAGCCACCAATAAACCGCCACCCGACCACCCTCTCAATCCAAAAGTAGTAGTAGTAGTAGTCAAGATCTAGTTTCAAGAGAAACTTTCTCTTTCGAAACTATCGAAAGCCTACCGTAGGAAGTTACTCCGCTCGATTGTCAACGTAGCCACACTACCGCCAAGAAGAAAGGTAGGATCTTCTTATCCTCCATCGCAAGTATAATGTAGGATACTCTTATAACTAGAACATCCCTAACTATTTTCTCTAGTAGATAAGGTTATCTATTGCTGGTAATGTTTGGAATACCAACGTACTATCGCTAATGGAAGCATGAGCATGTTGAGATAATCAACTTGTTACTTGAATAAACATATGTTGTTTAGAACTTTCCAAAAAGGAGGAATGAACGATTTTTGAAAATGTAAGCTTTACCATTTGATTCGAAGCATTCGAGTTATGAAGTTCTTGTATTACTTGTGAGATAATATGGAGTTGGATGATCTTGTTAGATTACAATGAATGATTCATGTATACTTTTGTCCTACCGCGGAGTCTATGCATGAAAACGAGATACGAGAACCAAGAAAGTAGAAACATGACACCTAGGGTGTTGTCAATGAAGGCGTGTTTTGAAAAGGGTGAAATGTTTTGGAAACCGCAATGTGGCCGGACGTGGTAGCCCATTGTGTGGTGTGTGTTTTGTGTGCCAATGGGAACCCGGGACGGCGGAACCATTGTGAGGATACTCGGGAGACCAGAACGGCGGAACCGAGATTGGGTGTGTGGCTTGGTTATCCGCGGAAAGGAGCCAATGCAATGTGTGCCAATGGGAACCCGGGACGGCGGAACCATTGTGAGGATACTTGGGAACCCGGAACGGCAGAACTGAGGTTGGTTGTGTTAAACAAAGGATTTTGGAAAATGTTGATTGGTATGTAAAAATGGTGACACAGTCTATGATGAGTCGCGTATGATAAACTCAGAAAATCACGGACACTAACGGTAGTTGAATATCGAATGTGGAGATTGTTATGCATTGTTATATACTGTTTGTAAGTTTAAGGTTGGGGTTAAGGATTTTCCTATTGAGCGCTGTAGCTCATGGTGTTACCTTTTAGTGACCCTGACATATTATATTGGCGGTGACGCTGGTATAATGTGTCAGACTTCATAGATGAACAGGAGGAACTGTACACTTTGGAGGCATTTGGAGCCGAGGAGCTCGCTAGGATGGAGAAGCAAGACAGAGTATAGTTAGGAACCCTAGCTTCTTCCCTTGTTGAATAAATGTACCTTTTTGTTTATGATGTAATAATGAGCTAGACTCTCTTATTTATGTAATAAAATGCCCTATTAACATACCCAAAATTGGGGGCGTTACATCCTCCATCCTCCGACATAGTTGTCCTCCATCCTCTGTCGTCGCCGTCCTCCATCACCGTGGTCCTCCATCCTATGTTGTCCCCATCTTCCATTTTCCCCGTCATTCGCCTCACCATCCCTGACTGGCTCGGTCAACCCATAGTTGGTTTGATGGGTTGATGCAAAAAATGATGGGTTTGCCAAGATCGAACTCAACAGCGACATCAAACGTCCGAACTCAAGCTCGATGGCCATAGTCTGAACTCAATTGCGACGACTAAGACGACAACAAGGACGGAATCCACGATCTGCATGATCTCAGAGCATCCACGGTCTACACGATCTCAGAGCATCCACGATCTCCACATCCTTATGGGTTTTCGATTGGTATTGTTAATGTTGAGTTCCTTTTTTCTTGGAAATTAAATAGGCATTATTTTTCTTTGTAACGAGATTGATTTTTTGAAAGTTGGGTTCCTATCGGTATATGAACGAAGTAGAACCTAGTCGAAATCTATGCAGTCGATGCAAGCAGAGCTTCCCTTGGATTGTAGCAGTGAAGATACAAAGCCTTAGTGCACATGAATTGACTTGATTTTTCTAAAATATGGAGCTTTAAATACACAATTGATACATTAATCTAACCCTGAAACGCTGATCATGAAATGCCTTGGGCACATGAATGGTCATGAAACCATTGAAATCGACATGGTACTTTAATCATGAAACACTGATCATGATAACACCTGTTTTGATGGTAATTTAACCATATTTCATAGAATAAGATCAATTAAAAATATGACCTTTTTGGATAATACGCAAGCATTTTAATATGATCAATACATGCAAAAATGTTGTGAACTTAACATGTTAATTTCATAAAACATGATCACTTTATCATGTCTGGTTCGCCAATACCTATAATCCACAAAGCTAATGGCCAAAGGCCTTTTTATCATGAGCCGTTCGGATGATTCGACCATGCAACATGCACCGATTACTTACATGAACAATTAAACTTATCAATTCTTGCAAAATATTGTCAAGTTTACAGACAAACCCGTTCATGGTAAATGATGTTAATAATTTACCATGAATCATAAATGTAGTGGGAATAAAAACCACATCTGATTAGATGTAATACACCATGGTTTTACATTAATTTTTTTCATGATTCATGGTGACAGTGCAATTGACTAAGTATGAAATGGAAATAACAAACAAACCTGTTTCATGGTAAATGATGAAAATAATTTACCATGAAAAAGCTTAAACCAAGGGAATCTGCTTCGACGTAATACACCGACACATTAATTTAATTTTTTCCAAGATTCGAATAATATGGCATGACTCGAACTGGCATTTCATGGTGATGGTACAAATAACAGTAAAACCCGTTTCATGGTAAATGATACAAATAATTTACCATGAAACTAAAACTATCATAACTGCAATGGTTATTAAACTGCATACGTAAGACCTTATATACCGGGTTAAACTTAAGATAACGTCCGCACTAAATGGAACGAGAAATCAGTGGGATTTGTTTGTTGGATATTTGAAATTTTGAAAATCCTCATCTCTTCCCCTCTTATATCTCATTTAATATGCTTCCATATATATTCACCCGAATCCCATTAATTTAGGAAACAGTAAAAGTCTCTCCCTTACACTCACTGTCTCTCTCTCTCTCTCTCTCTCTATATATATATATATATATATGTGTGTGTGTGTGTGTGTACTAGTGCTTGTCCGTGCCTACAGCACTACGCACTCTAGTTTGAATTGCCCGTGCCTATGGCACTTGCTAGTTAGTGGCTCAAACACTAAATCAATTTATTAGTGTATAGTATGTGATCCTCTTAGTGGCATGAAAGAAAATTATCCATGCTTACAGCATTACCCCAACTAAACTTTTAAGCTAGCTACAAAGAACAATTAATTTGCTTATGAAATCCCAGTAAATACCAAATATAAAAGTTAAAATAGCACTACTATGAATCCCCCACCACATACATTAAACCCATTTACAGAAATGAAAGAACATATTAGAACCCAGAAATAAAAAATCTCAATGTAACTTCAATCACTAATATTTATCAAATGCCATAAACTAACCATATAAATAGTAAAAAAAATTTGTTCGGACCGTGAGATAAAAATAGGCTATCGAAAAAAGCTGAAGAGAATTCAGGCTTTGGTTGAAATACCTCAGTGTAAACCAATCACCGGAGTCATAGTGCTTACTCGTGCCTATGGCACTACCCACCCCGATTGGAATTGGCTCAATTTGCTGAAAATTATGTACCCATGGAGTTACTTGTGACGACCCTATCCCAAAAGTTGTTGTAACGCCCCGAATTTTGAGAACATTAAATTAACAATTTCATTGAAATTTAACAAGAGTTTGGCTCAATATTACATCATAAACCTTACAAAAGTACTCTTATTCAAATAAGGGAGGGTACTAGGGTTCCTAACTACTGCTCCGCTTCTTCCTCCATCCTGGCAAGTTCTTCGGCTCTGAAGGCCTCCAATGTATACAGCTCACCCAGTTCATCTATGAGGTCTGACACATTATATTGGCATCGCCACCAATATAATATGCCAGGGTCACCAAAAGGCAACACTGTGAGCTACAACGCTCAATAGGAAAATCCTTACCCACTAACCCTTATCTTACGAATAGAAGATTATAAAACTGACGATTTTCACATAGATCATACATAACCAAACGGTTAACAATAAAATCAATTTCTACTAGCGTTGGTGTCCAAGATTTTTTGAGTTTCTCCTACGCAACTCCTCGTAGACCGTGTCACCATTTCATAACCATATTAACATTTCCCAAAAACGCTTTTAAAACACCCAACCTCGCTTCCGCCGTTTCGGGTTCCCGAGTATTCTTACAATGGTTCCGCCGCACTGGGTTCCCATTGGCACACTTTGCATTGGCTCCTCTTCGCGGATAACCAAGCCACACACCCAACCTCGGTTCTGCCGTTTCGGTCTCCCGAGTATGTTCACAATGGTTCCGCCGTCCCGGGTTCCCATTTGCACACAAAACACACACCACACAATGGGCTATCACGTCCGGCCACACTGCGGTTTCTAAAATATTTCACTTTTTTCAAACATGTCTTTTCATTAACCACACCCTAGGTGTCATATTTCTAACTTTCTCGATTTTCGTGTCTCATTTTCATGCATTGACTCCGCGGTAGAACTTCACATGTAATCATAAATCATTCATTTGCAATCTTGAAACTAAACTAGCAAGATCATCCTACTCTATATTGCTAATCATGCTTAAACCACTAGTTGAAGCATAACGCCACATATACGGATGCATTTGGAGTGAAAATCACTTATGCTTCCACAAGTAATCCAAACAATTCGTACATACATGATCATATCCATCCTAAAGATCAAATTCCGAATACTACTAATCAAGTGTCAAATTACATCTTTCGAATACCGTTCTTTCTTTCTTTTGTGGAAAATTCTAGACAACATATGTATACTGAAGTAAAGATCGATTATTCAACATGCTCATACTTCTATTAGCCAAAAATAGGTTCATTGACTATCATGCATTCCAAACATTATTAACGATAGTTAACCTTATCTACTTTAAGAAAGACGACTAAGGTTATGCATACTTGAACTAGGGACATACTACTTTCTAACGTACGATTCTATACTATACATAGAGTTAGTGGTCTAGGGATTCTACCTTACTTCTTGGCGGTTGGTCGGTTTTGAGAATCGGTTGTCGGTTTTGTGAATCGACAGCGTAACGGCTCCGATTTGCTTCGAAAGGTAGAGAGATGGATTTTCTCTTCCTAGAAACAACTTTGCTAACTAAACTAAGCTACTTTAAATATCTAGAGGTGGTTTTGGAGGTGGTTTGGTGGTAGCTCTCAAGAACTTTAAGAAAACTCAAGAAACTTGAACTTTGGAACAAAGAAAGCTTAGAAATTCTAGAGACAAGTTGGAGCAAGAAGTGAAGGTGTGAGTTTAAGCTTGGAATTGCTATTTATAGGCCAAGGCTCCTCTCTTTCTCTCTCTCCCTCCCATCTGAATTCTCTCTCTCTCTCTCTCTCTCTATATATATATATCTCACCTTTTTTTATTTTATTCAACTTGTCATGCTTTCTTAGAAAGATCAAGGTGTAGTTCTAGGCTTGCATGGCTAGATTTAGTACTTTTGATTGGATTATGGAAAGATTGGTGGAAGAAAGGAGGATTGTACAAGGTTTTAAATTGGTATTTGTACAAATAAGGATAATGAGAGATAGATTTTGTTTGAAGAAGTAAATAACCATGGATTGAAACCAAGTCAAAGTACAATGGAAGATCAAGGCACAATCCAATCTCTCTCTCTCTTCCTTCCTCTGTCTCTCTGTCTCTTTGTCTCTCTCTCTCTCCCCTAGTACTAGGATATATATATATATATATATATATACTTCCAAGAACAAATAAACATATATATATATATATATATATATATATATATATAATGTACTTAAAGTACTATGTGATCCAATGGAATTTCTAGGCCAAGATTTTTGTATTAAACTATTCTTAATAAGCACATGGGTACTTTATAATAATATATACATATATAAGTCCAAGTACACACACACACACACACATATTAGTATGTACCATGTAATCTAGGTAGATTTTCTAGTCAAATAAACAATTATAAAGTCAAAATTTCCTATTAAAATAGTCCAAAATGGCACATGTTCTTTATTAAAATATTGTACTAATGTACCTAGGAAATCTAGGGTATTAAATTTATAAACTACATACACACACACACACACACATATATAAGTGTATCATCACATGGGAAATTTAGAAAATAATATATTAAATAACTCTTGTACTTATTGGAAGATTAACTCTATTATCCAATGGGTAATAATTTTCCTAGCGATTATTGACCAATGGATAAAAGGGTGAGATACTATATATACTAAAGTAATACCATATGTCTTTTAGGCATGTGTATATAACTATATATAATTATATAAGGGTATTCTAGTAAATACTTTTGGTAGAAAATCTAGGTTTTCTATTGTCTAATGGATAAAGATTCCCCTAACATTTATCGTCCACTGGGTAATGGTTAAAAGGTAACTAAATGGATTGGTAGTTAGGTTTCTCCAACTAATTGGTTAGAAACTAACTATACTAACTAAGAAATATAATCTAAGTATGACGGATTACAAGAAAATAATAAAGCCATCCAAGAGAAATTAAAGAATTTTGAATAAACAACGAGATTTTTATTCATTAAAAATCGGAGTTGTTACAGTTGTTAAAATGATAAGATTATCGTGATCGGCCAGTGGATCAACCTCCACCCGAGGCCTCATTACTTAGTCCAAGAGATGCTAAGACTGTAAAAATTTAAAAGCGCGGAAACATTATTGACATAAAAACATCGCCAGAGCTTTAATGATGTAAAAACTTTACAGTATAAAGTGACCCTACACCAAACAGGAAGTAGCCAATTCCCAACTTCGAAGTTTTCAAAACATTGCCTAAATACTTCCTTTACATGTCCCCAGGCAGCATCGTTTCTCATTCCTACTTGGCAATACCTGTAGGAAAAATAATTAATTTTCATAAGTCGATAGCTCGTGTGAGATACTATACTAGAGTTATACGTTTTACTATGAAAATAATCTTCGTAAACTTCTTGTACATAACATATCATAACTTTAGCATAAAGCTCATAAGAAAAACTTGCATCATGTAAACCTTGCATAGTCTTGTGATGAACATCCAACAGCTAAACATGAATAGGGGAGCGACCCCACATGATGTGAAATGATCAAATCATTGGCAGCTGGTGCCACATAACATCCTCCCTTATAACCCCTTCATTGGTCATGGTATCTTTAAAATCTGTCCCCCCGACTCGGGACACCACTGTTTGGATGCATCAAACTTTAAGATCATAGCATCACAATGACATTACACCGTCACCTTTAGATGGCAAGGCCGGCGTTCGCCGTCACCTTTGGATGGTAAGGCCGGTGTTCATAGAATCATAATAACATTACACCGTCACCTTTAGATGGCAAAGCCGGTGTTTTTGGAATCATCCTTTCTTAAACATAGCCATTCTCATAAAATCGTTGTCTTTGAATAAAGAGTTCGTAGCATATTTCCATGGCATAAAATGAGAGGCATAAATCATGTCATCAAATCATACTTTCTTGAATTTGTATACATATCATAACTCTGGGCATATGAAGCACATAACATAATTTGCTTGAAATGCAATATAACCAAGGTAAAGTATCTCACCTTTGACTTTCAGAGAGCTAAAATGAAAACTTGATCGTACTCTTGCTTAAGTCTCGGATTGACCCATTTGTCAACAAATTCATGTTACTCTGTATCCAATTGTGTAGTATTGAAATATCTTTAGGCCTTTTCAACTGTGAGTTGGCCTATTTGCCTTTAGAAATGGCTCAGGGTCAATATCTAACTCTATCAATAGTCCTTATTAACTCAACCAAATAACTAACTTTATTGTATCTAACCAATTAAACTCTTTATAAAGCTGTACATGTATGTTCCCAACAGTAAGCTAATTAGGGCTCCAATTGTCTGGGGTTTTCAATTCTTTTACTCCAACAAAACTAATAGTACTAGATTAAGGACTAATATGACTTACGTAAAGGCATACTTTGCAATCCCATAACTAATTACACATATATATGTATTCCACCCTCATATATCACACAATAACAGTACACAATTCGCATAGCACTGGCACTGCTGCTGCTATTGCTATTTCTATTTTTGGGTCAGATCGAAGAGAGGGAAAAAGGTGAGGGGAAGGTCCGGTCATGGCCACCGCCGCATGCTATGGTCGGAGTACGAAGGAGATGGAAAGAGAGAGACGGGGGGTGAGATTAATTACCCACTAATTTTCCGGCGGCACACAGAAGGAATCAGAAGTCGGTTTGAATCAGAGGATGGGGTGCACGAATTGCCCATCGTTCCTTTCTTCCACTGTTTTCTCTTCTATTCTCTTTTTTTGTTTTCTTTTTATTTGCTATACCTATTACTCACACCTCCTCCTCTTCCTTAATTTGTTGATAGGTGTACGTACACACATGGCAGCTTAATAGCCAAGAGAAATGGCATGGTCGACACTTAATCTGGAATGAGGTATCACAGTACTAATTCGGACGAACAGTGCTCTGACTCGATCAATTGTGTTCACGTTCCGATCTTTGAAAAATATGAAAAATTAGACATAGACAAATGAAAATTCATAGATCATTATGGTACTGTTCAATTTCTAAAGACAAGTACTGAACCCCTAAAGTTATATCGTGCTATTCTCGTGCCCTAAGATGTAGATTGGAAATATCTGTAGGGAGGTATTCCCGAACAAGCTCAATTAGGGTCCGAGCAAGTGGTATGTGGGAACACGAAGTATGTAAGATAAGATAAACCACCATGGAAGACGGTGATCGGCGATACAGGACCAGTGACATGAGAAGTCATTGGTCCAGGTTGTTTGTTCAGCAGATAAGGACAAAAGATACGAGAAGTCGTTGGTCCAAGTAGTTGGAAAGGACTAGTGACATGTGAAGTCACTAAACCAGATGGATTGTTCGGCAATAAGGGGGGTCAAAGAGGGAAAGAACTCATGGTACAAGGGACTATGGTATAGATATGATAGGGACAGTCGTCGTGCAATACGGTGGTCAGTGATATGGACCAGTGACATGCGAAATCATTGGTCCAGGAAGTCTGTACAGGGCCTTGGACCAGTGAACACGAGAAGTTGTTAGTCCAAGGGATAGATAAAGAACCAGTGACATGCGACGTCACTGGTCCAAGTAGCCTGTTTGGCAATGAGAAGGCCGAACAGGAGGAGAAATCTAAGAAAAGTAGCCTCAGGTGCAAGGAACACTCTGGAAGGGTCCAGAAATAGTGGTATTTTGTTAAGGTATGAGATCTCGAGAATGTAGGATCTGGGAAAGATACCCAATTGGAATGGGATGTTCGGCCAGTTATGGAAAATAGTCCTAAAAGGACTAAGGTAATGAACTGATAAGGGAACGAAAATCCAAGATATCTTGGGTTTCCTATATGAGATAGGAATCCTAGGGCAACAGGGATGCTTGGGTAGCAAGCATCTAAGAATCTATAAATACGAGGTAAACCTAGAGGTAAAAGATACGCAATACACCATATGTTGCATTCATATTATTTTCCTACTGATAATTAGGGTTTTCTGCTAGTACATGATACTAACTTAGGCATCGGAGGGCCTTTGCCACTAGAGGCAAAGGTGCGCTCACCCCTTGTTTGTTTTGCAGATTAGGGTTTCAACAACGAACTAGGGTTCTGGTGAAGAGGCACGAGTAGCCGTTGCAATCCAGTGCTGTTCTAAGCACCAATTGTTTTCATCCCCTACAATTGGCGCCGTCTGTGGGAAATTAAAGAGTTCTCTTTGAAAAACGACCATGGTGGAAGAAAATCGCGACGCCGCTCGACCTAAAGAATCTGCTAGGTGGAGAAGGTGATAAATCCGCACCAGGGGCTCCGAGAAAGCCCGAAGGCGGATATGGGAGGAAGGTGACAAGCAAGGGTAACCCCCTGACCGTCCTGGATAGCTCCAAGAATAAGGGGGCCAGGATGGCCACGGAGTCCACATGAAGAAGTAAATGCCACCGTGAAGAGGAATCAGTTGCACACTTAAGAAGCATGCACAACAGTGAAGATATCCTCGACAAAAAGAGGCAGGAAATTGAGGAGTTTGCTCATTTGATCAAAAAATGAGAGCACGAGATTTAAGAGTTAGAATGGATCTGAGAACATCCTGAGGACTCTGGACTTTCACGAAGAAATTCCAGGGGAGACAAACATGCTATGGTGGAGTACAAAAAGGCTCCTTCACATGGAAGAAGGAGCAGGAGCAGGAGCCCCACCCCAAGGCGACATAAAGCTTCTTCAAGAAAAAGGAGGAGCAGAAGTAAAAGTCGAACACCAGAGAGGCGAAGGGCTTCTTCAAGAAAAAGGAGCGGAAGCCGCAGTCCCACCCTCGAGGAGGAAGGGACTAGAAAACACCATAGGGACAGGTACGAGAGACCTGATTCCAATTGGGAAAAGAATAGACCCGACAAGACAAAGGGACTAGAAGACGTTACATGAGGCAAGACTGTCGAGCAGGGTGAAGCACGGAACGTTTATCCTTTACGAGACAAATGCAAATCCCGTGGCACACATACAGCACTACCAGTAGGCAATGTTTACGCATGAGGGGGATTATGTAATTATGTGCAAGATGTTCCCATCGAGTTTGGGTAAGGTAGCTTTCACTACAAGAAAATCGCTCTATAGCAACGATCGAAAGCATTGCTAAAGAACCAAAAAACCGTTGGTACATACCCGTTTAGGCTATACCAACGGTTGGAGAACCGTTGGCCAAACCGTTGCAATATATCCGTTGCTATAGACGTATAGCAATGGTTTTCTCGAGCGTGGGTACATAATTTTTTCTAGTAACGGTTAGTTTAGCAACGCCTATAACCGTTGGCATAGGGTAATTTTTGATTATTTACTTAACCGTTGCTATATGTTAGGCACAACCGTTGCCACAGTCTCATTTTTTTTTTCAAAATTACGTAATGAACCGTTGGTATAGGTTTGGCACAACCGTTGCGACAGTCTCTCTTTTTTTTTTTAAATTACATAATGAACCGTTGCTATAGGTTAGGCACAACCGTTGCCACAGTATTTTTTTTTTTCAAAATTACATAATGAACCATTGCTATATGTTAACCACAACCGTTGCCATAGTCTTTTTTTTTTTTGCAAAGCACCACTTCATGCCAAATTTCTATATCACATACTCATCATAATTGTATGAGACCCTGCTCCAAGCTAACATAACACTAATTTTAAAGGCAAGATTCTTTCCATTAAAAAACCAAACTATCATATATATCATAATTCAAATTCCATTACATAAACTTGTTCACACAAAAATCCATCACATTGTTGTACTTTAGCAAATCTCCTATAACACATATCAAAACAATCCACAAAAATCACATAGGTTGTCATCCTTACAAAACCTCCATGAAAATATATATCCAACACGAAATGCTTCTAGATAGTTCTATCACCTGTTATAAAAATGACAATGGAACAGATTAAATTTAATTTTAACCTTCAACAAATTGCAGACTTCAAGTGAATGTACACTAAAGTCTCTCATAAGAATCGTAAGTAAACAAACATGCCAAACAAGGAAACTTGAAATATCATAGGAGTTAGATCCAACAACGAGCATAAAACGGAAGAAATGGTACGTGCAACCAAAGAGAAACAGATGAGCGCAGTCAATTTCAGGCAAGATTAAACAAAAAGTCTGGATTGTAAACAAGTTAATAGGTCTAGGATGTTGATGGAAATGAAGATGAGGTACAGCTATTGCTGGCAGCAACATCCAAAACAGCAAAAGAATCTAGCATTACAGGATACCTTGGAGGACTAGCATCCATCAGTCCATGATTGTGGGGTGTTTGTTGGAAGGAAAGTCAAGTCTCATGGTAGTGTGCCTAACTCCCACCACGCTCGAAGTTACCTTAGTGGAGGGAGGGGGAAGGAGATCCTACTTTCCCAGTTTTCCACTTATTGAGCTTCTATTACTTCTAAGTATTCAGGTAGTTATCTTACTCCTTGTTGGCTGACTTGGTAACTTCATAGCATGAGTGTTTTACTATCACATGAAGCACGGATACGAATACGTGATATGGATACGACACGATATGGATACGGCGACACGTAAAGCCTAAAAATATAGGATACAGATACGTCGGGGATACAAGTGTATATTTTATTTTAACCCCGCCATATCCTAAATGTATCTTGTCGTATCCCCGGAGTATCCCTCGCGTATCCGAAACATATGGCCTTGTATGCTTGCTGGATCATGTCTGACTGTGTTTTGAATTTTGCTGGTACTGCATTGGGGTATTCATTAGAATTTGGATAGTCAGTGCAGCTGCTATGGCTGGATTTATGGCCTGGTTGTTTGTGGTGGACCTAGCTTAATGTAATTGTTTGATTAACGTCCATTTGCCTATCCTTGGGGGGTGGTCCCTTGGAACGTTTAATGCTTTCTAGGGGGCTTGCCCCTAGTCTCTCTTGGACAATGTGTTTTGTGTTGATTGGGTTCTAGTGATGCCCAGGTTCCTTTGGTTGGGTACAGCATATAAAGCTTCAACATGGATGATTTGGATGGTATAAGGGAGCATCCCATGTTGATCAGAGCACCCATTTTTTCAGTTGTACTGTGGTTTCTAAGGGGGTTATTGCCTACTTTTGTCATCATCTAGCACACTTGCTTGATCATCTCGTAGTGAGAAGCTGCCGTTACAAAAGCAGCAGTAAAACAGCAGCAGACTAGCAGCAAAACAGTAACAAAATAGCAGTACCAGCAAAACAACCACTACACACATGCAGCAGAACTTGGGCAGCCTTCGAATTGGGCAGAACCCAATTGTTTCAGCCCAATCTGAACGATTCCAATTGTAATAGGACCTGGGCAGGTTCAGAATATGCATTATCACAAATAGTAGCAGGTAACTGCTGCCAAACGACAACATCGGATCAACAACAATAGATCAGTAGTCTTTACCTGCTGCCAACATGATAACAACCCATACTTGACCATCTTTACAAAAACGAAAAACCACTTGACCATCTTATTTTGCACTTATCTTTCTGTTTCACGTACTCAATAATTTTCCTACCAATTCATGACCTACCCATAAACTTAGTGGTGTCAAACTGATGAATTTCCTCAAGAGTTAGTTTTCTCTTTTAGAGTCAAAATTAACACAAGACTAATTACTACTTTAAAAATGGACAAAAAAGGAAAGAAAATGGGATATATCAGGAGAGGCTTTCGATACTGAAATCTAAGAGAGTAGTGCTTAAAGAAATGGTCACTGGAAAGCAAAGAAAGTACTGTTAAAGAAAGTTGATTTGGGATGCTATCTCACTTGCATTCAATGTGGTCCATTTGGAAAATGAAAAATGAACGCATTTTTCAGCAAATGATGCTATCTCAATCACTAGCCATCACTTTTCTCATACACCACAACTACAAACCACTGGAATTAACTTCTTGACAGTCTCACTACCAGAAAAAACAATTAAAGAAAAGCTGACCCGTGATTTGCTGAGAGAGAGAGAGAGAGAGAGAGAGAGAGAGAGAGAGAGAGAGAGAGAGAGAGAGAGAGAGAGAGAGAGAGAGAGGGGTTGTTACCTAAAGGAGCTTCTATTTCATGACTTGCAAAAGATGACCCTTGATTTGCTCGGGGAGAAACTTGATTTAAGATGCCACTAGCAATATCTTGGACCTAAGTCATTGAAGAAAGAATTGATATGAGAACATAAACAATGCAAGCACATATAAATTAAACTTATCTTTACATCACAAGTAGACATAAAGTTATTGTCATAACCTGATAACCAGACTGCCTAGCCAAGAATTCAACAACTGATTTTACAGTGTTCAGTTCATTGACTGCAGAATTCAACTTATCTTCTAACACCACTATATAATTGTCTTTCTCTCTCATTCTTTCTTCGTTTGAAGCCACTCTCAACCTTGCATCACTATTGGAAGTTGAGCCGCTATTTTAAGAAGTGTGCCCAAATTCCAAACCGCGAAAATGACCACTATGCTCTTTCTCATCTATCATTTGAGAGTAGATGTCATTCTTTGACCAGTTTATTTTCCCCTTCGTGTTCTCTTCAGGGGTACTTTGTTGGGATGCCATCAAATCCTTCATTTTTCTGTGCAATTCATAAAAATATAACACCACTCATGCTTTTACAAGTACCATTTGGTTGTAAATATATTCTTCTCTACATAGTAATGCAGTTTGAATGCAAAAATTAAGCTATCATACCATATTTTCAGCTGCCTCATCACTCACAGGGGTCTTTCCGTCTTTCTTCGTGTGAGTTGGTTCAACAACATTGTTCTAGTAACTCCAACTTCTTCTTTTTTCTCCTATATTACAACCATTTCATTGACTATATCATCCAAACAATTAAAGAAGTGCAAAAAAAATCATATAAGCAACTAATACAAAGTACCAGTTCATGGGCATGTTGTGCATAAGTTTTTGATCCAGCTATATGAGGATTGTTTTTCTCCTTCCTCCGTCTCTTGTTAGCAATACTAAGGAGCTTTTTTCAAACATTGTAAACAAAAAGCATCATCAAATAGAGAAAAATTAATGAAGACCATTGAGTCACAATTAATGTATTTTACATACTTGTCCATCAGTTGAATACCAATAAGAAACAAGATCTGCATATTGCTCCTGATTAACAGTCGCAGGTGCTGTTGCAACAACTTGTGCAGCTGTCTTTGACTCATCATAATATTTTGCTTTCAAGCTACATCTCCAGGCTCACAACTTTTCCCCAAGTGACTTTAGTGTGTTGTGCTTAATTAGGTCTCTTTCATCATCCGGAATAAAAAACTTGGACTACAAGAAAATAACATAGAACCATATATTTCAGCTACTTTCTTCTCTCTTTTTTTGCAGCATATTCCAGCCCATTCGATAAATTAGTCGAGCACCAGTTTATGCAGCAAGGAGCAGCCCAAATGATAAGAGACAGCAAACCAAAGTAGCAAAGAAACAACAACAGCGGTAATCTGCAGTCTAAAAATTGCTACTCAACATAAAGTAGCATTCCAAAATGCACCAGATAGCTACACAAGGATTAGGTAGCATCCAACAATTGAGTCCAGAACATCCTTTAGAACAACATCACATCCAATTAGCAAGAGACACCAAACCAAAGCAGCAAAAAGAAGCAGCAGCAGAAGACAAAGACAACCACCAAACAACGTTGTATGAGCCATAGGGTTATGTAGAAGGGTTAGAGACAAAAAAAAACCATCCCAGACCAAAAAACAAGAGACAAAAAAATAAAATAGAACAGGACACCAAACAAAGACCAATATATTTCAGCTACTTTCTGATGAAACAAGACCAATATATTTCAGTTACTTTCTGATGAAATAAGACCAATACACTAAGATTGAAAACTTAATACCTCAATGATACTCCAACAATCTTCTTTGTAGTGATTTGGCACATAATGCCAACTTTTGCAATTGATTGGGCATAAGTGTGGCTTCCGTGCAACAGTTCCTATAAAATGATTGAACACACCACCTTCTTCTCCGGCAGGAAGACAAGTTGCATTAAAGTCAACTATCACTTTTTTTCCGGGAGGTAGATTCCAAATGTCCGACAACCGTGTGATTCCTCTTTTGGTTCGAATATTTGATTCATCTATTACAAATCAGTTAAATGTGAACAAATCAATATAAAACATGATATCAAGTTTTGGGGAAAATAAGAGCAGCTTACGACATACCTCTTATTCCAACTTCAACTTCATTGAATATCTCATCATCTATATTATCTCATAACTCAAAGTTGTCCTGTTCTTGTGGCTGAATGGGTTGTGGCTCAGCGGGTTGTGTCTCAGTATGCTGTGGCTGAATGGGCAGTCGTTGAGCAGGCTGTGGCTGGATGAGTTGTCGTTGACCATGCTGTGGCTGAACGATTTGTGGTTGAACAGGTTGTGGCTGAGGTCGTGAAGGCTGGAAAGCACTAGGAGGAGGTGTAGGCTGTAAAGATACATGTGATAGTAAAGGGTGTGAAGCACTATGTGAGTGCGTAGGGTGTGAAGCACTATGAGAGTGGGATGGTGTAGGCTGTGGTTGAGGTCGTGAAACATTTGGTGATTTATTATGCTCAGAATCAACCTCCACGTCCAAAATGCGGCATTTTTTTCCCTCATGTCTGTAAGAACAAATAATTAAGACAATCAGAATAATAGACATAAAATGATTATAATTATAATTAGAGGCTATGAAAATAACAAGGACTTCTCAAAAGAAAAAGGAGAGTAATCAATTTAGTGGCCGTGCATATATAGTTGGAAACATATACATAGTTCATAGCTAAAAGAGCTTACAAACAAGCGCACTAGGACTTTACTCACTCTTGGATCGTTTTGGGAGAGAAAGATCAATATCACTGTCATAGGCATGGACATGGACAGGCCCAGCAATTTTAGCCTCTGTAGCCAAATGAACAACTAAATGCACCATAACTGTGAAAAATGAGGGAGGGAAATTTTTTTCCAAGTTGCATAAAGTCATTGCTATTTGCTTCTCAAGTCCCTCAAGCTCTTCTATTTGTAAGACGTTGGAACATACTTCTTTAAAGTAGCAACAAAGCTCAATTAATGGTAAGACCACTTTCTTTGGCAAAGAGCCTCGTAATGCTATCGGAAGAAGTTGTTGCGTCATTACATGAGCATCATGACTCTTCAAACCTCCAATTTTACATTGTTTGAGTTTAATACA
The DNA here is from genome assembly GCA_019656835.1 of Rhododendron ovatum. Lineage (NCBI taxonomy): Eukaryota > Viridiplantae > Streptophyta > Magnoliopsida > Ericales > Ericaceae > Rhododendron > Rhododendron ovatum. The sequence continues at coordinate 17,530,558 of CM033799.1, forward strand.
ACATGAAATATTTGAAGCATAACCGTCAGGCACTTTAATCCCCTTCAAAACTTTCAAGAAATCATCTTTCTCTTTTGGAACCATGGAGAAGCAAGCTGGTGGCAAATATGTCCTGTCGGAACCTATCTTTTGTGGGTGTAGTTCGGTTCTTATACCTTTCTCTACTAGGTCAAGGCGTGCCTTCAAGTTATCCTTCGTCTTCCCATCCATATTCAACACAGTGCCATGCACATTGTCAAACACATTTGTCTGTATATGCATCACATCCAACATGTGACGCAACATAAGATATGGCCAATATTTCAATTGGAAAAATATGCTCTGCTTCTTCCATGGCTGTACCCCATCACTATTTATGTTTCTTGATTTCTTCAAGTTAGCCTCTGTCTTTCCAAATTCGCATTCAATGCCTTGTATTATCGATTGGACCTCAATACCAGATAACATTGTAGGAGCAGATCCATTTTTTGGGTGCCATCAAATGATATTGTATCTTGACGATAACTATGGTCTTCGTCGAGGAAGCGCCTATGACCCATAAAATAATATTTACCTCCATTTTTTAACCACTCAGAATGAGTGTTGTAATTGCAAAAAGGACATGCTAGGGCACCCTTTGTACTCCAACCAGACACATCACCATAAGCTGGAAGATCATGTATTGTCCACATTAGTGCTGCCCGCATTTGAAAGTTTTCTTTAGAAGAGACATCATAAGTTTCTACTCCAACCTTCCACAATTCCTTTAATTCCTCAATTAAGGGTTGCAAATACACATCTATGTCATTTGTGGGTGAGTTCGGGCCAGGAATAAGATACGATAACATGAAAAAAGCTCTTTTCATGCACATCCATGGAGGTAAATTGTAAGCACCAAAATGACAGGCCATATACTATAACTAGTACTCATATTGCCAAACGGGTTGAATCCATCTATTGCTAACCCTAATCGAACATTGCGGGGATCAGAGGAGAAATCTACAAACCGAGAATCAAATGCTTTCCAGGCTGGACTATCAGCAGGATGTCTCATTTTTCCATCTTTTGTACGACCCTCAGCATGCCATCTCATAGAAGGAGCTGTTTTTGAACACATAAATCACCTTTGCAACTTTGGCTTTATAGGAAACCAACGCAAAACCTTAGCAGGCTTTTTCCTCACCTTTTGGGACAAATTATTTGGATTTTGCCCCAAGTTACTCTCATTTGTTTCATCTGTTTGCCACCTAGAAGCACCACATTTACAGAAGTCATCATTTGCATGTTCCTTCCAAAATAACATACAATCTTTGGGACAAGCATGAATCTTCTCATAACCGAGACCCAAATCCTTGATAATCTTCTTTGCTTCATAATAGTCTTTCGGCAACTTAGCATCTGAAGGAAGCAAATCTTTCACGACTTGGAGAATTAGTGTGAACGTGTCATTGGTCAATCCCTTAAGACACTTTATATGATACAAATGCAAGATAGCTGAGAGCTTGCTATGATTAGTGCAACCTTCATAAAAAGGTTGCTCAACATCTTTGAGGAAGTCATAGAATTTTTGTGCATTTTTATTTGGAACTTGTGTACGTTGTTGCCCACTTGGACCTTCATTAGATGGTTCAGTTACATGTTCTGCATCTCCAATTTCATCTACTGATCAGGGCATGCAAGGGAAACACGTCGCGTAACATGACACGTATACTGTCATTATCGAGCTGCAAGTCTTCAACATGAGTTTGACAAGTGTTACTAAAAGTTGCTGCCGACATGGTTTCTCCATGATTATACCAACAATCATAACCTTGACTAATTCCGAATTGGACCAAGTGATCATGTACAACGAATGTCTTCAAAATATAGGAATTCACACATTTCACACATGGGCATGAAATTGTACCATCCTTAGATGCATTGACGGAAGCAAAGTTCAAAAAGTCTTTAACCCCCTGTAAGTAGTCTCTTGACGATCTACTTTTCTTCATCCAACTCTTGTCCATTTGTTGTAACTAAAAAGGCTGGTGTACCAAAAAAAAAACTAATCTAAGTATAATAAGATAATATTATTAAGATTAAAGTTAGAATACTTCTAATCCACTATGAATTGAGGTTATGTTTACGCTTGCAGTCAAACTACTCTGGGTGTAAGAAAAGACACCGATTCACTAGTTCCTCTAATATACTTTAAAAGTGTAGTTCTAAGACATTCAATATTTCATCACGTCACTATTACATTTAGTTAAAAAGAAGCCATTACCACTACCATACACATGTTGGGTGATTAATCTGTGTTGTGCTCTTTCCAAAAGGGCAACATTATAATTCAGGAACACTAATTTGGGCATAATGACATAACCAACCCCCAATAGTCTACATGAACATACTACCCCTAATAGCTATGCTTCCAATTGATCGAGTGAAATCAAAGAGATGTAATAACAACTCAGTCTATTTATTTGAGATACAATGGAGGAAAAAAAAACTATTTTTTGGACACCCAAACCACTGAAATCCTATAGTCTCACATGCATTAGATGAAGCTGATATAATAAAGGAAAATCAAAAAGCCACTATATCAATCAGATCACACACAGATTTGAAAACAAAATAAGTTCAAAAAGAAAAAGAGGGAGGAACAAAAAGGTTTTTAGACACCCAAACTAGTTTTAATTGCTCAAATCCAAGATACACAGATATATCATATGAACACGTGCATCTACACGTACAAGTAGAAACTGAGAGATGAAATAAAATCATCGAAAATAAGCCAGCTAAATGCATAGTTGAAATCATCGGTGCAAGATACCTGGAAAAGATTTTTGAAAAGATTCTGATGCTATGTATCCAATAGCCAACTACGAACTGCAAGAATTGAAATGCCAAAGTACTTAGTTGCGACTAAAAACATACAAGACAGTTTGCTTATACATAATTCTGAGCCACACGACCCAATCACAATACACAGGCATGAACTTGCTACCTACTATGTTGAAGCACCAAAGATCACAGTTTGCTTTGACCCTAAATTAAAAAAAATGCACCCATCCATATCAAATAAAATTCAAAACATAAAAGGAAAGTTTGAGCATTCATCAAAACCACAATGATACAAACAGCGTAAATTAGGTACACGATTATGAACCACAAAAAAAATCAATCACAACAATCGTGTGTTGATGTCAGAATTTGAAGCTTCCAACAGGAGTATCAGATAAACAAAAGGGATACGGCCCTTTCTAGATCTGTGAATCTCGTTTGTGCATTGCTGGGCATTTACAATTGGCATCTAACTAATAGCAATACCTTTCTTGGGAAACACTTTGCTTCAAATTCTGTCATCGGGTTTGACTTTATCAAAGGTTCTACTGTTGTTTATTAATATCCAAAGAGACAACATTAAATATAGCCTGGTGGCGTTTTAATCTTCGTTTCTATGCTAGTATCAATCATGAACTGTACTCAGTATCATCAAGAAAAACAACAGCCTGTACATATTATGCTATGATAAGCAAGTCTTTACTGTTCTGTCACTGAATCTCCTCTTTTATGTTGTTTTAGTTCCTAAGAAAAAGGAACAGAGTGCAAGAAACTCAAATGATGAAACCACGTGTACACATAAACCAAAGAAAAGCAATAAAAGTTGAAAGAGAACAGATATGTAAACATGAAACATATAGTTATGGAAAACCATATTGCTCGAAGATATTCCTATTCTCATTATAAGTTATTTCAAAGCTATTCTGTCATCTGCAAAATCAGGAGAGAAGCTTTGAAGCTGGAAACTACAACTCTATGGCCCTGTTTGTTACTTTGACCCAAGTAACAGTGAAGGGACATACAATCATCTCGGACAAAGAATTGAATCAGACCAAAGAGCGAGGGAGTAAATAACAACACACTTCCCATGGTGTTATTAGAGTTCAATTCTACCACAATATTATGGAGTACCAAAACTAATAACTCGCCAAAATCTAAACAATAAACATGTAGACGAGATAATCACCACAAGAGGTGTAGGTGCAACAAAGGAAGCTTGTTTTTTTTTTTTTGGCTTAGCCCGATTCTTCTTCCCTTGCAGTGTAGTTGTACCGGAATAAAGAAAAAAGAAATAAAGAAAGAGAAATCCAAAAATGGGAAGGGGAAAGTGAAGAAGCAAGCAAGGAATATTTGGGGCCGGGAAGTGAGATATTTTTCCGGCGAGCCTACGAATTCCAAAAAAATCTGGAACAATGAAGTGAGAGAACCGATTGAAAAATCGTATTTAGGGTTCAAAAAAAAATCATACTTAGGGTTCAAATTTCAGAGGAAAAAAAATAGTATTTAGGGTTCAAATCGTAAAAAAATCGTAACCCACCCAAAAAAAAAAAAAACTGGAACAAAAAATCGATGAGCTATTTCTCAAAAAAATCTTAAAACTAGTTTAGGGTTATGTAAACATTGTAAAAAATCGTATTTAAATTTCAAAAAAAATTGATCGTGTGAGCTATTTCTTAAAAAAATCGTATTTAGGGTCCAAATTTCAGAGAGAGATATGAAGTGTGAGAACCGATTGAATCAAACAATGAAAAATCTGGAACATAGAGAGAGAGAGAGAGAGAGAGAGAGAGAGAGAGAGAGAGATTACAATGCTAGGAAGGAGGGAGCTCGTAACCCACCAGTCGTCTTCGTCTTCGATCGTCTTCGACAGGTGTGTGGTGTGGTGTTTAGTGAGAGAACGAGAGAACTGTGAGAAGGGTTTGGAAGATCGATGTTTACAATGTGTACAGAGAGAGATTACAACGCTAGGAAGGAGGGAGCTCGTAACCCACCAGTTGTCTTCGTCTTTGATCGTCTGCGATAGGTGCGTGATGTGCTGTTTGGTGAGAACGAGAGAACTGTGAGAATTCAGAAGGGAGATCAATGTTTACAATTAATGTTTAGAGGGAGAGAACGGTACCGTTTAGGGCTTATTTAATTTTGGGGAAAATTTTGGAGCGGAATATTTCGCGCCGAAGTGAAAAAATTTTGGGGGAAAAAGGAATGGGCTGGGCTATAGTAACGGTCCATAAAACACCATGACAATAGAGAGAGGCTATACTAACGGTTCATTGAAAACTGTTTCTGCATACCCGGTTATAGTAACACTCTAAAAACCGTTGCTAGACCTAATTTCTGCCAACGGTTTTTTGAACCATCGCTAACAAAATCGTTGGGAGATCTCAACTTTCTTGTAGTGTTTGTCTTGGTTCCATAAGTTGGGTCCGCGCTCCATCCGAGGATAGAGGCAATTGGGCGAAGAATTCACTGCTCGATTCCTGACGAGCAGAAGAGCACCAAAGACCTTTGAGAGCCTCACCGTTATGAAGCAAGGAGAGGTCGAGCTGATCAGGGACTATGCGAAAAAGTACTGGGAGACTTTCAACGAGATTGAAAGTTGCAGTGAGGAGTATGCAATAGCCACATTCAAAACTGGGCTGCCTGCTCGGGGAGAGCTACATAAGTCATTGAACATGAGCCCAGTAGGAACACTGGCAAAGCTAATGGAACGGATAGAGCGGCATGCTAGGAACAAGGATGACATACTCCGAGAAGATGGTAAGGTGGTTGCCGAGTAAGCCAAGGGGCCTGCGAAGAAGATAGATAAACCAGAGCCCAAGACCTACAGGGAGCGAAAAGAATATGGGTAGTGTCACGACCCGCCTTTTATTACAAATAAACTTCAAAATGCCCTATATATTACGCACTTCCAGACCCCATTCTCTCAATATCCAAATTTACATTACCAAAATAAAATAAAAGCTTACATGCCTCGATGACCTCACAAACAATAATGTATAAGTATCCAATTAAGTTCTCAAATAAAAAAAAATGAACGAGAACATATCCATGATTCTTAAGCCTTCAGATCCATCTCTAAATCTGAAAAATTTGGGTTGCAACAACATGAGCCACAACTCATGCAGGAAACACGCTAAATGAAAAGATATGAACATGCAAGGCTTGATATACAAAATATACTCTTTTTATATACAAGTATTGAAAAGCTTTCCATGCTTCCTTTCGTCTGATGTTCTAAATGAAGTTATTAAATCTCCCAATACAAAGCCAAGTTCAAAGTAGCAAAAATAATTCATGCACTATACTAAGTGTTTCCAATTTCTCTTTCCCTTCAAATGCTCAAAAGAATGTCATTAAACCACAAACTCAAATCAAATCCTGAATAAAGGAAATTACCCATAAAAGTCGATACAGAAAAATAACAAAGCTCATAATAGAATGACCAAACAAAACGAATATCAAATTTACGCAACCCGAGACATAAAATTATATGAGTTGCTCACCGATACAACCAACCAACAACCGTACTAGACGTCTCTAGTACAAGCACTTTACGGGCTACTAACCTGAAGGACAAAGCAACCTACCCCGCACGGGTTTACAGACTTTCACCGACGGCGTCATAATTGACCCAAGTTTCTTAGTGGCCCAACTCATAATCATGAAAATAACAATCCCAATATCTTGGCTCTAAAGCCAAAGTCAACCAAAATTCCTCAAATACTCACCCAAACTCATCAAAATAGCCCATATAGGGTAAATTCGATGTAGTCTCCATAAAAATCAACTAACAAGTATCCGAACCATATATCACGAAATTTCTTTCACCAGTTCACTAAATGCAAAGAAACAAGTATACTTGGTATAGATCTATGCCCGAATAAATTATTTCCATTTCCTCAAATACATGGTGTGCATAAACTAGCTCTTGTTCTAGTATCACTTAAAATTCTTAATTTTCACATTGTAAGAAAACCCAGATAGTGAAGGTCAAGAATATCAAAACTGTATGTATAACCTCTATCACAATCATGAATAACTATACAAATCTTCAAGCCAAAACCCATGCGTACCAAGCATATCCAAACAAATCAATTAGGGCTTACTCTATCATTGGATTAACTCTAACCAAAGCTCAAATTAAGTGTACACCAAGGCATATACACACCCATATTTAATCATTTAACATAAATCCTACCTCAAAGAGAGAAATCCCCAAATTGATGAAATCCCGAATTTGACCAATTGAGATTTTGTTCGGATAGATGCGTAGCCCTTTGTCCATAGATCACGTTTTCTTCTTGCCTTGTTGCGAGATTCTCGAACCTTGGCCTTCAATTTTGCATTTGAACCATGAGGGTTTGAGAGAGGGAGAGAAAACAGAGAGAGAAGACGCAGGAAAAAGGAAAAAGAAGAAATGAGAATCGGCCGGGTCTCTCGGATCCTTTAAGTGTAGTTATTACACTACACCCCCTCGACTACCTTAAGCACTTTCTCAAGTCCTAGAATTTAATATGTAGCTACACTAATACCCTATGAGCTATAAAAATAAATAGTAACTACTCATAAAAGTTACCCACCGCGGGTCCCCCAAGACTCTCGTCCTTTGGCCCACGAACTCGGGCCCACACGACCAAACATACATCTACATATACAAAATAAAATTCATTGCGCACAAAATTATCTATTTATAATTCCACGTACCAACATCAATAAAAATAAATTTAAAATTAGACACGGGTCTCTACAGGCAGGCTAAGAAAGAGCCGTACAAGGAGAAACGAGCTCATGACCCCAAGTCCTTCTTTTCAATAAATACGGTTTGGAAAGAACCAATCTATAGGATTTTTTATTGAATAAAGAATCAGCCTTACTTCAAATGGCCCCCAAGCCTGGGAGAAGATAAAAATACAAAGCAGGCTATGAATCAGCACTGCAGCTACCACAAGGACTGGGCCCACATGACTGAAGACTGCGAGATCTTTAAGAACCACCTTGATGATTTGGTCTCTCGTGGTTACCTCAAAGAATTTATCCAAGAAGACCCCAAGGATAAAGTGAAAGCAATGGAGTTGGATTACGAACAAAATCTAAGGGGCATAATCCATATGATATATGGATTGGCCGGGCCTTATACGAGAAATAAGGTGAGATCGCTCCAAAGGCAAATTACCAACATGTCATGCAAATGGGAAAGAAAAGAGGATGTGAAGAAAAAATATGCAACGAAGGCATAGTCTTCACAGATGAGGACCTGGGAGGAGTCCAGGTACCACATAATGACGCTTTGGTTATAACCTTACGAATTGGGGAGTATGATATCGAAAGGATCCTGCTGGATTTAGGTTGTTGCACAGAGGTTCTATATTACGATGCTTTTAAGAAGTTAGGACAGATCCAGGCGGATCTAGTACAATCAATGACTCCTTTGGTCGGGTTCAGTGTAGGAGCAGTCTGGCCATTAGGTAAAGTAACGCTGCCTGTTCAGGTAGGAACAATGGTATTGCGAACCGACTTCCTAGTTGTGGATGTACCGTATTCTTATAACGCGATTATAGGAAAAATGTGGTTGCACAAGATGAGGGCGGTTTCCTCCACTTACTATCAGATGGTAAATTTTTTTGGATCTAATGGCATTGAAAGGATTAGAGGAAACCAGAAGGTTGCCCACCAGTGCTTGATTTCTATAATCAAGAAGGCACCAAAGTAAAGTTGGTTCAAGCCATCGAGGTACCAGACCAATCGACCATCGAGGATGTCGGAGGGAACCCCGCCGAGAAAGTTGTGGAAGGCTTGAAGAAGATTCAGATCAATGAGACTGATCAGAAAGGTATTTCCTGATTAGGGAAAACTTGAATAAAGAAGAAGAAGAGTTGGTGGGATTCCTCAAGGAACATGTTGACGTGTTTGCCTGGGTACCTAAAGAGATGCCTAGGGTGGATGCAAACGTGATTTGCCACCACTTGAATGTAGATCCACAACATAAGCCCGTGATGCAGAAAAAGAAACGATCAGCCATACAACACGTGGATGCTATCATCGAGGAGATTGACCGATTACTGGAAGAAAGGCCATATGAGAAGTTTACTATCCAGAGTGGTTGTCAACACTATAGTGGTAAAGAAAAAGAATGGGAAATGGCATGTCTGTGTAGACTTCACGGATTTTAATAAGGCTTGTCCAAAGGACAGTTTCCCCCTTCTAAGGATAGCTCAACTGGTGGATGCAACAGCTGGGTATGGGCGGATGAGTTTGCTCGACGCATATCGAGGATATAATCAGATTGCCATGTACGGGCCCGATCAAGAGAATGCGTCTTTTATCACACCAAGAGGGCTGTACTGTTACAGTGTCATGCCTTTTGGTTTGAGAAATGCCTGTGCAACATACCAAAGGTTGGCAACGATTATGCTAAAGAAATTGCTTGGCAAAACTATGGAAGTGTACATAGATGATATGGTGGTCAAGAGTAAAGAGAGGCAGGACCACATAGAGGACTTAAAGGAAGCCTTTGAGATTCTGAAAGAGTACAAACTGAAGCTCAACGCCTCGAAGTGTGCGTTTGGAGTAAGCCCAGGAAAATTCTCGGGTCACCTTGTGACCATGAGAGGGAAAGAGGCAAATCCCGATCAAATAACAGCTTTGCAAAATCTCCAAAGTCCAAAGACCACGAATGTGGTCCAAAGATTGACTGGAATGGCTGCGGCCTTTAACAGATTCATTAGCAGGTCCAGTGACAAGTTTAGACCCTTCTTTCAATTGCTGAAAAAGAGAGAAGGATATGAATGGGGAGCCGAATGCGAACAGGCATTCCAAGACCTGAAGAAGTACTTGGCAGCAGCCTCACTCTTGTCTACTCCTGAACTGGGTGAGTCTTTAACTTTGTACTTAGCAGTTTCTGAGCATGTTGTAAGTGCAGTATTATTGAGGAACAAGGGGCCTAAGCAAACCCCCGTATACAATGTAAGTAAGACATTGCTAGACGCAGAAACGAGATATCTGCCCCTTAAGAAATTGGTCCTGGTGCTTAGCACCACAACCTCACCTTCAAATATAAGGTTGGAAAAACCCCAAGTGTAAGGCTAGATCGTAGGTAGTATAATAAACCGGTAAGACCGGGATCATACCACAGGGAATCAAAGATAGCTTAATTGGATTGTCGGTTTTATATGGTGGATTTCGGCGTTTAAGACGGCCAACTGGTTTTGCTTTTAACGGTAGAGAAGCTAAAAAAAAAAACTAGAAATATTCTTATTGAACTTAAAAGAGGGAAGTCTAGGGATCGTCATTCCGTTGACAAAAACCGTCACCGGTTCTCAATTATAACTCAAGCGAGAGTCACGACCGCGTGCTCACGCCCGAAAGATTTAGCTTTAATGACTACGCTTATCCAAAAATGTGATTGAACGGAACTAAATCCACCTATTTTCGCTAATGTATCTAACACGTAGGAGGCCACGAGCTCTCAATATGCCGCTTGCCAAGATCGTTTGACTAAGCGACATACTAAGGAGTTAACACCCCTCGCTTAGACCAAAATGGCTAGGTTAATTCAATTCCGAAAACCATGATTTAAGCCTGAGGGTTTAAGAACCAACTAACCACCTAAGTCCTCGGGAAAGATTACCCTAAGACTTAGCCAAGAAACTACTCACACATATTGAAAAGACTAGAAAGCTTGCTAGGAAATGAAAACATGATTAACCGATAAAAGCGGAAATAAACTTGATTTATATGAAGATCCAACTTGTAGCTACAACATTAATACTTGGAAAATTAACAAACAACTAATACCTTGAAGTGTTCTTGAAGAAAATTGCTGAGAGAGCTTGAAAGCCATTAATGGAGTTCTAGAATTAAAAAGACTTAAAGGCTAATAATGAATACAAACATTGTAAAGGAGAGCCCTATTTATACACAAAGGCTTTCTCTCTCCTCAAAAGTCAACAAAAATCCCATAAAGCTACCCATTAAAAGAAAGTTTCCATAATGTAGGGAGGTATTCCCGAGCAGATACATTTAATCGCCGAACACGTGATGTTTGGGAGCACGTGGTAAATATGACAGGAGTTATCGCCGAGCAGTGTGGTGGACATCGATAAGGACCAATGATATGGGAAGTCATTAATCCATGCAGTCTGTTCGGCTGATAAGGACAGAAGATATGAGAAGTCGTTTGTCTAAATATAAATAATGAGGACCGGATACATGTAAGTCATTGGTCCGTGTGGAATGTTCGGCAATGAGATAGCCGAACAGAGAAAGAGGTTGCCCTGAATTCATGAGGCGGCATAAACACTCTGGAAGGATCCAGAAGCAGTGTTATTTTATTAGAGAGTAAATATCCCAGGAACATAGGATCTGGGAAAGATACCCAATGAAAATGGGAAGTTCGGCCAGTAAAGGAAAAGAATCCTAGAAGGACTCTTTTCCGATAAACTATTAAAGGAAACGAGAATCCTTGATATCCTGGGTTTCCTATATGAGTTAGGAATCCTATGGCAATCGGGATGCTTGGGCGCCAAGCATAGGAATGTCTATATAAACAGAGTAAACCTAAAGGTAAAAGGTACGCAATACACTGCATTCTTATTGCTTTCCTACTGATAATTAGGGTTTGATTGCTAGTACGTGATACTAACTAAGGCATCGGAGGGCCTTTGCCACGAGAGGCAAAGATGCACTCACCCCCTGTCTATTTTGCAGATTAGGGTTCAGACGACGAATTAGGGTTCCGGTGAAGAGGCACGAATAAGCCGTTGCAATCCAAGGTGTTCCGAAGCATCAATTGTTTTCATCCCCCTACAATTGGTGCCGTCTGTGGGAAAGAACAAACTTCTTTGAAAAAATAATCATGATGGAAGAAGATCCAGTTACTCCGTTTAGTCCAAAGGACCAGTTGGGTGGGGGAAGAGATAAATCCCCACCAGGCGCTCCGAGAAAGCCCACTTGTAGACATGACAGAGATAACTCCAAAGAAAAAGGAGACAAAACTGCTACTGGCTCCACGAGAAGGAGCAGGTCTCATCGAAGAGAAGAGTCAGTTACCCGTTGAATGAGTATACACAATGAAGATGACGTCCTTGACAAAAAGAGAAAGGAAATCGAGGAGTATGCTCGTTTAATTAAAAAACGAGAGTACGAGATACAGGAGTTGCAGCGGATACGAGACCACCAAGAAGATTCTGGACTTTCTCGAAGGAATTCCCTGAAAGATGGACGGACTATGGTAGTCCATATGCAAACCCATTCAAGAAGAAGAAGGAGCAGAAGTCCTGTCATAGGGCGTTATGAGGCTTCTCCATGAAAAAGGGGAAGAAGAAGTAAAAGCCGAACACCCGAGAGAAGGGCTTCTTCACGAAAAAGGAAGAGCAGAGACTGAAGTTCCACCCCCAAAGAGGAGGAAACAAGGAAACACCATCGAGACAGGTACGAGAGACCTGATGCTGATTGGGTTAAAGCTACGGCTCATAAGTCAAAGGAGCTTGAGGATGGCACAGTGGCTGCACGAGAAGCAGCCCGCAAGGCCCTAAGTAATATTGCAGCCTCCCCCTTTACAAAGAGGCTACAAGAAGCTAGGTTGCTGAGCAGAGTGAAGCATGGTGCGTTCGTACTTTACGAGACAAATACGGATCCCGTGGCTCACATACAGCATTATCAACAAGCTATGTTTATGCACGAAAGGGATGATGCCATCTTATGCAAGATATTGCCCTCCAGCCTTGGCAAGGTGGCATTATCTTGGTTTCATAAACTGGCCCCACGATCCATACGAGGATGGAGGCAGTTGGCCGAGGAATTCACTGCTCGGTTCTTGACAAGCAGAAAAGCCCCAAAAACCTTTGAAAGTCTTTCCACCATGAAACAGGAGGAAAACGAACAGATCAGTGACTATGCAAAGAAGTACTGGGAAACTTTCAACGAGATTGAAAGCTGCAGTGAGGAGTATGCAATCGCCACCTTCAAGACTGGTTTGCCTGTTCAGGGAGAGCTGCGTCGCTCGCTGAATAAACATCTGGTAGCCACACTGGCCAAGTTGATGGAACGGATAGAGCAACATGCCAGAATGGAGCATGACATACTCCATGAGGATGGAAGGACTGTTGCCGAACAGCCGAAGGCACTGGCCAAAAAAGTGGATAAGCCAGAGCCTAAGACTTATAGAGAGAGAAGGGAGTATGGGCAGGCTAAGAAAGAGCCATATAAGGATAAGCAAGCTCCTGACCCTAAATCCTTATTTTCTATCACTACAGTTTGGAAGGAGCCAATTTATAGGATTCTTTATCGAATAAAGAATCAGTCATATTTTAAATGGCCACCAAGTCTAGGCGGAGACAAAGATGCAAAACGTGCTACGAATCAGCACTGCAGTTACCATAAAGATTGGGGCCATATGACCGAGGATTGTGAAATGTACAAGAGGCACCTTGATGATTTGGTCTCTCGGGGCTATCTCAAGGAATTTATCCAGGAGGGTCCAAAGGAGAAAGGGAAAGCTATGGAGCTGGGTTACGAACAAAACCCTAAAGGCGTAATCCATATGATACATGGGTTGGCCACACCTTATACGAGGAATGAGGTTAGGCTATTGTAGAGGCAAGTTAAGCACGCTCAGCATGTGATGCGATTGGGAAACAAGAGAGGGCGAGAGAATGATGTATGCAATGAGAGCATAGCATTCACTGATGATGACCTGGGAGAGGTCCAAATACCCCACAACGATGCATTGGTCGTAACCCTACGAGTTGGGGAATATGACATTGAGAGAATTCTAGTAGACTCAGGGAGTTGTACAGAGGTATTGTACTACGATGCGTTCAAGAAGCTGGGACTTGCCCAAACAGACTTAGAGCAGTCTACAACACCTCTCATTGGGTTCGGTGCAGGAGCAGTCTGGCCCCTTGGAAAGGTAACGTTACCTGTTCAGGCTGGATCAGTGGTGTTGAGGACAGATTTCCTAGTGGTCGATGTCCCTTCTTCCTAAAACGCAATTATAGGGAGGACATGGTTGCACAAGATGAGAGCTGTCTCCTCAACTTATCACCAGATGGTGAAATTCCCAGGATCAAATGGGATTGAGGTATTTAAAGGCAACCAGAAGGTGGCACAACAGTGTTTGATTTCCATCATCAAAACAGCCCCAAACGTCCACCATGTTCATACATTAGAAGTACCAGATCAATGAACTATCGAGGATGTTGGAAGAACTCCGGCTGAAAAAGTGGTTGAAGGCTTGGAGAAGATTCAGATCAACGAGACTGATCCTAAAAGATATTTCTTAATTGGAGAGTCATTACCAGTAGACGAAAAGGCTGAATCAATAAGATTTCTGAAGGAATATATTGATGTATTTGCATGGGTGCCAGAGGAAATGCCCGGGGTGGATGCAGGTGTGATTTGTCACCATTTAAACATTGATCCTCAGCACAAGCCGATCATTCAGAAAAAACGGAGGGCAGCCGTGCAGCATGTTGATGCAGTAATTGAGGAAGTCGATCGTTTACTGGAGGCTAAAGCAATATATGAAGTCTACTACCCAGAGTGGTTATCCAACACCGTTGTGGTGAAGAAAAAGAATGGGAAGTGGCGTGTCTGTGTAGACTTCACAGACCTAAACAAAGCGTGCCCTAAAGATAGTTTTCCTCTGCCCAGGATTGACCAATTGGTTGATGTAACTGCTGGTTACGAGTGAATGAGTTTTCTCGATGCATATCGAGGATATCATCAGATTGCTATGTTTGGACCTGATCAAGAGAAGACTTCGTTTATTACACCACGAGGGTTGTACTGCTATAGTGTTATGCCGTTTGGGCTGAAGAATGCTGGGGCAACATACCAAAGACTTGCAACCATCATGTTCAAAAAGCTCCTTGGAAAGACTATGGAAGTCTACATAGATGATATGGTTGTAAAGAGTCAAGAGAAACGGGGGCATATAGCTTATTTGAAAGAAGTTTTCGAAATCTTGAGGAAATACAAACTGAAACTCAACGCCTCGAAATGTGCGTTTGGAGTTGGTTCAAGAAAGTTCCTAGGCCATTTGGTAACCATGAGAGGGATAGAGGCAAATCCCGATCAGATTGCTGCCCTGCAGAGGCTACAGAGTCCCAAAACTACTAAGGAAGTCCAGAGGCTGACTGGAATGGCAGCAGCACTTAACAGATTCATCAGCAGGTCAAGTGATAAGTGCGGACCCTTTTTTCAGTTACTGAAAAAGAGGGAGGGATTTGAATGGAGAGCAGAATGTGAGCAAGCCTTCCAGGACCTGAAAAATACCTGGCCGAACCACCACTTTTGTCAACTCCACAGCCAGGCGAGTCTTTAATTTTGTACTTAGCTGTTTCCGAGCATGCAGTAAGTGCAGTTCTGTTAAGGGATTTAGGGATCGAACATATCCCTATTTATTATGTTAGCAAGACATTGCTGGATGCAGAGACGAGATATCTGCCCTTAGAAAAACTTGTCCTGGCACTTAGGACAGCCACAAGGAAACTGCCACACTATTTCCAAAGCCACAAAGTTGTGGTTTACACTGAGTTTCCATTAAAATCATTGCTACGAAAGGCAGACTTCTCGGGAAGGATCTCGACATGGTCCATCGAGTTAAGCCAGTATGATCTCGAATATCAGCCACGCACAGCAATCAAAGGCCAAGTGTTGGCTGATTTTGTGGTAGAGTTTTCACCCACTGTGGCTCCCCTACCTCCTACGAGAAAGGAACAGGTGACTAAAACATCATCCATGAAGGATCAACCCGTAGCCGAACAGGATCCCATGGACTGGAAGCTATTCGTTGACAGATCAGCATGTAATACTGGTGCAGGAATTGGGATTGTCCTTTTTCCTCCTGAAGGAGTGCTGATTGAACTGTCTGTTCGGCTTGGATTCAATGCATCGAATAATGTAGCTGAGTAT
The DNA here is from genome assembly GCA_019656835.1 of Rhododendron ovatum. Classification (NCBI taxonomy): domain Eukaryota; kingdom Viridiplantae; phylum Streptophyta; class Magnoliopsida; order Ericales; family Ericaceae; genus Rhododendron; species Rhododendron ovatum. The sequence goes on from CM033799.1 coordinate 17,546,275, forward strand.
GAGGCACTCTTGGCTGGATTAAGGAGTGCAAAGACCCTAAAAGCAGAACGGGTTAGGGTGTATTGTGATTCACAACTTGTGGTGAATCAGCTATCCGACGAATATGAAACTCAAAATGAAAAGATGGTGGCCTACGTATAGGCAGCCAAGGACTTGCTTGATACCTTCGAAAGGGTATATATTGAACAGATAAGTTCTGGACAGAATGCACATGCAGACTCATTAGCTTGGTTGGCTGCAGCTGTACCAACTGAGTTCAAAAGAAAGGAGGCAGTAGAATATCTAAATGAGCCGAGCATTGGGAGAAGTGTAGACTTGGTCTTGGACGTGAACCAAGGACCACGTTGGATGGACCCAATCATGGAGTTCTTATGAGATGAGATACTCCCTTCTGACAAAAAGGAGGCCCACAAGACAAGGGTCAAATCTGCTAGGTTTTGGCTGTCCCCAGAGGGTAAGTTATACAGGAAATCCTTTACAGGCCCATATTTACTATGTGTACATCCTGAGATGGTACAAAAGTTCCTTCATGAAATCCACGAGGGAACATGTAGGAGCCATGCTGGAGGCAGGTCTATTGCCCACCGATCAATTACCCAATGCTACTGGTGGCCACACATGCAAGAAGATGCAAAGGTGTATGTGAAGATTTGTGAGAAGTGTCAAAAATTCTCACCAATGATTCGAACACCCGCTGAGGATCTGGTGCCTTTGACGAGTCCCTGGCCGTTTGCTCAATGGGGGATGGACATCGTGGGTCCACTACACAAAGCAACTGGGAATCGAAAATTCCTGCTTGTAGCAACTGACTATTTTACTTAGTGGATTGAGGCAGAACCACTGGCCAAAATCACTGAACCTATGATAGAAAGGTTCGTGTGGAAAAGTATCATCACTCGCTTTGGGGTCCCTTACTCATTGATTACAGACAATGGATCCCAATTTCAGAAGAAATTCAAGGCTTTTTGTGCCCAGTACGGAATACGAAACTATTATTCCACCCCAGCCTACCCTCAGAGTAATGGGCAAGCAGAGGCGTCCAACAAAACTATCCCTGATGGGATCAAGAAAAGGCTAGACAAAGCCAAGGGGAAATGGCCTGATGAGCTATCGTTAGTTTTGTGGGCTCACCGAACAACGCCTAGGAGGTCTACGGGAGAGACCCCCTATTCATTGGCATTTGGAACAGAGGCTGTCATACCTCTGGAAGTGGGTCTGCTGACCAACAGGACCGTTTTGGTTGAAAGTGGAGGCAATGACAAGGCCCTTGAAATCGAGCTTGATCTCGCCGAGGAAAGGAGAGAAAAGGCCTTGGTCCATCTGGCTTCTTACCAAGAACAGCTGATGAAAAGCTATAACAAACACGTTCATCCTCGAGAATTTCGTGTTGGGGACCTCGTGCTACGAAAAGTGCTCAGCAACACCAAGGTGGCCAACGAAGGCAAGCTGGGGGCCAACTGGGAAGGCCCGTATAGAGTAACCGAGATTGTAGGCATAGGAGCCTATAGATTGGCAGATCTGGATGGTAATCCAATTCCAAGGCCTTGGAATGTTCATAATTTACGAAAATTCTTTGTTTAGAAGCATAAAATTCTGTCTTAGATTTGTACTACGTGATTGTGTGGGAATTACGAATATAATTCCGTTATTCTAGGTTTATTGTTTTAGTTGCAAGGGGTACGAGTAACGCCCTCTTGAGTTTCACGGATTATGAATAAAATCAATTTTTTGCAGTATAAATTTTGCGTTCTTAATGTTTGTTTTCAAAATACGAACTCCGGGCATGGTTTCCCTCATTTGTATTGGGGAGCAGGGAACAGGCATCTATATACTAAGTACGTGAAACTTAACAAATACAAAGTACAAAATACTTGTATGAAATTTAAGTACGTGAAACTTAACAAGTATGAAATACTTGTATGGAATTTAAGTACGTGACACTTAACAAGTATGAAAACACTTGTATAGAATTTAAGTACGTGACACTTGTAAAAGTTTATTGGCTTGACTTAAAGCCTAAACGAGTATATGTTAGCCACACTTATTTAAGTACGTGAAACTTAAATAAGTTGAGTACGTGACACTTAACACCTGTATGTCTGTTGCAAATTTAAGTACGTGAAACTTAAGAAACAGTCTGTTGAACACACTTATACAAGTATGAAACACTTGTATAATTATTAAACAAATCCAAGTATGAATATACTTGTATGTATTTTTTACGTGAAAAGTACAAGTATGAAAAAACTTGTAAACAGTACGAGACATTGAGAAACGAATGATTTTAAGTACGGGAAACTTAGAATCAATACAAGCAATCATGTTTGTAAAAATTTGCTAAAGTACGAAATACTTATGCAAACATACGATCAAAATACGAAATATTTTGATTGAACTAAATTGCATCCGAACAGATGCTCCAAAACGAGGGGAGTCGAGCAAATGTATGAAGTTATGCCACAGAGGGCCGAATACCTGTATTACCGAAAGTATAACCAAACTAAAAGAGCAAGTACTGGTACCACGCAGGGTTGAAATACTATGGTCACGCAGGACTAGCCATATTGTTTAAAAACAAAATACTTGCTTACCTATCAATCTAGATTCTGAATTTCTGGTTGAACATCAGTTCCAGCCGAGTTGCCAACAGCAGCTGCAGTCTCCTCTGGGACGACAATTTCAGTGGTTACTTTCCGAACAAATGATTGCTCAACATCATTTTGTGATTCTACTTGTATTTCTTCATCAACGTCTGCAAATTCATCAATCTGTTGATCAACGTCGTCAGCTGGGGCTGCAACCTGGCGGCTTGGAAGATTGTTCTCTACCCATAGGGGAAAATCTTCAGCATCACCTACCTTCGTAAGGCATGCCTCCCAGCAAGCAGCCCAGATCTCATCCTGAATGATTGACATCTGCTCCACGTAGCTAGCCATTGTAGCGTCGAAGCCTTTCTGATAGCCATCTTCAAAAGCTGCCTTTTTGGTCTGCTCTATCTCAACCAAAGCATGGTTGAGGCTATCTTCAGCAGCTCCAAGCTTATCTTTTGCCTCTTCATAGTCAGCTTTGGCTTTATCTCTCTCTCTCTCTCTCTAGTCTGGTGATGGTACGAAGCAGCCTTGTATTGTTATTCAAAAGTGAGATCCTTTCATTATCAGCGTCCTGGAACTTTTGGCCCAGTGTGACCATTTTTTGAATGAACTGGCAAAACACCGAACAATAAGTAAAGGGTGTAGCAATATATATTAAGTGGTATACAAAATATACATGAAAACTTGTATGGAAAGATCAAGCCACACTACCTTGATACCACTGACGAGTCCAGTGGAAACGAGCCGATCAGGTGCAGCCTCAGACTCCTTCTGCATGTCTACAGGAAGTAGCAGACTTTGTGCAAGAGCGAGTGCTGTTTTTGAAGAGCTGGCACTGTCCCTGATGTGAATAGGCCAATCACCCCTAATGAGATTGGGGGTCCAGCTTTGAGGAAACACTTGAGTGCTCGATGAAGGGGGTTGCTGGACTACGGTAGTGGCTTGGGAAGGGGCGTCTCCAGTTTCTTCGCTCCTGGGACGTTTGTCCCGATGAGTGTCAGCTGCCTCAAGGGAACCATCGCGTCCCTCAGGAGAAGAAAAAGATCATGTTGATCCCCCCTGGTGCGACGAGATTGTGGGGGGGGGGGGGGGGGGAACTGGCCCGTCCTTCGGTTAGCACCCCGTCCCCAAGAAGAGACGGTGAGGAGGGAGCTGAGATTTAAAGGCTGACGAGTCATAGTGCTTGAGTTAGGAGGAGATGGAGAATAACCTGAAGAGGAGGATTGGCTAGTCACACGGCTTGAAGCTGGCTATTTGGATAGTGGTTGAGAGGCAGCCTAACTCCGTAAGGATCTTCGAACTCTCACTCGTGGTAATGGGACTCCTTCTGAAATGGGAATTTCTCCAAGTTGACCAGCAATGGTAACACCAGCTTGAAGTCTTGAGATACATGGTTGTGGAGCAGCTGATGTGGAGGTAGAAGCAGCACTCGTACTGGGATTGGCAAGTCTTCTGTCAATGACCCCTCTGTATGAAGGGTCGTAACCCAGTAGCACGTCAGCGTTCCGGCCCCGACCTGCTGTTTGGGTACCAGGCACGCCTGTATACTTTAGGACCTTGTTAATGTCCTATGTTCGGATGTTGCTCGGTACACGTATGGGACGATGGTTAGCGTTTTCAGCTGCAAGATCCGAATTGCAAAACCAAAGTTAGAACATAAAGAAGCTATGAGAAAGCAGTAAACGAAGAATTGCAAAAGGGTAAAAGCAAGAGCATACGTGGATAGCCCCATATGTGGGGGCAATGGAGCCCCAGCACCTGGCCATCTTCCCCTAGAGGCTCGAATGCTCCAGTTACATAGAGGAAGTTGATCTCGTGGTCACGAGCAGAATCTGGCAGATTGAGTACAAAACGTTTGTCTGCCTTCCTAACTTTGAAGTAGTAAGTATTGTACTCGGGGTTTAGTACTATACTGTACCACCATTGGATATCCCAGATTCCTAATTGGGTCCCTAGAATTCCATTTAGGGCTATAGTCCCCATTATCAGTCTGAAAACGTTCATGGAATCATTGCCTCGAAATGGTATAGTGACGGAGGCGCCAAAAGGCATCAATGAATATTAAAATTATGACTGCACGAGATCAAAAGAGTCTGGTCTGAACATTTGTTTCTAGAAGCTTCATGTATTGCCCCCGAACAGTGGCATGTAAATAAAGCTGGGGAGCAATTGTAGGGAAGTATTCCCGGGCAGATACATTTAATCGCCGAACACGTGATGTTTGGGAGCACGTGGTAAATATGACAGGAGTTATCGCCGGGCAGTGTGGTGGATGTCGATAAGGAACAATGATATGGGAAGTCATTAATCCATGCAGTCTGTTCGGCTGATAAGGACAGAAGATATGAGAAGTCGTTTGTCTAAATATAAATAATGAGGACCGGATACATGTAAGTCATTGGTCCGTGTGGACTGTTCGGCAATGAGATAGCCGAACAGAGAAATAGGTTGCCCTGAATTCATGAGGCGGCATAAACACTCTGGAAGGATCCAGAAGCAGTGTTATTTTATTGGAGAGTAAATATCCCAGGAACATAGGATCTGGAAAAGATACCCAACGAAAATGGAAAGTTCGGCCAGTAAAGGAAAAGAATCCTAGAAGGACTCTTTTCCGATAAACTATTAAAGGAAACGAGAATCATTGATATCCTGGGTTTTCTATATGAGTTGGGAATCCTATGGCAATCGGGATGCTTGGGCGCCAAGCATACAAATGTCCATATAAACAGAGTAAACCTAGAGGTAAAAGGTACGCAATACACTGCATTCTTATTGCTTTCCTACTAATAATTAAGGTTTGATTGCTAGTACGTGATACTAACTAAGGCATCGGAGGGCCTTTGCCACGAGAGGCAAAGGTGCACTCACCCCCTATCTATTTTGCAGATTAGGGTTCAGACGATAAATAAGGGTTCCGGTGAAGAGGCACGAATAAGCCGTTGCAATCCAAGGTGATCGGAAGCATCAATTGTTTTCATCCCCCTACACATAAGTGAAAAGTTTGAAAAAGTAAGAAAAATATCTACTGGGAACAAAGGTTATCGATACCATAAGAAAATGTATCAATAACATCAGTCGAATAATCCCCCGTAGAAAGGAGTTATCGATAACTCCAACCAAATGTTATTGATACCCTCAGGTCTGGACAACTTCTGGAGCAATATGGTGCAAAGGTATCAATAACCTTTAAAATGTTATCGATAACATTCTTCAAAAATGCAGATTTCAGACTGATGCTCTGCCTTCCTTGCCTCGACACCACCGGGCATCCTGCTTGCCATCATCACTCGACTTCATGGACTTGGTGACACAACACCTCATGGCCTCGGGTGCTTGGTTAACCTCAAGGGTTATCCTTGGTGTCAAAATACGCCTTATTCTCGCGTTTAACCTAAAACGCTTACAAAAATACCTTATGCTCAATATTTAACATAAACAACTATTTAAAAATATAAACGCCACAATTTGGAGGATTTGAGCACCAAGATTATACAATCTTGGGTGCTTATCACACCCCCCAACTTGAACGTTGCTACGCCCCGAGCAACACAAACGAATTACTAAAAATAGCTAACAATCCTTCCAACAAAATAGCCAAGGCACATGCTTATATCGAAAACAGCTAATAGGAGTTCCAAAAACAAATTTATTCAAACTCGCAACTAACAGCTGAAAACCAAGATAGATAACTAAGTACTGAGCATATTCCGAACAAGCTACAAAAGACTGTATCCAAGATCAAGATGGAGGATATGGCAATCACATATGCAAGCACGCTACTAACCATATCCCAATGAAGAGTGCTTGAAAATAGGCAATGGGGAACAAAAATACCATGCCTTATATGTGGAGAGCACCGTGAAATAGAATTCAAAATCACCAAGCCATAAGCTAAAGTACTGAAAGAAAGCATGTCAAGAACTAAATATGCACAACGTCACAAATTGAATCAAAATGGAAAAAAGGCGTTCTATGAATCAACTAAGGACTTTTAAGCATATATTGACCTTGGTTTAATGAAAGAATAGTTAGCAAAATGGGGTGGCGGCCATATACTAGCATGGTTCAACTACCCTTTGGCCGCCACCAACTCAAACTAACAAGTCAAGGCCACATGCCGGCCACAACAAAAACTTGTTAAACTACTAGACAAAATTTCAACTCCTAACGACAATAAAAAGATAGAAAGGTGGGCTGTCAACCACCAAGCACCCTGACCAAGTGGAGGGATTTTAAACTACTACTAATACCACTGACTCAAATCATCCTCCTCACTGCCCTCTGGGATCAGTGCCCGGTCCAAACAAAACCTCATCCTCGCTCTTAGCTTCCTTAACTCTCGGGGGTGCCTCGTACTTCTCATCTGTAGTACTCTTAATGTACTGCGTATGCCAATGCAGCTCGTGCTTGAGTTCCCCGACTTCCGTTGCTAACTTCTTCCTCTCTTTCTTCTCTTTCTGAATGCAATTCCAAATGGCTATGTTCTGACAACAAAGCTTCCTCCATATACTCTCTTTTGATGCCTTAGGATCAGGTACCAACCACAGAGATGGCTCGGGTGGAACGGAAACAGATGGCCCTGCTGATGTACTTGCTGCAGTAGCCTTGGATTGGGACTTGCTTTTTACAAGCACAGCCTTAGTGATAATTCCAGAAGACGATTCTTCAAGCTTCTCATACACCCCCTTTGAAATACCTTTCTGCCTCAAGAAGGCAGTGATCTTGCATGGAAAAGGTATGCGGGCCGTGCCAAAAGTATCCCTCTTAAAATCCACAATCTGCCCAAAAATGAACTTTGCCCAATCCACTCTATAATCAGCATCATTCATGAACACATACAACACCTTCGCACTCTTTCTCGAAGGCTTATTCTCTGCCCCACGGAGATAGAGATTGTAATGCAAAACCAGATTCAAAACCCGATAAGTATCTCTAAACTTCCCCGATTTGTGCGGAGGGACCCCAAAATTAGGAACGGTGGGGTAAAGGTCACTGATAACAACATCCAAATCAATCGGATTAGCACGAGGGTAATTGACCATGTCTCCTTCAGGCCTATCGTAATGCAAATACTTAGCGATAACATCAATATCAACCACAATAGTATTACCATTGACTTTCGACTTAATTTTTTCTTTGATCAACGCCTCACTAGTATCCAATTTCTGATAGAATTCAATGACACCCTTTTCATTATAACCGTCTAGAGCTTTAGTCCAGAAACACAAACCTTGATTTTCAAGTTGAATAATGATGTTGCTATCATTGCCGAAACTTCTCCGACTGATTTGTCGCTCAATCTTGAAACCCCTACCCGGTATCGACTCCACTCAGTCCAATTTAGTGTCCGTCTCCATCTCCTCTAGCGTCCTATGCTTACGGCGTTCCTCACACTTTCCTATTCGACTCTCCAAAGGGGCAGAGTCCTCATCACTGTCCTTGAACATGGAATCATTCTCACTCTCCTCAACAATATCTTCCTCAATCTCCTCACGAGATGAGGAAGCAATGCTCTTGCCCGAACCCTTCTTACGAACCATTTTGGTGGTGGGTTAATAGGGAATTTTAGAATTTGAGTAGGGGTATACAAATTTTCAAACTTTGGCTAATGGAGACGGAATTGGTGAGTGCGGATGATGATTATAAGTAGAGAATAAGGGTATATGTGGGAGAAATTGGAGGAAAACAAAATATAAGGAGGGACAGGGAGAATTTTTTTGGTTTGTACCTTTTAATGGAGAGATAGGGCTTAAAACACTTGGAAAATCCTTCAAAACCCTTGGATTGATGGAAAGGTACTGATGAATAAGGGTGGAGGTGGAGGATTTGGTGGAGAAATTGGAGGTTATGGATGAATTTGAAGGGGTTTAGGTGTTAGGGTTTGTAAAGTTTGGGAGGTTATGAAGGACTAGAGAGAGATTGGGTTTGAGTTAATGAAAATAAACCGTGCCTCTTCAGTTTTAAAACCATCTATAACACTTAGGCATCGATAACTTTATCATGAGTTATAGATACCCTTAGACCTGGAATCCTACTAGACACAAAGTTATCGATACCCTCTGAGTAGGCATCGATAACATTTGGTTTTTTCTGGAAATTTTTCACCATTTCACATGTTGCATTCCCCGAACACTTGTAACACGACCTCAATCCCTCCAAAACACATCACAACACTGAAGCAAACTTCCCAACAACCCTTCAAACATCCGGTTGCCTAAGTTAAAGAACAAAAAGGGAAGACACAGACTAGGATACAAAATAGGGCGAGGGGACACATATGTGGTGAAATCAAACAAAGAATGCCTTGTATCACTTCCTAAGTATGCCATATATTCCTTAACGATTCAATAAAGATATCAAACACACTTAGGCATGAACATGAGAATATTTACCTAAACTAAGAATGTAAGAGGAATAAGGACAGGATATGGGCAAAACTTGATCGAAACACACTCAAACGTCGTGAATTCCACCTTAGTCTATTCATGCAAGTTACGGTATACAAAATTTTCATTACGAACTCTTGCCAAATAACACTTAATGAGCATGTGCTATGCTATTTTAATCCACTAATTTTGTAATAACGGAAGGATTGCATTACTAAAAACAAAAAATGAAAAATTTAACCGAAAATAAATGGAAAAGTATGTAGCATATATATTTATCCCTCCCCCCTACTTGAAATATGCTATGCCCTCATAGTATGGACAACAACAATAAGGAAAAAGAACAAAAGATTGTACCTACGGGGGAATGTCAACCCCCGTATACCTTAACCAAGTTGGAGGCTTTTGCGTCACAGGCTCTTTTCGTCATTCTAACGGCTTTCAAGGTCGACTCCTTCGGCTTTTCCAACGGAACCACAGCTAGTCACACAGGATCATGACCAAAGCTTTATTGGACTAACAACTGCGACACGTAATCGCACCCATGCTTAGGGCTCCTGAATGCCTCATTCACTCCAACTTTAGATCCAATCCACCAAGCCTGGTGTGGTAGCACGTACACCCTGCAAAAGACTTAAGCTCGAACTACCTACTAAGAGCCAAATGACATTAGAACTGCCCGACTCGTGTTTTCCGGGTGCCAAACAAATATATATACAAACGAAAAATCAAAGACACCACCCAATTTTCACGCAATCTCACGAGTCATACTTTTTTTCCCCAATCGCACTGGAGAGGTAAGACACGGGTGGCTATACTAGACCGTCAAATTTGTTACATCATGCCCGAAGTAAAATTCACCTCTTGACCTCGCCAAGCAATTAAGCCCAGCGTTCCTTATGATTGAAACAAAGTGAGACGAGATAGAGCCTAATGCCAAAGCACGGGAATATCAAGTCACACCCAAAGACCTAAATTGCCCCCGATAGGGACATATCTGGAAAGCATGGATCATTATCGGCAAACTACTACAAAGAAGGACTAATTAAAGCCCGATACAATGATGCATTGGTGAAATCTTCTAATGAGAGAATCCTGAAACATAATAAACATGCATAAAATGAAAAAACAACATGTACAAAGATTTAATATCAGAACTCAGAGCGTCCAAGTCATAGCTGGGCTCCGCCAAACAATTAAGTCCAGCGTCCCCTAAGATCGTAACCAGACAGGCACAAGATAGAGCCAAGTGCGGTAGTGGAGCACGAAATATCAAGGCCTAACCTAAGATCTATACCGCCCCGGTTGGGGGTTAATTTGGAAGACGTGAGTGGTGCACTGTGTTACTCCTATCAAAAAAGCTAATGAAAACCCTATGTCACTGATATTAAAATTTGTCCTTACTAACTGGAGCTGGGCACACGACCTCTTTTTTAGTAGCGACGTGCGGAGCTACATATACCCAAGTCAATGGTGGCTACCCCCTACCCGGGGGCCGGGTCTGACAAACAGTTAAGTTCAACGGTTACGCTTTTGCTCCCGTATAAATTAAAGTAACATAAACTATCCGACAGGGTCATCCGTGTAAACTGGATTGACTAAATCCTCATCGGGCTCCCAAATTTTGAAGCTACCAAGGAAAGGCTTAAGCCTTTGACCATTCACCTTAAAAGTTGAACAATTACTCATGTTTTCTACTTCTATTGCCCCATGAGGGAAAATAGTTTTGATAACATAATGACCGGCCCAACGTGAGCGCAATTTACCGGGGTGAAGATGCAAATGAGAACTATACAATAATTTTTTTTGCCCTGGTTCAAAGTTTTTAACCACAATTTTCTTATCATGCCTTGCTTTGACTTTAGACTTGTAAGCACTAGAATGGTCATAAGCGTCATATCTCATCTCCTCGAGCTCCATCAATTGGAGCTTACGACAGGCACCAGCAAGGGGCATATTGAAATTGAGCTTCTTAATTGCCCAATACGCTTTGTGCTTGAACTCCACTGGCAAATGGCAAGCTTTTCCATAGACGAGTTGGTAGGGAGACATGCCCAAAATGGTCTTGTACGCAGTACGATAAGCGCACAAAGCATCAACCAAATGAGTTGACCAATCCTTACGGGTAGGATTAACCGTCTTCTCCAAGATATTCTTGATTTCCCAATTCGCTAACTCCGCCTGGCCATTTGTTTATGGATGATAGGCCGTTGAAACTTTGTGTACAATGGCGTACTTCTTCATAAGAGGGCAATGGACCGGTTGCAAAAATGTGACCCTTGATCACTAATGATAGCCCGCAGCATCTCAAATCGTGACAAAATGTTGTCCCTTAGAAATTCTACCACAACAGAATGATCATTTATGCGCTTAGGAATTGCCTCCACCTATTTGGAGACGTAGTCGACCGCCAACAAAATGTAGAGGTACCCGAAGGACGACAGAAATAGCCCCATGAAGTCGATGCCCCAGCAATCAAACACTACAATATTCAAGATAGGTGTAAGAGGCATCTCATGGTGTTGTGTTACACACCCTAACAGCTTACAACGAGGACAACTCCGGCAATAGGCAAAAGTATCCTTGTACAAGTTGGGCCAATAGAACCCGCATTGCAAAATCTTGGCAGCGGTCTTTTTGAACGAGAAATGGCCGTCGCAAGCCTCTGTGTGGCAAAACTTGAGTACACTTTGTTGTTCGGAGTCGGGAACACAACGTCGGACGAGTTGATCGGCACAATACTTGTAAAGGTACCGGGTCATCAAAAGAGAAACGTTTCACCTTTGCTAAAAACTGACGCTTCTCTTGCAAATTCCAATGGGCAGGCATCAAACCAGTAACCAAGTAGTTAACTATATCCTCATACCATGGTGCCGTTGAAATGCCAAACAATTGTTCATCAGGAAAGAAATCACTGATAGGAATGTGAGAAGTGTAGTCTTCGAACTCCAACCAAGACAAATAGTCAGTCACCACATTTTCGATGCCTTTCTTGTCTTTAATTGTGAGGTCAAACTCTTGCAGGAGTAAAATCCACCGAATCAATCTCGCCTTGGCATCTTGCTTCGTGAAAAGGTACTTAAGGGCAGAATGATTGGTGTAAACGGTGATTACAGCTCCCACTAAGTAAGATCGAAACTTATCTAGTGCAAAGGCAATGGCAAGTAACTCCTTCTCGATAGTCGAATAGTTCATTTGGGCCTCGTTGAGAGTCTTGGTAGCATAATAAATGACATATGGCTCTTTCCCTTTGCATTGGCCCAAAATAGCCCCGACGGCGTAGTCACTGGCGTCACACATAAGTTCAAACGACAACTCTTAATCCGGAGACCATACAATAGGTGGGGATGTGAGACTTGACTTTAGCTTGGCAAAGGCCGCCTCACAAGCCGGCGTCCTCTCAAAAGGGACATCTTTGGCTAGCAAATGGCATAAAGGCCGGGCGATGGCACTGAAATCTTTAATGAACCGCCGATAAAAATCAGCATGCCCTAAGAAAGAACAGATGTCCTTCAAGCACTTTGGAGTACGAAGGTTCCCAATCAAGTCGATCTTTGCGAGATCTACTTCAATGCCCTTAGATGACACAATATGGCCAAGAACAATGCCTTCGGTTACCATAAAGTGACATTTCTCCCAATTTAGCACCAAGTTCTTTTCCTCGCACTGGGCCAACACTAGCCCCAAGTTGGTAAGACATGTCTCAAAAGAATCACCAAAAACAGAGAAGTCATCCATGAACACCTCCATAATTTTCTCCACCATGTCACTAAAAAGACCCATAATACACCTCGAGAAGGTACCGGGGGCGTTGCAAAGCCCAAACGGCATACAACGATAAGCAAAGGTCCCGAATGGGCACGTAAACATTGTCTTCTCTTGATCTTCCATGGCCACTTTGATTTGGTTGTAACCGGAATACCCGTCTAGGAGGCAATAGAACTTATGGCCGGCCACCCTCTCCAAGATTTGATCTATAAATGGAAGAGGAAAATGGTCTTTCCTTGTACTAGCATTTAATTTTCGGTAGTCAATACACACCCTCCAACCGATTTGAACACGCGTTGGAATAAGCTCATCCTTGTCATTCCTCACTACTGTCACCCCGGACTTCTTAGGTACCACTTGGATTGGGCTAACCCACTTAGAATTCGCTATCGGGTAAATGATGTCAAAATCCAATAACTTGAGCACCTCCGCTCGCACGACGTCCTTCATGATCGGGTTCAATCGCCGTTTAGGTTGGCGATATGGCTTGACATCGTCCTCCATGTGAATGTGATGAGAGTAAAGTGATGCATTGATGCCTTTGATATCGGCTATAGACCACCCAATAGCCTTTGAATGCTTTCTCAACAAAGCTAGCAATTTAAACTCTTAAAGTTCGTTTAGGGCGGATGAGATCACCACTGAGTATGTTTGGCCATCGCCAAGATAAGCATACTTAAGTGTTCCCGGTAGCTGTTTCAACTCGAGCTTCGGAGGTTCCACACAAGACGAAACGGCTCGCTTCTCGATCGGAGGTAATTCCTCAAATTTTAGAATCCACGGGGTTATGCCACACGCTTCCTCCTCATCTAGCAAGGAGCACAAATATGCAACCTCGGGGGCATCAAGAAAATCGATCTTAGCGGAAGTAAGCGCTAATTCCAACTCATCTTTACAAATGAATTCATTGACATGGTCTTGAACAAGCGAGTCTATCATGCTAACCTCGCATACGTCGTCATCATCTCCCATTTGGCTCCCGATATGGAACATGTTGACTTGCATCTTCATGTTACCAAAACTCATATTAAGTCGGCCATCCCGACAATGGATCACAGCATTGGATGTTGCTAAAAATGGGCGCTTGAGAATAATTGGAATGGATGCTTGAGCCACCGGCATTGGACATGTGTCCAAAATCACGAAGTCAACCGGGTATACAAATTGGTCAACTTGTACTAGAACATCTTCCACCATCCCCTTTGGAACTCGGATACTCCGATCAGCCAATTACAAGGTCACCCGAGTTGGCTTCATTTCTCCTAAACCAAGTTGCTCATATACTGAGAATGATAGGAGATTCACGCTCGCCCCTAAGTCAAGAAGAGCTTTCTCTGCAACCTTGCCCCCAATTGTGATGGATATCGTAGGACACCCCGGATCATTATACTTGGGTGGAAGGGTCAACTGAAAGAGCGAGCGCCCCTAAGTCAAGAAGAGCTTTCTCTACAACCTTGCCCCCAATGGTGATGGATATTGTAGGACACCCCGGATCATTATACTTGGGTGGAAGGGTTGACGGAAAGAGCGAGCTCACTTGCTCAGTCAAAAATACCTTTTTTTGCACTTGGAGCTTGCGTTTTTTAGTACAAAAGTCCTTCAAGAATTTGGCATATGACGGAATTTGTTTGATGGCATCTATCAAGGGAAGATTGACCGTCACTTGCTTGAGCACGTCATAGATATCGGTGTTCAAATTGGGTTTGGCCGGCGCCTTTAGTTGGTTAGGGTATGGTGCAGGAACGTTGAAGGCTTGCGGAATAACACTTTCCTTAGTCTTTCCTTTCTCTTTCTCCGTAGGAGCTGGCTTGGGAGATTCCTCATTTGGTGTTGTCGACTTTGACGGTATTGGGATAGGTATCAATATTGGTGTCACTGGCGGCTCCACTTGGGCATTGTCCACCATCTTCCCACTTTTCAATGAAATAATGGCCTTGGCTTGCTCAGGGAAAGGCACCGAAGAGCTACCAATCAAATGTTGACCTTGTGGATTTGCCATAGGTTGAGTAGGAAGCTTTCCTTTCTCTTGTTGTAACACACCAATTGCGGTTGTCAATTTGCCCACTTGATTACGAATGTCGTTCATAGCTTGAGCCGTCTGCTCATTGGTAGTGGCTTGCATTTGACAAAACGCATTCATTGTATCCTCCAAAGAACACCACGGAGGTGGTGCTTGTTGTTGCTGAAATTGGTTTTGCCCCTGAAATTGGTTGGGCGGTATGAATCCCAGCCGGCCTTGGATTGTAGTAAACCGTGGCGGGCCCTGAAGTTGAGGTTGTCGCCAAGTTTGATTCTGGACAGGAGGAGGACCTTACAAAGTTGATGAGGATCCCGCTTCATTCTGACTACCCCAACAGAAAGCTGGATTAGACCGCAACCCCGGATTGTAAGTATTAGAATATGGATCCCAACGTTGATTCAATGCACACACTTCCTCCAGTGGAAGTTGACTAAAATGGTGTTGAAGGGCAGGAATGGTATGGCAATTATCGGTAGAGTGACCCCCGGTCTCACAAATGACACACACTTCCTCCACTTGTCGAACTTCCTTCACCTCTTTCACTTGGACCGCGTCCAACTTCATTTTGTCCAACTTTGTCGATAACTCGTCCAACCTCGTCTTAAGACCATAATGCTTGCTCACCGAAAACTTTTCGGAGCCTCCCAGACCTTGATTTCTCATTGCTTGTTCACTCGGATCTATGTATTGCCAAGTTTGAGCCGTCTCCGCCAAAGCGTCTAAGAACTCCCAAGCGGCATCGGAGTCTTTCCCCATAAGGTCACCACTCCCCATAGTATCGAGAAGCTGTTTAGACTCCCGATCACAACCCAAATAAAAATAATTGATCACTAGGTACATGGGAAAATTATGGTGTGGGACAGCTGCAAGTAAATCCTTATACCGTTTCCAATACTTGTAAAAGACCTCCCCATCTTTTTGCTTAAAATTTTGAATTTGGTCCATGAGAAGCTTGGTTTAGCTAACCGAGAAGAACTTTGTGGTGAACACATCCTGAACTTCAGCCCACGTGAGCAAAGATCGGGGCTTCAAGGAGTGGAACCATTGCTTGGCTTTGTCTTTGAGTGAGAAAGGGAATAACTTCAGGCGAGCTTGGTCTAATTGCCTCGGTCCTATCACAGGTGCTAACAATGGTCTTAAATTCCCGAATGTGAGCATAAGGATCCTCAAGTTCACGCCCCGAAACTCTCGTATAACCTGGTGATATTCTGGCTTGAAAGCAAATGCATTGGAGGCAGTGCAATTTGGAACGGCTACGGTGATACGTGCGGACCTCTTTTCGGAGTTAGGTAATCACACAAAGTACGGACCACCAGTTGATTTGCCATTGGCCTTAAAGGAGGTGATAACTTACGCGGTGAAGAGTATGCCTGAATGATACTACAAACCCGTGGAGGAAAAGCAGACCTATGCAGCCGATTAGAGAAAGGGCTATGATAGACGTTGAGCATACAACCTGCACAAGCTAGTTAAGTAAACTAGAGGGGCTATACTGCAACCTCGTTCTCAAACAGTCTTGTGGGGTTATGCCACCTCCACAGTTATATACTAAAAATAGTAAAAAGGCAATTGATGCTCGAGTTAGCTTCGTTAAACCTCAAGTCGAATTGGTGGCTCGGTTTGAGGTATCCGTTAAGTCGAGTTTAAATTACACGAAGGAAAAAGAAACGGAGTACTTACAGTGGTTTGTCGCACCTCCAAATAAGCTATATTAAGATTCCCCGGCAACGGCACCAAAAATGCTTAGGACCACAACCTCGCCTTCAAATATAAGGTTGGAAAAACCCTGAGCTTAGGGCTAGATCATCGGTAGCATAATAAACCAGTAAGACCGGGATCGTACCACAGGGAATCAAAGATAGCTTAATCGGATTGTAGGTTTTATATGGTGGATTTCGGCGTTTAAGACGACCAACTTGATTTTGCTTTTAACGGTAGAAAAGCTAAATAAAAAGACTAGAAATATTTTTAATGAACTTAAAAGAGGCAAGTCTAGGGATCATCGTTTCCTTGACAAAGGCCATTACCAGTTCTTAATTATAACTCAAGCGAGAGTCACGACCGCGTGCTCACGCCCGAAAGATTTAGCTTTAACGACTATGTTTATCCAAAAATGTGATTGAACGGAACTAAATCAACCTATTTTCGCTAATGTATTTAACACATAGGAGGCCACGAGCCCTCAATATGCTGCTTACCAAGACCGCTTGACTAAGTGACATAATAAGGAGATAACACCCCTCGCTTAGACCAAAATGGCTAGGTTAATTCAATTTCGAAAACCATGATTTTAAGCCCGAGGGTTTAAGAACCAACTAACCACCTAAGTCCTCAGGAAAGATTACCCTGAGACTTAGCCAAGAAACTACTCACACATATTGAAAAGACTAGAAAGCTTGCTAGGAAATGAAAACATGATTAATCGATAAAAGCGGAAATAAACTTGATTTATATGAAGATCCAACTTGTAGCTACAACATTAATACTTGGAAAATTAACAAACAACTAATACCTTGAAGTGTTCTTGAAGAAAATTGCTAAGAGAGCTTGAAAGCCATTAATGGAGTTCTAGAATTAAAAAGACTTAAAGGCTTATAATGAACTAGATACAAACATTGTAAAGGAGAGCCCTATTTATACACAAAGGCTTTCTCTCTCCTCAAAAGTCAGCAAAAATCCCATAAAGCTACCCATTAAAAGAAAGTTTCCATAAGTGGAAAGTTTGAAAAAGTAAGAAAAATATCTTCTGGGAACAAAGGTTATCGATTCCATAAGAAAAGGTATTGATAACATCAGTCGAATAATCCCCCGTAGAAAGGAGTTATTGATAACTCCAACCAAATGTTATCGATTCCCTCAGGTCTGGACAACTTCTGGACCAAAATGGTGCAAAGGTATCAATAACCTTTAAAATGTTATCGATAACATTCTTCAAAAATGCAGATTTCAAACTGATGCTCTGCCTTCCTCGCCTTGGCACCACCGGGCATCCTGCTGGCCATCATCACTCGACTTCTTGGACTTGGTGACACAACACCTCATGGCCTCGGGTGCTTGGTTACCCTCAAGGGTTATCCTTGGTTTCAAAATACGCCTTATTCTCGCGTTAAACCTGAAACGCTTACAAAAATACCTTATGCGCAATATTTAACATAAACAACCATTTAAAAATATAAACGCCACAATTTGGAGGATTTGAGCACCAAGATTATTCAATCTTGGGTGCTTATCGTCTGGCACTAAGAACAACGGCAAGGAAGTTGCCTCATTATTTCCAGAGTCATAGAATTGTGGTTTACACAGAGTTTTCGTTGAATCGTTGCTACGAAAAGTAGATTTTGCGAGACGAATATCTACTTGGTTAGTGGAACTTAGTCAGTATGATATTGACTATCAGCCGTGAACAGTAATTAAAGGGCAGGTGTTGGCAGACTTTATAGCAGAGTTTTCTCCTGTAGTGGCTCCACAGCCTCCTACGAGAAAGGAGCAGCCAGTTGAGCCATCAACGAGGAAGGGTAAGGCACTTGCCGAAAAGGATCCTTTAGAAGGGAAACTATTCATTGATGGTTCCGGATGCAATCTGGTTCAGGGATTTGAGTTGTGCTCTTTCAGCTTGAGGGAGTAATGTTGGAGTTGTCCATTCAACTGGGTTTCAGTGTTTCAAACAATGTGGTGGAGTACGAGGCACTCCTAGCAGGTTTGAGAAGTGTAAAGACCTCAAAGGTAAAAAGAATAAGGGTGTACTGTGATTCATAACTTGTGGTGAACCAGTTGTTCGGCGAACATGAGGCCCAGAATGGGAAAATGGCAGTCTACGTGGAGGCTGCCAAGGATTTGCTCGACACTTTTGAGAAGGTGTACATTGAGCAGATAAGTTCTGGGCAGAACGCCCATGCACATTCGCTGGCTTGGTTGGCTGCAACTATGCCAACCTAGTTTAAGAGGAAGGTAGCCGTGGATTATCTTGCTGAGCCAGGTATTGGAAGAAGTGTGGAATTGGTCTTGGACGTGAACCAAGGACCAAGTTGGATGGATCCAACTATGGAGCTTTTACAAGATAGGATACTCCCCATTGACAAAGAGGAGGCTCACAAGATAAAAACAAAGTCTGCACGTTTTTGGCTATCACCTAAAGGGAAGTTGTATAAGAAGTCCTTCACAGGTCCGTACTTACTTTGTGTGCACCCCGAAATGGTGCAAAAGTTTCTCCATGAGATTCACGAGGGAACATGTGGAAGCCATGCTGGGGGCAGGTCCATTGCCCACTGAGCAATAACCCAGGGTTACTGGTGGCCGCACATGCAGGAGGATGCAAAGGTGTATGTGAAAATTTGAGAGAAGTGCCAGAAATTCTCACCAATGATCTGAACACCAGCTGAGGATCTGGTGCCATTGACAAGACCTTGGCCATTTGCACAATGGGGGATGGACATCGTAGGTCCACTCCACAAGGCAACTGGGAATAAGAAGTTTTTGTTGGTAGTAACGGATTACTTTACTAAGTGGATTGAGGTCGAGCCATTGGCCAAAATCACTGAGCCTATGATAGAAAGGTTCATATGGAAGAGCATTATTACTCTATTTGGGGTCCCTTATTCATTTATTACAGATAATGGGTCTCAATTTCAAAAGAAGTTTAAGGCTTTCTGTGCGCAATATGGCATAAGAAATTATTACTCAACCCCAGCCTTCCCTCAGAGCAATGGGCAGGCAGAGGCATCCAACAAAACCATCCTTGACGGGATCAAGAAGAGGTTGGACAAAGCAAAGGGGAAGTGGCCCGATGAATTACCACTGGTCCTATGGGCATACCGAACAACTCCAAGGAGGTCTACGGGAGAGACAGCATATGGAACAGAGGCTGTTATTCCATTACAAGTAGGCTTGCCGACCAACAGGACCATTTTGGTTGAAAGCGGAGGCAATGACAGAGCCCTGGAGATCGAGTTAGATCTGGCTGAGGATCGGAGAGCGAGGGCTCTAGTTCATTTGGCATCATATTAGCAGCAGCTGATGAAAAGCTACAACAAGCATGTCCACCCATGAGAATTTGGCATTGGAGATCTTGTGCTTCGTAAGGTGCTTGGCAATACCAAGGTGGCCAATGAGGGCAAGCTGGGGGCCAATTGGGAAGGCCCATATCGAGTTATTGAAATTGTGGGCATAGGGGCTTATAGATTGGCAGACCTGGACGGGAACCTGGTGCCAAGGCCTTGGAATGTCCTAAATTTGAGAAAGTTTTTTGTGTGAAAGACTTCAGTTTATTTATTCATTCTATTTTAGGATGCACATCGTAATTGTGTGGGAATTATGAATCAAATTCCCTTATTTTTTATTATTTGCTAGTTGCAAGAGGTACGAATAACGCCCCATTGAGTTATCAGATCATGAATAAGGAATTTGATTATGAATTTTTTCAAATTTTATGGTCTTTTATGGTTATGGATTTTTACTCCACTCCTGTGTTTGAATATGGAGCTAGAAAATTGTACTCTGTCTTTCCTTGCTTCGTATTGGGGAGCAGGGTATGGGTACGTTTACCCAAGTATGTGCATATACACACAATGATTGGCTCAGTACGAAAAAACTTAGAAACTTAACCAAGTTTGAAAACACTTGAGCGCATACGAATATATGAACTTAACCAAGTTTGGAAACACTTGGGTGCATACGAGTGTATGCAATACACTTGTTCAAGTACGAGAAGGCTTGGGGAGCATATGAGAACATGCTTAAATTATCTAAGTATGAGAAACTTATGAACTTGTCCCAATTCAAGAATACATGGGGTGCATACGAGGACATGCAAATCATCCAAGTACGATTACTTGGGCTTTTTTCCATAAGTATGAGTAAACTTAGTGGGCATTTATCCAAGTATGTGAAACTTGGGGAGCATACGCGAACATGCAACCTTATCTAAGTATGAGAAACTTACGAGTATACCCTAAGTACGAATACACTTAGGAGTTTGTCCAAGTACAAAGCACTTGGAATGCATACGAGAACGTGCACAATTTTGCCAAACATATGAATACATCTGGGCACCTAACTAAGTATGGGAAACTTAAAAGCAAAACCCCTAAGTACGAAAAACTTAGGGAGCATACAAATAGCTAAGTACGAGCATACTTAGGAATTTATCCAAGTATGAACAAACTTGGACAACACATAAGAACGTGCAACGAATGAGTTAAGTACGAAATACTTAAACACATACGAGAAACATGCAAGTATGATAGAATGTAGTGTAGGTGGACAAATTCAAATGGTGCTTTGATCAGCACTAGATTGTAACGGCCTCTCGTGCCTTTTGACCGGAACCCTAATTTGTCGTCGGAACCCTTGATCTGCAAAAAAGACGAGGAGTGAGCACACCTTTGCCTCTCGTGGCAAAGGCCCTCCGATTCCTTTGTTAGTATCTCGTACTGATAATAAACCCTAAATATCAATAGGAAGTCATGTATGAATGCAATGTATTGCGTACCTTTCACCTCTAGGTTTACCTTATATTTATAGATTCATGGATGCTTGCTGCCCAAGTATCCATGTTGCCCTAGATTTCCTACCTCATATAGGAAATCCAGGATATCTTGGATTCTCATTCCCTTATCAGTTCATTACCTTAATCCTTGTAGGACTCTTTTCCATAACAAGCCGAACTTCCCATTCCCATTGGGTATCTTTTCCAGATCCTACTTTCTCGGGATCTTTATTCCTTAACGGAATACCATTGTTTCTGGACCCTTCCAGAGTGTTTCCTTTACTCCAACATCTGACTGAATTTCTTTCCTTGTTCGGCTGTCTTATAGCCGAACAGACTGCATAGACCAGTCACTTCACATGTAACTGGTCCTTTATTAATTATTTGGACCATTGTCTTATTAGGAGCTCTCCTTCTGTTCGGCTTCCTCATTGCCGAACAATTTTCTTGCATAGTGACTTCACATGTCACTTTCCTTTTATTTGGTCCAATAACTTCTCATGTTTTCTGAACCAAGACTCTGTACAACCGTCCTGGACCAGCGACTTCTCATGTCACTGGTCCATATTGCCGATGCTATACCATCCCCGATGACTCCCCTTTACAACATGTTCAGGCACTCCTAGGACCTATTCGGGAATACCTCCCTACACGTAGCAAGCAAACAAAATCGTGCCACGAAAGGCCAAATACCTGTGTTAACCATGTTCTAAATTATACCAATGCCACGCAGGGCAAGATCTAAGGCCACGTAGGGCTAGCAAATTGTTCTGAAAAGTTAAGATTGTTCATAAGGGATGAAATCATACTTACTCTTCGACAGTAAGGTCTTGGATGGCAAAAGGAGAAGCCTGAAAAGGGTGTGTCTTCCACAACCGTGCTACCTTCAGCAGGACCATCACTGGCTTCCTTTTGGCCAGGGTTGGTCACTTCTTTGGTTTGATCAGCATCAACACCAGGTTGCTCGGAGACTTGTGCGTTCAACTCCCTGTCCAAGTTGTCTTCCTCCTCCAGAACTTCTTCTTCGGTCAACGCTGCCATGATACTCGGGAGATCATTTTCAATCCACAGTAGGGATGATTCAGCCGTACCTGACTTCCTGAGGCATGCTATCCAAGCAGCAGCCTAGATCTCATCTTGAATTGTAGGCATCTGGGTCTTATAACTCTCAATTGCTACGTTGATTCCTTCGTTGTAGCCCAGTTGGTATGCAGCCTTGGATTCATTCTTGCTTGTCTCAAATTCCATGAGGGTTTGGTTTGGATTGTCCTCAGCTCCATCCAGTTTGACCTTCAGCTCATCCACCATGCCACATGCCTAATCCCTCTCCCTCTCGAGTCTAATAATTGATCTTTGCAGCTTGGCGTTCTCACTAGCCAGCCTAGCACACTCAGGTTCAGCTTGGCCAAGCTTTTGGGCCATCGCCACCATCTTCTGTACAGACTGGACAGAGCATACAAGGCTTAATAACAAGTATAAAGATTTCCTGACATGAGAAGTTAGGAAGGGGAGCAAACCTTGACACTGTTAACCATGAAGGAACTGAGGAGTTTGTCAGGAGCTTTCACCACTTCCTCCTACATGTCAGCAGGAAGTAAGAAAGCTCGAGAGAGGGCCAGAGTGGTCTCCTCGAATTTTGCACTATTTCGTATGCTTACGGGGCGATTTCCATTGGCAAGACGAGGAGCCCAAGTTTGAATTGAGATAGTGGATCTTCGTGTAATAAGGGTCCCTCGGGTGGAATAGTCCCAGCTGTTGAAGACTTGATGCATTAACGCTTGTCTCTGTGAGCCTCAGCAACCTCATTGGGTGAAAACCCTAGTGGTGCATATGTATGGACAGAGGCTCGACGACCGTGCCCCTGAGAACCACTGTGGCCACGAGTAGTGCCACGTCCCCGGCCAGCACCAGGAATGGTAAGTAGGCTGTTGAGGTTGATTGGTTGGTTCATCTCTTGAGGTGGAGGATAAGGGGAATAACCACTGGAGGTAGAAATGGAGGTTTCCTTGCAAGTTCAATAGGATCATCGGGAATGGGAGGAGTCAGAGAATGACTGCTTCCTCCTTGATCGAGATTTGAGGAAGAAGGGGCTATGAGGTCTGGATTATCTACTGCTTTGGTGCGATGGTCGATAAATCCATTGTATGAAGCTCTGTAACTAAGGAGCACCTATGCAGCTCTTGCTCGGCCTGCAAGATGTGTACCTTGGCCGTTGAAGGCAAGTGCCTGGTTGATATCCATCACGTGGACTTGAGGGGTAATGATGTCATGACCTTGGTTGACATTTGTGGCTGCAAAGAGAATACAACATAGTGAATTAACAAAGTATGAGTAAGCTTTGAGCAAAAAAGGATGTAGTAAGTGAAAGAAACTAACGTGGTTGCCCAAATCTGTGTGGGGCGTGGAAACCTATCACTTGACCATCCTCATCTCTGGGCTCGAAATTCCCCGTGATGATAAGAAAATCGTCATCATCTCCCCGAGCAGAATCAGGAAGTTCGAGGACAAGTTTCTTCCTAGAATCCCTACTCTTCAGATAATAGTTTACAGCATCCCTGGTTCTGGAAATGCTGTATCGATGATGAATATCATGTAAACCTAGGGATGTGCCTAGCATTTGATTTAAGGCATTTATGCCCATAACGACACAAAAAAAGTTGGCAGCGACTTGCATAGGGGAAAGCTATAGTGGGCTAGAACCTGGCGGAGCAATGGGGCCAAGAGGAACTTGACCCCACCTTCTACAACGGCGATTACAGGGATGTGGAAGGTGTCATTATTAAGACTCTGGCGAATAGCGTCCTCTGGGGCCAATTCAGTGGCAACGTTATCTAGAATATCGTATCGAGTCCTAAAATTGGCCATGGCCTGAGGAGTATTACAATGCCTCCTAAATCTCCCCATTAATGCAAACTAAAGATTGTAGACGAAAATAAGGGAACAAAAATACCCTAGAAGAAATGAAAACCCTAATCGACGAGAGAAATAGGGCGAGATAAGGAACGATGACTTACGGTCTGACGATCGAAATTCCAAAAATGCAGAAAAGAGGGGGCCTCAATATGATGAGCAGTATTCCAGTGGTGGGTGAACAAAAACTCCTCTGTTTGTAGAGGGAGTCTAAGAAAAAGAGAACAGGTTTCAAAATGGGACGAAAACCCAAATATACCCTGATAAGTGGAGTGGTGTATGTGAAACGTCACCCCAGACGCTGTTTGGGTGTTCCATTCCCCAAAGGCGTCCGTCCACATTTAATGTGAGCAGTATAACGAACACCATGTGAAAAGGTGAGGGCAGGAAAAGCTTGTCAGCCCAAACGATGAGACATTTTTCCTGGACTAATGATGAGAATTGCACCAATTTTGTGAAACAAAAATGAAGAAGCATAATAGATCTGCTCGGTACTTGGGAGCTTTGCTTGTCATTTGAGTAGAAATAACGAGTAAAGCTGGGAGCAATTGTAGGGAGGTATTCCCTAACAAGCCCAATTAGGGCCCGAGCAAGTGGTATGTGGGAACACGGAGTAAGTAAGATAAGATAAACTGTCGTGGAAGACAGTGATCGGCGATACAGGACAGAAGATACGAGAAGTTGTTAGTCCAAGTAGTTGGAAAGGACCAGTGACATGTGAAGTCACTGGACCAGATGGATTGCTCGGCAATAAGGGGGGCCGAACAGGGAAAGAACTCATAGTACAAGGGACCATGGTATAGATATGATAGGGACATTCGTCATGCAATATAGTGGTCAGCGATATGGGCCAGTGACATACAAAGTCATTGGTCCAGGAAGTCTGTACAAGGCTTTAGACCAGTGAACATGAGAAGTTGTTAGTCCAAGGGATAGATAAAGAACCAGTGACATGCGAAGTCACTGGTCCAAGTAGCCTGTTCGGCAATGAGAAGGCCGAACAGGAGGAGAAATCTAAGGAAAGCAGCCTCAGGTGCAAGGAACACTCTGGAAGGGTCCAGAAACAGTGGTATTTTGTTAAGGTATGAGATCTCGAGAATGTAGGATCTGGGAAAGATACCCAATTGGAATGGGATGTTCGGCCAGTTATGGAAAAGAGTCCTAAAAGGACTAAGGTAATGAACTGATAAGGGAACGAAAATCCAAGATATCTTGGGTTTCCTATACGAGATAGGAATCCTAGGGCAACAGGGATGCTTGGGCAGCAAGCATTTAAGAATCTATAAATACGAGGTAAACCTAGAGGTAAAAGGTACGCAATACGCCATATGTTGCATTCATATTATTTTCCTACTGATAATTAGGGTTTTCTGCTAGTACGTGATACTAACTTAGGCATCGGAGGGCCTTTGCCACGAGAGGCAAATGTGCCCTCACCCCTTGTCTGTTTTGCGATTAGGGTTTCGACGACGAACTAGGGTTCTGGTGAAGAGGCACGAGTAGCCGTTGCAATACAGTGGTTAGCGATATGGACCAGTGACATGCAAAGTCATTGGTCTAGGAAGTCTCTACAAGGCCTTAGACCAGTGAACATGAGAAGTTGTTAGTCCAAGGGATAGATAAAGAACCAGTGACATGCGAAGTCACTGGTCCAAGTAGCTTGTTCGGCAATGAGAAGGCTGAACAGGAGGAGAAATCTGGGGAAAGCAGCCTCAGGTGCAAGGAGCACTCTGGAAGGGTCTAGAAATAGTGGTATTCTGTTAAGGTATGAGATCTAGGAAAGATACCCAATGGGAATGGAATGTTCGGCCAGTTATGGAAAAGAGTCCTAAAAGGACTAAGGTAATGAACTGATAAGGGAACGAGAATCCAAGATATCCTGGGTTTCCTATACGAGAAAGGAATCCTAGGGCAACAGGGATGCTTGGGCAGCAAGCATCTAAGAATCAATAAATACGAGGTAAACCTAGAGGTAAAAGGTACGCAATACGCAATACGTTGCATTCATATCGTTTTCCTACTGATAATTAGGGTTTTCTGCTAGTACGTGATTCTAACTTAGATATCAGAGGGCCTTTGCCATGAGAGGCAAAGGTGCGCTCATCCCTTGTTTGTTTTGCAGATTAGGGTTTCGACGATGAATTAGGATTCCGGTGAAGAGGCACAAGTAGCCATTGCAATCTAGTGCTGTTCTAAGCACCAAAAGATGTCATCCCCCTACAATATCTACTTAACCTAAATCACATTTCTTTTTATCCTACAAATAGTATGCAGTTACCTAATTAGAATCATATGAGTGCATTTTAGAAACTGGGCTTTACATTACTATTCTGAAGTTCAATTTCTACCAAGATTTGTATCAATTTCTACCCATGTAGGCACGAGCAACCCAATGATAATAGAAAAAGGAAGGGAGAAAAAAGAAAAAGAAGGGTTTGAAAACATATGGACTTGGGCGCGGACTACACTATACTAAACTATCATTCAAAATGGAACGTCAAGAGGAGTCAAAATAATAAAACTCGATTATGTGTTACATTTAACAACTCACCCGCCCACCCACACCAAAAAAATCATCCAAATTTCTTGAACACTCGGAACAGGCATAAATTCCACCCAGAACAGCAGCTAGATTGAAATTTAAATACTATTTGCACCCTAGAAAGAAACAAACACCAAAAACTCTCAAAAAAAATCTCAAAGGAATGTTTCACACGGCTTTCAAAAAATGGTTTCTTTGTTAGACGCATTACTTTGCTTTCACAGAGCTTTCTTGGCCCAACTTTCACAGAGCTCTCTTCAACCAGCTTTGCCGGAATAAATCAAAAATCCAAAAGGAATGTTCCTTTTTTTTTTTTTCCTGATAATCGAAAGGAATGTTTCTTGGCCTAGCTTCCGACGGGATTTGTAGACCTCGGTGGGGATTCGAAAGATGAGAGTGAGAGAGAGAGAGAGGGGGGGGACCTAAATGATAGGAGCTGAATATATTTTTTTGTTTGTTATGCCAACGACAGAAGTTGGATAAAAAGAAGAGATGGCAGTTTTGTGAAATATTTGAAAGATTTTGGGCACTTTCTTAGGAGAGTGGGAGAGCACACATCAACCCTTGGATCAAACAAATCTGAGCCATTGTAACAACTTGTTCTCACACCCTTCTATTTTATAATAGATATATATATATATATATTATACGAAATAGTATGAAGGGTAGGGTAGTGATAATTTCATGAGCACTTACGTTAGTGCCACGATATTTTAATTGATCTCTCTATTTTACCCTCATTGGGACCCCCTCTCATCTATCTTTGCTTCAAGCACACACACACACACTCTCTCTCTCTCCCCTAAACAAGTAAACCCATTTTGCTCCCCGTCCTCTTAAGCTATCTTCAATTTCACGATTGGCATGAATCTTGGGGGGAAAAAACGACGACTCTTGCTAGATTCCCCTCCGCATCCTGTCCCCGGTCCGCCACTCTGAGACCGACTCCTCTTTCTTCACTTGCTACAAATGAACCACATCGGTCTCTTCTCAATTTTGTCATCCATCTATTTATGTTTGTCCCTTCTATACAAAGATAACCCAATCCCTTACTCCTAATCTATATTTCGTATGCAAAGTGAAGTTTTTTTTTTTATCGACATGCGAAAAGAAGATTGATAGATTTTTTCTCCCCAAAATGTCAAATATATATTCCTTTGTTCAATTTAAACCCACAATTAAAATACCCGCGTCCACAAGCTGAACAAAACGAGAGTGAAACACAGAACCACATCGAACCAAAAATTACAATTACAGATGCCTTTCTGCAATTTTGCACTCTCCATCTATCTCATTTTACTTTAGATTCCCCTTTATAATGAGATATACAACAAATTTGTAAACAACTTTTGTGGTGATTAGTCATTAGACATTATTATTTCATTACAAATTTATTGACGGCATGTGAAGAAGGATGATGATGTTCTGGTCTTCTAGTATTCTAGGTTTAAATATTTTCAGTGGCATCTATTAGAGAGAGAGAGAGAGAGTGTGTGTGTGTGTGTGTGTGTGTTGAGAAGAAATAAATAGGAAAGAGAGAAACATAGAACTTGAGGGTAAAACTGGCAAATGGTGAAAACAGTCGTGGCATTATCCCTTCTCTAAAGGGTAATAATGGTAATTTACATAATGTAAGGGTGAAAACATAAGCATGAAAATTGGGCAGAATGAATTTTTACATGACATAGATAAAGAAGATGATTATTTAAAGAAAAAAAACTATAATATACAGGGTATACTGTATGTCTAAATTATGACAATTTGTGATTTTCATTATGCCAATTTTTGGTTTTTTAATGAATATTTATGATTCTAGTTACTATTTGTATTTTAAAATTTACCTATTGAACAGGTCATTAGCAGGTTACCCATAATTAAAAAATATTGTTATTATGTAACCATAATTATTCATACCAGAATCCATAATACTTGTACCCTAACCAAATATATGCGTACAATATCAAAAATTAAATAATTATACCCACAAATGTTATAACAACACCATAAATTGGCATTATATTACCACAATGAGTTGTACCAAAAATTCTTTGACTCGTATGATATTCCGTAACATAATCAAAATATGTTGTACCATAATCAACAATTATTATACCCAAGCTAAAAATATTTGTAAAATGTCACAAATTTTATAAAATAACCACAATTGTTATGACAATATCTAAAATTGTCATTTTCTTACTACAACGTGTCGTATCAAAAAAAACATATGCAAATACCACAAATTATATAACAAACCACAATTATTATGACAATACTATAAATTGACGTTTTCTTACCACGATGTGTCATATCAATGGAAATTGATTACAATATTCTATAATAAGACAGGTCTAAAATACTACAAAGTCAGTAATATAACCAAATTTGTTATGACAACACCATAAATTGATGTTTTCATACCCACAACGTATCGTATAAAAAAAATTCAATTAGAATGTTCAGTTAACGATAGTTATAATTGGCAAAATACCATACCAATATTAAATAATATAACCACAATTGTTGTAACGCCCCGAATTTTGGGTACGTTAAATAAAACATTTTATTGAAATAAAAACTGAGTCCGGCTCTTTATTACAACAAAAACATAAAAGAAGTACTTTTATTACAAACGGAAGGGAACTAAGGTTCCTAACTACTGCTCCGCTTGTTCCTCCATCCGGGCTAGCTCTTCGGCTCCAAAGGCCTCCAAGGTGTAAAGTTCACCCTGTTCGTCTATGAGGTCTGACATATTATATCGGCGTCGCCACCAATATAATAGGTCAGGGTCACCAAAAAGGCAACACCGTGAGCTACAACGCTCAATAGTATAATCCACACCCTCTAACCCTTAACTTACAACAATACAACATATAATCAAAGATTTCCACATAGCATGCTTATCTAGCCAATTTAACTAACAACAACACTTTCGTATTCGTTAAACAATCAACATTGGTGTCCAAGATTTATGAGTTTCTCCTACGAAACTCCTCGTAGACCGTATCATTATTTTCCACGTATCGCCTTTTCAAAAACCGTTTTAACACACCCAACCTCGCTTCCGCCGTTCCGGAATCCCGAGTATCCTCACAATGGTTCCGCCGTCCCGGGCTCCCATTGGCACACATTGCATTGGCTCCGTAACGCAGATAACCAAGCACACACCCAACCTCGGTTCCGCCGTTCCGGTCTCCCGAGTATCCTCACAATGGTTCCGCCGTCCCGGTCTCCCATCGGCACACAAAATACACACCACACAATGGGCTACTACGTCCGGCCACATTGCGGTTTCCAAAATATTTCACACTTTTCAAAACACGTCCTTTCATAAATCACACCCTAGGTGTCATGTTTCTACTTCCTCGATTTTCGTGTCTCGTTTCTCATGCATAGACTCCGTGGTAGGACTTTTCATAAATGATATCATTCATTGTAATATTCAACCTAACAAGATCATTCCATTCTAAACTACTTGACATGCTTGAATCACTTAATAACAACCATCATGCATTTCATACGTTCTCAATCAAAAGATAACATTATCTACTTTGAATAAAATGATTAAAGTTACTTCCTAATGAACTTATATTTAGAGTTAAGGTACCAAACTACTTCATATTTGGGATAGTAGGTAAGGATAACTACCGTTCTTCTTGGCGGTGGTCGGCTATGAAGATTTGGTCATCGGTTTTGGATTTCGGCGGCGTAACGGCGTCGGTTTGCTTCGAAAGGAAAAGAGATAATATTTCTTTTCCTAGAAACAACTTTCTAACTTAACTAAGCTCCTTTAAAAGATCTAAAGGTAGTTTTAGGAGGTGTTTTGGTGGTATTGCTCAAGAACACTTAAGAACATAAGAAAACAAGAACTTTGGAAGCAAGAACTCTTGGAATTTCTAGAGAGAAGTGAGAGCAATGGTTGAAGGTGTGAGTTTGAAGATTGGAATGACTTCTATTTATAGGCCAAGACTCCCCTCTCTCTCTCCAGCTGAATTTCTCTCTCTCACTTTTCTTTCACTTGTCATGGTGGATTGAAAGGTTGATGGATGAAGTAATGGCTTGCTTGTACTCTAACCACCTAGTTTTAGGCTTGCATGGCTAATCTTAGTACCTTGGATGGGATTTTTGGAAGATATGTTGGAAAGAAGGAGACATTGGTACAAGATTCTTGGTTTAAACAATTGAAAGTGGTACAAAGGAGGACAATGGTGGTAGATATGGAAGATATTCATCTTCCAAGTTTGAAAAGATGAAGAATATCAAAGTACAAGTCCCATCTTTCTTCTCCTTCCTTCTTCCTTCCTTTTCTCTCTCTCTCCCTCTCCCTCTTTCTCTCTCTCAACCTCTCTCCTCTTTCTCTCCCTCACGGCTCTCTCTCCTCTCTCCTCTCTCTCTCTCTCATGTTCTAGCCATATACACATATATATATATATATATATGTATGTACTAATATGTAAGAACACAAATAAATAAAAGGGTACTTTGGCACTTTAAAATCTAAAATGATTTAAGGTCAAGATTCACCCTTTAAACTAATATAAAGGTACGAGTACTTTAATTGATATAATAATGTACTTTTGTACTTCCGGGAATCTTAACAAACATTAGTTTATTGGGTTAAGTACTTAGTTGGAAAATGAATCTATTACCCAATGGATAATAAAACCCCTAACGGTTATTAACCAAAGGATAATAAGGTACGAGTACTTTAAATACTAAACTAAGTCTTTTAAAAGACTACATGTCCTTTTGAAATTTACTCATGTGTTTATATATATGTACTTAGCCGAATATAATAAAGGAAAGGCTTTTGTTCAATGGGTAAAGATTACTCTAACGGTTATTGTCCAATGGTCCATTGTTACTAGGATGCTTTTATTAGAAAAAATAATCAAAAGTACTTTTCAAAATAATTATAAATGTCTATCATTGTACCTTGTTCAAATCCTTCAAAAATTCTTTTAATATAAAGAATTGGGTTTCTTTTATCCAATGGATAATAGTTCCCCTAACATTTATCGTCCAAAGGATAAAGAATAAAACTAAAACAATAAAAGAAAACAATTAAATAATTTCTAGTCTAGGGTTTGAAAAGGTTCAAAAGGTTCAAGATGGGCAAAACGGTCCTTCTATGGTTAGGGAAAAGTAATTAGGTGACTTTCTGGTTTGGTTATTCCATCAAACCGGTTAGAAGCTAACTAGGCTTGCTAAGTAGGGCTTAAAAGTCAAGAAACGATCCTTGAGGGTCTAAAGTGCGATTAGGGTTTCTAGTCGAGAAATACGATGATAAGGCGTTCGATTGCTCAAAGACTAACCGTTTAAGAATTAATAAGGAAACCAACAAGCAGTTAAGAGAAATTAAGAAATTTCGAATAACAACGAGATTTTTATTGAATAAAAAATCGGTGTTGTTACAATTGTTATATGTCTCTAATTTGATCGTTTGTCTATATTTCTTTCTAATTTTTATAGAATATTTTTTTATTTTTTTAGTATAAAATACATAGTTAGTCATTGAAGTTTCATATTTGTAGACACCCCAATCTAGGTCTCCCAATTGATTTACTTCGTTTTTCGATTTCTTGTTTCCCCGATGATGAATTGGATCGAAAAGCAGTCTTGGGAATAGAAAGATTTGAACTTAGAGTAATTGGAACCCCTTCTGAACCCTTTTGAACCCCAAAACCCTAAGTCGAAACCCTAACCCTAGGTTTGACCAGCGTACGTTGGACCTGTTCCCACGTGCGTCAGTGCACAGGCCAGGTGTTGATCAAAGTTAAACCTTTGACTTTTGACCAGCGCGCGAGTTGGTCAATCCACGCGCGCTGATCTGAGTCTTGCGTGCGCTGGTCAATACTTGTCTCTATCACCTTTTTTCAGCTGGATTTTATAATCATCTGGGGGTCTACAGGCCTGTGGAACCCCGTTTTTGTCGCCAGCACAGCTGTTGCAAGTGCTTGGGGTGCACCACCCTCACAACCACTTCCATCACCTTGTTGGCACCCTTTTCCTCTAAGCCACCGTCAACCAGCCTTGTTGGCTGATTGCTATGCCTAGTTTCCTACCAACCATGCACCGCTCTTTCCCTATAAATACCCCATTACTCTTTCATTCTAAGGGTTACCAAAAATCAAGCAAAAAAAAGGCTACACAATCCTTAATACCCTTGCTATTTCATCACTCAAACCACTTTCATACACTTATTTCATAAGCTCTACCACCTAATCCAATCCATTTCCCAATCATTCAAGCAAAGGTACAACATACTTATTGCTCACTGTTTTGATCCCTGAGGAGGGCTGGCAGGGCTAAGGCTGGTAATTAATACCCGTTTTGACCCTAAAGTTAGCAGAGTTACAAGAAATCGTACACTGGCTTTCCTGCGTGTGATGGACCCACTTTCATGCGCGCCTGTCTAAGGTTACCTGTGTTGGTCCATGTGGCGATGGGATGTTGGTTATTTCCTATTTTTATTGTACCATAAATTACTATGAAGCATGATTAGGATTAATCCACTGTTCTGTATGCTAAAACTCAAAGTAAATACAGTATGTTTTTCTGTTTACATTGGAATGCCGCTGGGATGCTTTTGAATATGTCTCAAAGCCCAGGCATGCAAAGCAATTCCTGGAAGTCCAGCCATGATCAGCGCACATCTATCCTATTGTCACGCACGCTGCTCTATCTGTTTCTAGTGGCCGCCCTTACATGGGCAACTTGGCCCCGTGGCCTTTATTTTGGTACCCCCACTGTTTAGGGGTTGTATTTCATTTTCATTCATTCTATTTGTAAGTATTATTTATTTTCAGTACATATTAATTGCTTGGTTTGCCCCCTGGGTGAGCACTGGTCTTTCTAGAGCCTAGGAAAGGAATAAAATTCAACCTGGTGGTGGAACATAAACTCGCGCGCGTCTGTATGGCTTTGGCGCGTGATGGTTGGCTGGCATGCACATTGATTCATGCATGCAAATCGGCCGCTGTGCATGTCAAATTCATATGGTGTGCTGTTTTGATGTTCTATCACAGTATTGGGTTTTATTCCGCTTATTGTTTATTATCTCATCCATCCATGCTATTCCAATCACATTCTGCAAAGTGTTACAGTTTTAATCTCCGGTTAACTATTTCCCCGCCCTAATTGGCTAAAATTGATTAATAAAAGAAGAATTGCAATGTTTTCACAAAATGCCTAAGTAAAGACCGATCTCCGGATTGGGCTAGAGGGGTGCCTTAAAACCCTTCCCCTCTCGTAACCTAGCTCCCGAACCCAGATATGGTTATGACGGACTGATTCCTTCACTTTTTCAAATCAAAAAGCGCGGCAGGTGTTCGAAATACGGTTCCTTGGGTGTTAGACCTTTAAAACCCGAGTGGCGACGCTGTATTCCGAGCTCTTGCTTCCCCGCTTGTGCTCCCTCGATCCGAGCCCTTGCTTTGGAATCCAGAAATTCCAAGTGCATGTTGCCCACAGTGGTGACTCTGCTAGGGAACAATCGAACCAATATTAATCCATACTTAGAGTTTGATACACTTGTGAACAATCCTTTAAAAGTTTGTCAAAACGGTGAGCTTCGCGCTATCGAAGGTTGGAATGGTGATTTAACAGGACCTTGTGTCCGGCCAATTCGATCTGGGACTTTATCGATTGATCATTTGTGTAGTTTCCTCTAAAGATGACCTAAATAAAGTGAGCCAAATTTGAAAAGGCATTTTGCGATTTTGTGATTCTTCTCTTTTTAAATCAATTTTTAGCATTTATCATTTGCATCAATGTGGGATAGCCCCG
Organism: Rhododendron ovatum; assembly: GCA_019656835.1. NCBI lineage: Eukaryota > Viridiplantae > Streptophyta > Magnoliopsida > Ericales > Ericaceae > Rhododendron > Rhododendron ovatum. Next base: position 17,580,764 of record CM033799.1, read on the forward strand.
TTGGAGTGTTTTGGCAATCCGGCACAATTTACCAGAGCCCGGGGACCCCTGTAGGGGGATGAAAACAATTGATGCTTCGGATCACCTTGGATTGCAACGGCTTGTTCGTGCCTTTTCACCGGAACCCTAATTCATCGTTGGAACCCTAATCTGCAAAATAAACAGGGGGTGAGTGCACCTTTGCCTCTCGTGGCAAAGGCCCTCCGATGCCAAAGTTAGTATCACGTACTAGCAGTCAGACCCTAATTATCAGTAGGAAAGCAATAAGAATGCAATGTATTGCGTACCTTTTACCTCCAGGTTTACCTCGTATTTATAGATTCATAGATGCTTGCTGCCCAAGCATCCCTGTTGCCCTAGGATTCCTATCTCGTATAGGAAACCCAGGATATCAAGGATTCTCATTTCCTTTATCAGTTTGCTACCTTTAGTCCTTTTAGGACTCTTTTCCATAGCTGGCCAAACATCCCGTTCTCATTGGGTATCTTTCCCAGATCCTATATTCTCGAGATCTTATTCCCTTACGGGACATGACTATTCTGGAATCTTCCAGAGTATTCCCTCTGTACCTACTCTTGATTGGAGCTCTTTCCTTGTTCGGCCATCTTATGGCCGAACAAACGGCTTGGACCAGTCACTTCACATGTAACTGGTCCTTTATCAATTATTTAGACAAACGACCTCACATGCCTTTTGTCTTTATTAGCCGAACAGACTGCATGGATCAATGACTTCCCATATCATTGGTCCATATCGCCGTTCACCATACTGCCCCGTGATAAGTTCTGTCATACTTACCACGTGCTCCCAAATATCACGTGTTCGGCAACTAAAAGTATCTGTTCGGGAATACCTCTCTACAACCCCGAATGCCCGACAACCTTCGACGATGATGAGTCATTCTATCGTTTGACTGTTGCTCAGCGGTTACGCGGGCAGCGTGAGGTATATCTTGGCTTTAGTCCGAGGAACCTGTTACAAACCAAAACCGGCCTTTTTGCATATACATAACATTAGAACTCTCCAAACTAGGACAGGTACCTACAGGGTAAGATCTATTTGCATCTAACCCCATATACTGTCTGTGTGTTACTGCTTTCCCTATCGCATGAATTGTATATACATTCCGTCTTGCGTAGGAGCATGCTTAGGGTGGCTTTTAGGTTTTTGATCTTTCGAGTCTGCCTTAAGCTTATTAGGACACTGCTTTAGCCAAATGAAGAGTCGTGCATCTCGACGATGCACGTTTTCAATTTTCAAGTCCTTAGAACAATGGGACTTTGGGAAATCAAAAACTTTCTACATCTTTGCCCATATACTTGATTGAGGTTTCAAACAGAAAACGAGGAACAGCAGAGAGAGCACCATGATGCTTACACCAGTTAGGCAACAAGTGCCTCGTCACTTACACCGCCCAGCTAATAGCGTTGTGCCGCTCACGCCATCCTGGTCATAGTATCATGACATTCATACCGAGTTGTTCCAACTTCAAAGTTGAAACTCCATACAGCGGAATAGTCAAAAGTTTAGATTTCTTTTGGTATCTTTTAGGATCATTTGCTTCAGGTAAGGATACACCTTCGAAAAGAATTCCAAGGATTGTGGCAGTGTCCGAACATCTTGAGACAGATTTGTCTTCTAGTTCTAGAGTCTAGGGTGACACCGACAACATTGGCTGCGCTTATGCTTTAGTCTTTTATTTAGATTAAAGCTACTACAGGACCCCTATTGAGCCTTTTCTTACTTTATTGCAAGCAAAGTTCTAAACCATTGCACCGCCACAGAGAGTATTGAAGCAAAATGGCAAACCCACTTAGGAACATCTGCATCAGAATCCGATTCAAAGGCTTATCAGGTTACAATCCCAATCAGTCACAACGGAAAACTTTCTGCATTCTCTATTGGCCGTTCTTTAGTCCGACTCGTCATCAGTCATTCAGGAAGTAAAGCCCCTAACCTCACCAACTCTTTCATCTACGTCAAGTACATCTGAAACATCTATCATGGCAGATCAACCACAAGCACTCACTGTAGAAGCTATGTTCATGAACCTCTAGAATAACATCACCACCATGCAACAGAGGGCTGCTCAGATAGATGCCAATGTTACCCGATTGAATGACCTCTTTAACACTCGTCTTTCTCCAGCTGTCCAAGAGGAAGGCGTGGTTGAAGAGGATGTCCATGGACAACCTGTTATGGTCGAAGATCCAAATCAACCAGGACGTCTCGTAGCTCTGCCCAACCCTAAAAGAGTTCGAGTACTTCCTCTGAACCCAAATCCGGCAGGGGACGGCTCTGCTTAGAACCCTGACTTAGTTGCTCTATTTGCCAAGATTGACAAGTTGGAAGAATATGTTTCCAAATTTGAGAAGATCAATGCTAGGGGAATCGACTTGGACTGCTTCTGCCTATACCCTAATGCCAAGCTTCCCGACAAGTCTAAAATGCCTGACCTGGCCAAGTTCGACGGAAGTGGTGACCCTAAAACTTATCTTTATAGCTATCATGCTGCTATGAAGCTATTGTCGGTCGAACCTGAGGCCATGTCTCAGCTGTTCCCACAGACTCTCTCCGGGCCTACTTTCCATTGGTTCATATCACTAGACATTGCCAAGAGGAGGACTTGGGAGGACATCGGGGCTGTATTTATTTCGCAGTACAGTTACAATTCCCAGCTTAAAATGATAACTCGGGAACTTGAGTCCACTAAGATGGAAGCTAAGGAAACCTTTGTTGATTTCGTCAAGAGATGGAGGGCCAAGGCCGCTCAAATGAAGGAATGCCCCAGCGAGAGAAACCAACTCCGCATTATCTCACATAATCTTTAGGCAGACTATGCCAAGCACTTGGTCCTTGTTCAAGCATCTCCCATCTTTGAAACCTTCTTCGAATCTGGCCTGGCCATCGAGGATGCACTGCAAAGCGGAATTCTATCAAAATGAGAGTCTTCTAACCCTCCAAAGTCAAAACCTCGCGCATACTCTGGCAACACCAATGCACTATTTGGAGGAGGGACTTTCTCCAACACAGCAACCAGCGGCACTAATGCCTTTTCCTCCAACACTACCAACCACATCGCCGACGTTAATCAAGTGCAAACACCACAGAACAATCGGCCTCGCAATCAATGCCACAGCTTCTCCGCATTCGAGGCACCATTATCCTTTGTTATGGAAAAGTTGATCAAGTCAGGGCATTTGAAGCCCTTTGATCCAACTACTCTACCCAAAAACCCTTCGCCTAATTTCAAAACTAACCCTTACTCTGCCTACCACCAAGGGGCTGGTCATCTTACAAACTCCTGCTTTCGTCTCCATCATGCGATTCAGGATCTCATAGATGAAGGGACCCTTCAAGCTCCACCTTCACCGTCTCAAAAGCCAAACATCCTTTCTAACTCCATGCCTAACCATAAAACTACCCCACACATCAGCTACATATCCCTCAGCTCCACTCAAACCAATCCCAGCTCCACTATATTCAACCCTACCGACCATATAATCCCAATGAACCAACCCAAGCCAGTCGTAACCATGCCATTGGAACCAGAAGTAGAACTCATGTTCATTGGAGAGTCTTTTCGTCCTAATCCAACTCCTCAACTTCTACAGACAGGCCTGGATTTCTTCAACGAGATCATCGGTGATCTCCATGATGGTCTAATTTTGCCTACACAACTTGGTCCTACCTCGACTCGGCGTGATCCCATATTTGTCATGATGGATCCCAATTCTTCTTAGAACTTTGGGAGCCAATTCAGGGCTGTAATGCCCATTTCGCTTCAGCCGGAGCCTGAGCTCAGCATGCAAGCTGTAGGTTGGGCCATAGCTAATAATATCGACTATGCTGCCCCCATAATCAATGAATGGATTGAACTTGAGCTGGAAGGGTTCCCATTACATCCCGAGCATCTCCCGCTCCCCAAGCATTTCCCTTTTGATCAAGCCTAGCATGAAGCATGGCAAGCTGGACACGACCAGGCGGTGCTCGATCTTTTAGATGGTATTTCCTTGTATATGCTATTTCAGCAGCCTGAACCTTTGCTTCCCGAAGAGGAATATTATTGGGATCCTGAGCCTGCTTGGCAATTTCTGTTCGGTTTTGACCCAAATCCTCTCTAAGGTTATGCCTTGCTGGATTACATGACTCACTTTGTAGAGGACGATCTTATTCAAGAAGAACCTCGCAGCTTAGGGGAATGCTTTTTTCCCTCTACCATCGACAGGCTTGTCAACTCGGTATCTGATATCGAGCATGACCCCACTTTCTACATTGTTGATGAGGGACTTCTGCGCCCTACAGTTCCTTTTCCAAGTAGGGAAGACTGCAGCATCATGGTCATGGACCTTGTCCCACTAGCCAATCTTTGGGATGTTGATGATATAGTCAATGTCCAAGTTGGAACAGAAGTTTGGACTGTCAATCACTCTTTGGCTGATGGTGGGCTTTGGGATGTTCCTTTTATTACCAATCCAGAGCCTGCTGCAGAGGTCGTGGCAGTCAAGGATTTGAACTTCTGGGACACACTGCTGGTAAAAGACTTGGCTGAAGATTTGGATTTAGACATGGAAGTGCCTACGATGGCACTAGCGACTGACAAAGCAAAGCGCAAATTGGGAGAGGTCTCTGCTAACCTTTAGGATATTAATCAAGACCCTCAAGTCGTGCCCTCTTTGGGAAACGTTCACAACGTTACGAGAAGTGGACAGCTTTTTCAGCCTCCTAATCTGCAAGTTGAGAGTTCGTCCAACCCTTCTAACCAAAGGAGCGAACCCTCCACTTTCCCAAGGTTTGTATTGCTTGAGGTACCTGCTGGTTCCCTGAGCGCGGACCTGATTCAGAGACAACTTGAGCGGATTCCAGCTGCCATATCAATCTGGGGACTAATCTGTTCCTCCCGTGAGCATTGTTAGAAGCTTTGCCACACTCTCTCTCGACTCGAGGTTCAAGTTGATATCACCCCTGAAGCAATGATATCTCTCATCCTCCCACCTACTTCCAAGCACACCGTGATCTTCACTGATAAAGACTTGCCAGTCGAAAGGGTCGACCACAATTGCCCCTTACATATCATTGTCAAATGCCGAGGACTCTGGGTTCTAACCGTCCTCATCGATAACGGTTCAGCGATCAATGTTTACCCTATGAGGGTGGCTTATCGTCTGGGACTAACTAAGAAGGACTTTGCACCTTTCAATTTGGCCGCGAAGGCATACGACAGCACTCGTCGTGTAGTCAAAGGTATGCTGATACTCAAGCTCGATGCTGAGGACTTCGAAATGGATGTTGAATTCCATGTTGTCGACATCCCGGCCACTTTCAATCTTTTGCTTGGCAAGCCATGGCTCCATAGATCTGACATCATGGCTGTGCCATCTACTCTCCACCAAAAAGTCATGCTAGGACTTCCAACTGGCACATTAATTATCTACGGGGATTCTGGGATTCGCCCGTTCAAGGAAGATGGCACTCCTGTTCGGGGGATCATGCATGGCGAAGAGGACGTCGATCTGGGGGGTTTCTCTTTTGATAAATCCGGCTCAGTTTTGGTCATCAATGTGGATGGGGACTTCATCATAAGCTCAGTTGCCTTGGACATTATGAGAAAGATGTTCTATCTACCCGGGCTGGGTTTAGGGATTCACTAATAAGGGATCCCAGAATTCCCTACCTTTCCTTCTTGTGAGGGCTACTTTGGTTTGGGGTACATCGCCTCTGCCAATGATGCCAAAAGAAGGAATTGTATAGGACAACCTCGAACCCTCTATGGTGATCCTGATAGCTACTTTGTGTGCGAGAAGGGAAACGCTGTTTACACCTGACAAGCTGAGCCCTTTATCGATTCAGAGACCAAGGAGCTGTTATCAGGTTTTGAGATTTTCGCTGACGACACCTGGTCGAACAGCGATGCGGAGCCAGCAAGGATGGAATTCAAGAAGAAACTTAGCCAGTTGAAGGTGAGGACTAACTGGCTGGAATCTTTCAATCAAAGAAGCTTGGAGCAGCTGTTCCATGAATTCTCCCAAGTGGGTTTGGCCGAGGAAGCTGAAGAAGCCGAAGTGCTCTTGCTCGGGCCCGATGCCCTCAAGAATCCCACCTCCCTTATTGTGGAAGCCAAGGGTAGCATTAAAAATTGCATTTTCAAACCGCGCCTTACTTGCATTGATGACACTTCTAAGTCTGAGTCTAACACAGAGTCTATCGAATCTTCTGAGTCTGAGTCTAGCTCTGGGTCGGAGTTTGTGCCTCTTGGCCCTCCATTTCATAGCTTTTATTTTGAGTTTGACTCTGCTGTACTTGGCAGCCCTGAGGGGTTTTTTGAAATGAAAGAATCTACTTTTGACTACTTTGATGATTTATACATAAACTGTGTCGACCCTGATGATGAGGGGATAGATTTTGATGGGAATATTCCCAAGGAAATCCGTGCCTTTATCGAGAGGGAAGATGAAAGGCTTGCTCAGCCGCTAAAAGAAGAAGTAGTTTCTATAAACTTGAAAGATGAGAGCGATCCCCAAATGGTTCAAGTGGGCCCCACTTTATCCCTAGAAGAACATCATGATTTCAAAGAACTGCTCACGGAATTTGGTGCCATCTTTGCATGGTCTCATCAAGACATGCCCGGTATTGACCCAGAAATAGTGGAGCATCGAATCCCCCTGCTGCCGAACGCTAAACCTGTGAAACAGAAACTAAGGCAGATGAGGCCGGATTAGGTACAGAAATTCAAGGATGAGGTTACCAAGCAGATTGACGCTGGCTTTCTCATGGTTTCTCAATATCCTACTTGGGTCGCCAATATTGTTCCTGTTCCTAAGAAAAATGGACAAATCCGAGTATACGTCGATTTCAGGGACTTGAACAAAGCAAGTCCTAAAGATGATTTTCCCTTGACTCACATCGACGTGCTTGTTGATAATACGGCAGGACATGCCATGCTCTCGTTCATGGATGGTTTCTCGAGTTACAATCAGATTCTCATGGCACTAGAAGACCGTGAGAAAATAATGTTCATCACCGAATAGGGGACTTACTGCTATTTGGTCATGCCATTTGGTTTGAAGAATGTTGGTCCTACCTATTAGCGGGCTGTCATGACCATTTTGCACGACATGATGCACAAAGAGGTTGAGGTCTATGTGGATGACATGATTGCCAAGTCAAAAACTCATGAAAGACACATTCCTGTGCTTCGGAAGTTCTTTGAGTGACTCCGTAAGTATCGGATGCATCTCAATCTGCAGAAGTGCACTTTTGGAGTCACAGCAGGTAAAATGCTTGGCTTTTTGATCACTTCTCGTGGAATTGAAGTTGATCCATCAAAGATTAAGGTTGTACTTGAGATGAAGCCACCAGAGTCTAAAAAGGGAGTGCGGAGCTTTTTGGGGAAGGTTCAGTTCATCAGCAGATTCATTGCCAAGTTGACTTTAACTTGCGAGCCGATGTTTCGTCTACTTAAGAAGGATACCCCATTTGTATGGATAGATAAGTGTCAAGCGGTTTCACGTCTATTCAAATTACTTGCAGAATCCTCCGGTTCTCATGCCGCCAATTCCTGGGAAGCCCTTGATAGTTTACTTGTCTGTGAATCCCTCGTCTATGGGGTGTTTACTAGCTCAAGAATGAGATAAAGGTGTTAGAAAGGCCATGTACTATTTAGGCAAGAAGATGGTCGGATGTGAAGAACGCTACACTGCTCTGGAAAAGACGTGTTGGGCTCTTGTTTGGGCTTCTAAGAAGTTGAGACACTACATGCTGGCTTATCCAATGAAGTTAATTTCTCGAATGGATCCTCTCAAGTATCTATTTGAAAAGCCAGCGCTTATTGGTAAGTTAGCATGTTGGTTGCTCTTATTGGCGGAATTCGACCTTGAGTACGTTACAAGGAAATCCGTCAAGGGACGAGCAGTTGCAGAGTTTTTGGCTGATCATCCAGTAGATGGACCGGAGGACTCAGATTTTGTATTCCCAGATGAGGAAGTGCTGACAGTTGTCGAAGATGTGTGGACTCTCTACTTTGATGGGGCAGCCAACCAGAAAGGATTTGGGATCGGGGTGTTTCTGATTACGCCTGATGGCTCTCATATCCCGCTTGCGTTTAAACTAAATTTTGATGTCATGAATAACCAAGTTGAGTATGAGGTCTGTATTGTTGGCATGGAAGCTGCCCTCACTCTCGGCATTGAAAAGCTTGAGGTTATTGGCGATTCTAATCTTGTCGTGTCTCAAGCCAACAGGGACTAGAAAGTTTGTGAAGAAAGATTGAAACCTTATCATCATGACTTGGAAGATCTCATTGCTCATTTTAACAGAGTTACTTTAACTCACATTCCCCGCTTGAAGAATCAATTTGCCGATGCCTTGGCAACTTTGGCTTCTATGGTCGAACTTCCTATGGGTGTCAAGCTCTGCCCTATTCTGATCGAACAACGGGACTGTCCTGCCTATCAATATGTCAACGCCATCGATGACGTAGATGATGGCCCACCTTGGTACCATGATATATGGAATTTTGTAGAAAGTGGGGAGTATCTGGCTGAAGCTTCTAAAAAGGATGAACTCGCGTTACGAAGATTGGCTGCCCGATACAACATTTGTGGAGGAAAGTTGTATAGTAGATCTCATTGTGGGATGCACAAGCTCTGTGTTAATGGTTCCGAAGCCACCAAAATAATGGAAGAGATTCATGAGGGAGTCTGCGGTCCTCACAAGAGCGGCGTCATGCTCGCCAGGAAGATCTTACGACAGGGTTACTTCTGGTCTACTATGGAAACATAGTGTGTGAATTATGTACGGTGCTGTCACAAGGGTCAAATCCACGCCAATCTCATGCATGTTCCTCCATCAAATTTGTTTGGTATGACTTCACCGTGGCCTTTCTCTGTATGGGGCATTGATGTCATCAGCATGATCAGACCGTCTGCTTCAAATGGCCATAGGTTCATTTTGGTGGCGATAGATTATGTTGGTGATATTACAAAGATTCACTCCAAAATAAATATTACAATAGACAAATTAACAGACTGAGTCGCGAAAATCTCGCTCTCTTTAAGGAGATTCAAGCCCTCTACAGTAACAAACCGATGCAGTAGAAAATCTCTGACTTGTCCCCTCCAGGTTATAATAGCCCGATAATTTATCCTATGGTTCGGACCTACTCTGCACAAGTAGGAGAACCCAAAGCTCCACAAATAAAACACCCTTACACTTTGCCCAAGACTCTCACACCGACTAGTTTTTAAAGAACGAAGATGGAAGGGAGAATTGAGTATGGAAGGCTAAGTGTTTTGGAGAAGTCTTAGAATTGCTCTTGGCTTTCTTAGCTTAGATTGCTTCACTCAAGCAAGCTTTATATAGGCAAGAGAGAATCCAAATCAAATCTTTTCATTAATGACCAAATCTCACTTGGATATGGAAAGATATGCACTAGATTTAGAAGATATAAAAGATATGGATAGATATGAAAGATATAATCTAGATTTGCTAGATATGAATAGATTTTCAAGATATACTCCTAGATTCTTCTAGATTTGCTAGATTTTTTCTAGATTTGCCTAGATATCCAAATAACTGCTAAGATAAGAGCTTCTCACGCAGATATGCACATGACTTGTAAAAGTCTAGCACCACAAAATGTATAGAAATTTAATATTAAAATAATAAATTTCCAACATTCTCCCACCTATTTTAATATTAAATGAGACTCCTGGGCAAAGAGGGATATTATGCATCATGAAGGTGTGCTCTACATTGAACCTTCACTTAGTGAAAACAGTAATCTCTACTCCAGAGTCAATTGTGGTCTCCGACTTGAACTATGACTGCTTAGGGGAAATAAAAATACTGCCCACACATAATAGTCCAGGTATTGACATGAGCTTTAATAGCCAGCACATTACGGCCTTGTGCTAATCCCAGTTTTCATAAGCGTCTTTGAGAACAAAGCCTAATTCTCATAGGAAGCGGCCCCATTTCCACGCTCACATAGGTGAAATCTGTCAAGGGTGCTCATGTAATTCTAACACCCCACTCATAAGAGCTACAGAATTTCATTAAGAGTTTCTTAAAAACTCAACGTCCACAACATTACAGGATAAACGCACTCACACCATAGGGATGGATTTAATCAAAAACTTCAGTGCATTTCCAAACGACCACCATATGATTCGTTCTTCCCATTGAACCCAGTTACAGGATCTCTGGTCCCTGGGTTGGGTATCCTCATACGTGGCTCATGAATTTAATGGCTTTAGTCCCATCCCCATCGCTGTATTCCAGACTCTTTCTCTTGTCAAGGCCTTAGTTAATGGATCTGCAAGATTATCACATGATCTTACATAAGTCACATTTATGATGCCATTACTCAAATAAGATCTCACAGTACTGTGTTTTATTCTGATAGGTCTAGATTTACCGTTGTAATAACGGTTTTGTACTTTACCAATAGCAGCAGTGCTGTCACAATGAATTAACACGGGAGGAATTGGTTTTTCCCAAAATGGGATTTCATATAATAAATCTCGCAACCAATTAGCCTCCTCACTTGCTGATGCTAACGCTATTAGCTTAGCCTCCATAGTAGAATTAGCAATAATAGATTGCTTTTTCGATTTCCAGCATATAGCACCACCACCCAAATTAAAAATATATCCTGTGGTAGAGAGTGAATCACCTGACAAAGTATTCCAATCGGCATCACTATAAGCTTCAAGTACTGCAGGATACTTTTTGTAAAACAAGCCATAATTTTTGGTATCAGATAAATATCTCATTATTCGCTCAATGGCTAGCCAGTGTTCTCTACTGAGCTTGCTAGTAAACCTGCTCAGTAATCCTACTGCATAAGCAATGTCAGGTCGAGTATAGTCAGTAGCATAACGTAAACTCCCTATTATGCTAGCAAATCCTTTTTGATTAACAATATCCTTGTAACGCTCTGAATTTTGGGTACGTTAAAAAGACAATTTCATTGAAAACCTCAAAATAGAGTCTGGCTCTTATTACAACAAAACTCCCACAAGAGTTCAATAATTACACAAATGAAAAGGGTTCTAGGGTTCCTAACTACTGCTCCACTTGCTCCTCCATTCTGACAAGCTCCTCGGCACCGAAGGCCTCCAAGGTGTACATCTTACCCTGTTCATCTATGAGGTCTGACACAATATACCAGTATCGCCACCCATATAATATGTTAGGGTCACCAAAAAGGCAACACCGTAAGCTACGACGCTCAATAGGGAAAACCTTACCCACCAACCTTAACTTACAAGTAAGGCTATAATAAAACATCAATTTCCACATGATACGTATATACACAGCTAACAATGACACATCCACATTCATTAATCAACTATTGTTGGTGTCCAAGATTTCCTTTGTTTCTCCTACGCGACTCATCGTAGACCGTGTCAACATTTTCATTTACAAACCAACCTTTCAAAAATCATTTGTTTATCTCACACAATTTGCATTGGCTCCGTACCGCGGATAACCAAGCTACACACCCAACCTTTCAAAATCATTTGCATAGGCTCCGTACCGCGGATAACCAAGCTACACACCCAACCTCGGTTCCGCCGCGTCGGGTTCCCGTTGGCACACAATTGCATTGGCTCCGTACCGCGGATAACCAAGCTACACACCCAACCTTGGTTCCGCCGCGCCGGGTTTCCGAGTATCCTCAAAATGGTTCCGCCGCGCCGGGTTCCCATTGGCACACAATTGCATTGGCTCCGTACCACGGATAACCAAGCTATACCTCACCATGGTTCCGCTGCTTCGGATTCCCATGGGAACACACACATCCTCACAATGGTTCCATTTTTCCTGGATCCCATTGGAACACACACAAAACACACACCACACAATGGGCTACCACGTCCGGCCACATTGCGGTTTTCAAAACATTTCAAAAATCGTTTGTTTAACTCACCCAACCTCGGTTCCGCCGCGCCGGGTTCCCGAGTATCCTCACAATGGTTCGGCCGCGTCGGGTTCCCATTGGCATACACACGCACAACTCACATAATGCCACCCAAAACCGGTCATTATGTACTTTCAAAATATTTTCTTCCTCGAAAAACAGTTCCTTTCATTAATCACACCCTAGGTGTCATGTTTCTACTTTCTCGGTTCTCGTGTCTCGTTTACATGCAAAGACTCCGCGGTAAGCATGAAACATACTAGCAAGATCATCCAATTCTATACTACTTATCATGCTAAATCATCACTTATAGCATAACGCCACATGTACGGACGCCTTTGGAGTGTATCACTTATGCTTATTCAAAGCACAATGCCACATGTACGGATGTCTTTGGAGTGAAATCACTTATGCTTTATCACACCACAAGTAATACAAGCAATTCATATATGCATGCTCATAATCATCTCAAAGATCAAAATACAAACGATAAGTTCTATCTTTCGAAATCCGTTAAAGATAATCTACTTTCTATCATATGGTTCTATACGTAGAGTTAGGGGCAAGGGGTTCTACTTTATACTTGGGATGGAAGATAAGGAGATCCTACATTATACTTAGGAATAGAGATAAGGAATTCCTACTTTATACTTGGGGTGGAAGATAAGGAGATACTACATTATACTTAGGAATAGAGATAAGGAATTCCTACTTTATACTTGGGGTGGAAGATAAGGAGATCCTACCTTACTTCTTGGCGGTAGTAACGGCTTACTGAAGGTTAGTCGGCGGTCGGACAGAGTAACTTCCTTCGGTATGCCTCCGGTAGCTTCGAAAGAGAATGGTTTCTCTCGAAACTTCTTCTTGACTAACACTACTCTACTTTATGGATCGAAGGGAGGTCGAGTGGCGGTCTAGTGGCGGCTTAGGTTGAGTTTCTTAAAGAATACAAGAAGAACTCAAGAACAAGAAAGAACTAAGCAAGAACAAAGAAAGAACACAATTTTTCTAGAGAGAGAAGTTGCTAGGTGAAGGTGTGAGTTGAATGAGAAGCATGGGGTGCTATTTATAGGCAAAACTCTTGGCTCCCTCCAATCTCTAAGGCCGGCCCTCTCTCTCTCCAAATCCTCCATGGATTTGCTCCATTAAGTTGTCAAACCACATCACATGTCATGCCATGCTTTGTCCAATCATATCTTAGGTGTAAGGCCATAGAATCAAGTAAAATCTTTAGGCTTTTTAGGTGAATCTAGGTAATTACTACCTAGGTCTACCTTGTAGTCAAAATCTTGGGCTAATAAAGGCTAGGATTGAGTCATAATGCCCATCATAGGTTGTCATTAGGCAAAATAGACTTGGGCCTATTTAGGTAGCTTGCATGGCTAAGATTTGTACCAAGGATTGGATTATGGAAGATTTGTTGGAAGATTTGGAGACAATGGTACAAGATTTTGTGTTAAACAATAATAGAAGTACAAATGGAGGACAATGGAGGGTGAGTTTCTTAGCTAGGAAGGAAGGTTCACCCATGGATTTGAAAGATGTAGGAAAGATCATGGAAGGTACATTCAAATCTCCTCCTTTCTTCCTCTCTCTCTCTCCCTCCCTCTCTCTCTCTCGGCTCTCTCTCTCTCTCTCTCTCTCTCTCTCGGGTTTCTCTCCCCTCTCTCTCTCTCTCTCTCTCCTAGTACTATATATATATATATATATATATACACAAGAAAGAATAAGAAAGTACTAAGGTACAAGATTTTCCAAATCCAAAATCCAATTTAAACAAATCCAATTAGGCACATGTCCCATTAAATAAATAAACTAGTGTACTAATGTATGTAGACACCCCAATCTGGGCTTCCAGATTAGTTTACTTACGGTTTTTGATTCCCTAATGATGAAATGGATCAAGAACACCCTGGGAATGATAGCGTGTTTGAGTTTTGAGTGTTTGCAAAACCCTTGAACCTAACCTAGCCTAAGCCCCATCAAAAACCAAAAACCCTACTGATGCGCGCCAGGGCGCAACGTCGCGCGCCAGACTCACTTCCTGGCGCGACAGAGCGCCAGGGCGCATCATCGCGCGCCAGACTGGCTCCATCGCGCGACAGAGCGCCAGGGCGCACCATCACGTGACAGACTGACTCCGTCGCGCGACGATCCAACTACCACCAACCTTTCTGAAGGAGGACAATTGGCCACCAATGCAACTTCAGCCAGGCCTCGTGGACTGGCTGAACTCCTCTGTTTGCACCAACCAGATTCACCTCCATCCTTCTCTATATATATCCCCCTTTGTTTCTCTTTCAATGGGTTCACGCATTTCAAAAGAGTACTTCAAGCATTTCAAAAGAGTACACCTTGGGTCACCATCCTCCATTTTCACACTTCAATCATTCAAGAACAAAGCTTGTTTTTCCTCCTCCAATCATTCAACCACGTAAATAACCTTTCACTCAAAGCTCAATCTCTTTCGGACTCAATCTAGCCTTCAAACATCAAAGCTCAAGCACTCTTTCAAACTCAATTTAGGTATAGCTTACCTACTATTTTCTGTTCTAATCCCTGAGGGGGGCTGGCAGGGCCAAGGCTGGTAATCAATACCAGTCCTGGTCCTAAAGCTGGCAAGGTTTCAAAAACCGTTGTGGTAGGAACCAGCGCGCGATGGAGCCACTCACGCGCGCGACTGTCCCAGTCTGCACGCGACGGTCCTCGTGGGGATTGGTGTCTTGCTGTTTTTATATTTATTATGTTATAGATCATTGTTAAGCATGATAAAAATCAGTTTACTGCTTTCCTTAGTAGAAACTGCTAGTTCGTAGTTAATTTTCATTTCTGCTATTTTAGTGTACCCCTGGGATCATTCTGGACCTGTCCCAGAACCCAGAAATGTGTAAACCAAGCACTGGTCTGGTTGCACCAGGGCGCGACCATCCTGCGCCAGGGCGCACCATCACACGCCAGAGTGACTCCATCGCGCGACAGTCTGCCTTTGACCAGTGAGTAGCCTGGCACGGGTAGCTTAGTTTTAGACCATTATTTTGTCCCCACACTGTTTATGGGGTGTTTTATCAATTTGTAAGGCTTTAAACTGCTTTAAACTGTATATTATGCTGCCTATAAACTGCGTGGTTTGTCCTGGGTGTGCACTACTCCTTCCAGAGCCCAGAGGGTTTGAGAATAAGAGCTGTGGGTTTGAGCTCACCGGCACGCGCATGTCTTGGAGTTATGCGCGCAGGAGTGAACAACATGCAGTAACTTGTTCAGTGCATACTGGTTTCTTCCTGCGCACATCACTCTAAAATAGGGGCCTCCTAGCTTGTTTAAACTCCCACAGCAGTCTGTTTTCATCCTATACTAACTGCTCATCCATGCTATTTATCACATCCTGCAAACACGTTACAACTTTAATCCCCATTAAACTGTTCCCTGCCCTAAATGGCTAAAAATTGATTAATCAAACAGAATCGCAAACAAACATCTTTCGCAAAATGCCTAAGTAGAGACCGATCTCTGGATTGGGCGAGAGGGCTGCCATAAAACCCTTCCCCTCTCGTAACCTGGCTCCCGAACCCAGATATGGTTATGACGGACTGGTTCCTTAACTTTTTCAAATCAAACAGCAAGTGCTTCGAAATACGGTTCCTTGGGTGTCGGACCTTCAAACCCGAGTGGCAACTCTGTATTTTCGCGAGCGCTCGTCGTCCAGCTGAAAGCGCTCCCGCGAACCGGCAATCCCTCTTCAGGAAGGGAAAGGAATCCTTTCCCGGAGAAGGAAAAGGGCACGCATGCCCACAATGTACTCTAGGAAGATTAACTCCCCAATAAATTAATCCAATTGGGTATAAAACCCCAATATAAAATATTACTAAGGTACTTAGGAAATCTTTAGGCTTTAAAGTCTACTAAGCACTTACATAATAAAATATGGGTACTTCATCACATGGGGTTTTTAAGAAAAAAAGACTAGTTTAATAAACCCATGTACTAGTTGAAAGAATAACTCTATTACCCAATAGATAATAAATACCCTAACTTTTCTTATCCAATGGACAATAGTAACTAGGAAATTTTTTATAATAAAATAATCAAAATTGTCCTTTTTAGGAAATTATAAACTTCCATTTATGAGTACTTGATACTCTAGCAAGAATATAAAATTTAGGTTTCTATTATCCAATGGATAATAGTTCCCCTAACATTTATTGTCCAAAGGACAAAGAATAAAATCAAAATAATAAAAGGAAATAAATAAGTAATTTCTAGGGTTGAAAAGGTTGACTAGTCAAATCAACTTTATTGAAAGGTTCCTTAGTCTCATCGGTACTTTATTTAGTCAAAAGATTCTATTACCCCAGGGTCACTAGCTTCCCGAACGGTTATTACCTAATGGATAATAATTCCCCTTGCGGTTAATAACCAATGGATAAAAGAGTACAAGTACCTTTTATTAAAATAAGATTTTAAAAAGACTACATGTACTTTTATAAAAAGTTTATTGTCCAATGGACAAAAATTACCCTAACCATTATGGACCAATGGTTAAAGGCAAAAGGTTTAAAAGTTTCAAAAGGTCCAAAAGGTTCATCTAGTAATTAGGTGAGTTGGTTGCTCGGTTCCTCCAACTATTTGGTTAGAAACTAACTAAATTGGTCAAGTAGGGTTTCTAGTCGAGAGTTTAACAAATGACCAAAATCTAACTACGACGAAAATTAACAAGAAATCATATAGCCATTCAAGAGAAAATAAGATATTTAAATAAAATTTAAATATTTAACGAAATTTTTATTGACCAAAATTCAGGGGCGTTACAATCCTTGTCATTTTTAACAGAAAATAAATGCACATGAGAATCAAAAGGAGTAAGAACATGCTTCCAATTATCAAAATGGTATTTTTTTCAGAATTTTCTCAATATAGTGCGAATGATCGAGAAAAATACCATCACATATTTTTGTAATTTTCATCCCCAAAATTACGTTAGCATCACCAAGATCTTTCATATCAAAATGGCTACTAAGCATATTTTTAGTTTCATTAATAACATGCACATTAGAGCCAAAGATCAGTAAATCATCCACATATAGGCTAACAATAACATGTGAATTTTCACAAGATTTATAATAGATGCACTTATCATACTCATTTATCTTATAACCATTTTCATTCATGCAGAAATCAATTTTCTCATGCCATTGTTTAGGCGCCTGATTTAAGCCATATAGAGATTTAGTCAACTTACACACTTTGCTTTCTTGACCGGGCTTCACAAAGCCCTGGGGTTGATCCATGTAAATTTCCTCATCTAGGTCCCCATTTAAAAAAATTATTTTTACATCCATTTGATGAATTTTTAAATCATGAATTGCAGCAACTGCAATTAACAGTCTAATGGATGCTACTTTAGTAACCGGAGAAAAATGTATCAAAAAAGTCAAGATCAGCTTGTTGCTTAAAACCTTTTGCAACAAGTCTTGCTTTATATTTATCAATAGAACCATCCAGTTTAAACTTTTTACGTAGGACCCATTTACACCCAATAGTTTTACAACCCAGTGGTAAATCGACTAATCTCCAGGTTTTATTGGACATTAGTGATTCCATCTCATCATTAACAGCCTCTTTCCAAAAAAACAGCATCAGGTGATGTTAAAGCCTCTTGTAAATTAAGTGGAGTATCCTCCACATTAAAAACAAGATAGTCAGGGCCAAATCTTTTTCAACTCTTGCTCTTTTACTCCTTCTAGGTTCAAATTCAAAATTCTCTTGATTTCGTAACCTAGGAGTTGAAGAACTAGGCTCAGGTGAAACTAATTCTCTAGATTCTTGACCCCCACCATTTTTAAGTTTAAAAAGAAATTTTTCTTCATGAAAAATTGCATCACCTGATTCAAAAATAATTTTATTTTCCATATCAAAAAATTTATAGGTTGTACTATTTTTTGCATATCCAAGAAAAGCACAAGTGGTAGCTCTAACACCCAGTTTGGGTCTTTTAGAGTCTGTTAGCCTCACAAAAGCCAAACATCCCCAAACTCTCAAGTATCCCAAATTTGGCTTATGGCCTTTCCATAACTCAAAAGGTGTAATTTTAGTCTTTTTGTGTGGCACTCTATTTAGCATATGACAAGCCGTTAAAATTGCTTCTCTCCAGAGATTTGAGGGAGCGCTTGCTTCTATAAGCATGGCATTGGTCAAGTCAATTAATGTTCTATTTTTTCTTTCAGCCACACCATTAGACTCAGGCGAATACTGTGGAGTAACTTCATGGATAATTCCCAAAGACTGAGCAAAAGAATTAAATCCAAAGGATTCATACTCACGACCTCTATCACTTCTAATTCTTTTAATCTTTCTACCGAATTGATTTTCAACTTCTTGGAGAAATTCTTTAAATTTGTCAAAAGCATCACTTTTATGTTTCACACAATATACATAAGTATATTTTGAATAGTCATCAATAAAAGTGATAAAATATATATTTCCTCCACGAGTTAAAATTCCTTCAAACTCACATAAATCCGTATGGATTAGTTCTAACAATTCGGTATTTCTTTGAACACTTTTATGAGGCCTTCTTGTGATTTTTGCTTTACTGCATGTTTCACATTTTTTAAAATCTTTTTTCAATCTAGGAATTAATCCTAAATTACTCATGATTCCTACATATTTACTGTTTACATGACATAGTCTAGCATGCCAGAAATTTAAAGAAGACAGCATGTAAACAGAAATAGTAGCTGGTTTATTATTCTCAATATTTAGTTTGAACATTCCATCACATGCATATCCCTTACCCACAAACACTCCTTTGTTAGTAATTATAAACTGATTAGATTCCATAGTCTGCTTAAAGCCAGATTTGTTCAGTAGATAACATGACATCAAATTCTTTCTCATGGACGGTGTGTAAAGCACATCTTTCATAGTCAGCACACATCCAGAGGTAAATTTCAAATCAACCTCGCCACTCCCAAGCACCTTGGTAGTACTAGAGTCACCAAGCATCACAATTTTTTCTTCTACAAAGGGAGTATAAGTTTTGAACCAATTTTTATCATAGCAGACATGCCTGTTGGCACCAGAGTCTGCCCACCACCGTTCCACACATTGAACCATATATATGTCTGTAATCATAGCCACAAAAGGCTCCTCGGCAACATTAGCCTGTGGAGCATTCTGTATTTTTCGAAACTTGCAAAATCGAGCAATATGCCCACTCTTGCCACAGACAAAGCACCCTCCAGTTTGTTGTGCTTGTGAAGGGGGTCCTTGGTTCCAATTATTTTTTCTCATTTGCATTTCATTGCGAGATTTACCCTTATTTTTGAAGTTTTTCTTATTTGGCTTTAAATAAGCATTCTTTGGAAACTGCCCTCTGGGTAAGTTATTTTTTGCGGAAACTAAATTTACCTTTGTGGTGGAATGTCCATTACCTTCGTGAGTCATAAGTGCATCTTGGCCTCTAGCCTCCTCCTCCACTCGGATGCGGGTAATCAAAATCTCTAGGGACGTCTCTTTTTGCTTCTGGAACTCCCTCCACAAAGGTGGTAATTTGTCAATGATGCCTGCCACCACAAGATTGTCCCCAATTTTGATGCCTTCAGACCGGACCTCCGCCACAATCATTTGGAAGTCTTGCACTTGCTCCACAACAGATTTACCATCTATCATTTGATAGCAGAAAAAACGGCTAGCTACATATTTCTTTGCACCTGCCTCCTCAGTATCATATTTGCTCTGCAAGGCTTTCCAAAATTTCTTTGCAGTGGAGTAAGTAGTATCATAATAATCATAAAATTGATCTGCAAGGCAATTTAAAAGATAATACCAACAGTTATACTCATCTGCATTGTACTGCTCAACTAGTTCAAGATGAGCATATTTTTCATCATCGGTCATCCCATTAGTGGAGACTTTGTTGGGATCCTTCTCAGTTAAGATGTAGGCCACCTTGAGGAGACTGAGATAGAAAAGCACCTTGCCTTTCCATCACTTGAAGTGAGCTCCCTTGAACTTGAAGGGTTTGTTGAGATCTCCGATATTTTCGTTGGGTTTTGTAGGGGGATGAAAACAATTGATGCTTCGGATCACCTTGGATTGCAACGGCTTATTCGTGCCTTTTCACCGGAACCCTAATTCGTCGTCTGAACCCTAATCTGCAAAATAGACAAGGGATGAGTGCACCTCTGCCTCTCGTGGCAAAGGCCCTCCGATGCCAAAGTTAGTATCACGTACTAGCAATCAAACCCTAATTATCAATAGGAAAGCAATAAGAATGCGATGTATTGCGTACCTTTTTTCTCTAGGTTTACCTCATATTTATAGATTTGCGTATGCTTGTTGCCCAAGCATCCCTGTTGCCATAGGATTCCCAACTCGTATAGGAAACCCAGGATATCAAGGATTCTCGTTTCCTTTATCAGTTTATTTAGAAAAGAGTCCTTTTAGGATTCTTTTCCATTACTGGCCGAACATCCCATTCTCATTGGGTATCTTTCCTAAATCCTATATTCTTGGGATCTTATTCCCTTATGGGACATGACTATTCTAGAATCTTCTAGAGTATTCCCTCTGCTCCTACTCTTGACTGGAGCTCTTTCTTTGTTCGGCCATCTCATGGCCGAACAGACGGTTTGGGCTAATCACTTTACATGTAACTGGTCCTTTTATTTGGACCAACGACCTCACATGCCTTTTGTCTTGATCAGCTGAACAGATTGCATGGATCAATGACTTCCCATATCATTGGTCCATATCGCCATTCACCATATTGCCCGGCGATAAGTCCTATCTTATTTACCACGTGCTTCCAAATATCACGTATTCGGCAACTAAAAGTATCTGTTCGGGAATTCCTCCCTACAATTGCTCCCCAGCTTCATTTACATGCCACTGTTCGGGGGCAATATATGAAGCTTTTAGAAATGAATGTTTAGACCAAACTCTTCTGATCCTGTGCAGTCTTTGTTTTAATATTCATTTGATGCTTTGGCACCTTTGCCTTCGTACCATCTCGAGGCAATGACTCCACGCGGCGCATCTCGTACGCTTTACATTAAATGTGAACTGACGCTTTGTCTAAATGACGTTTTAATATGCCATTAGTTCATTCCCTTTCTCTCGTTACTTTTTAAGTAACGATGTGAGACGAGACGTTTCGTCTCTGTCCCTGGCATTTAAACCCCAAAAAGGAGTTTTCTTTGGATTTTTTATCCAAAACTCAGAGCGTTGTCTTGTCTTCTTCAGGCGAAAAACTCCATTTCTTCCGCCATAGCCGCTGCCTGCAAAGTGCTCGTGCTACAGAGACCTTTCATTCAGATTCGTAAGATCTCTATTTCTTCTGTTTAGGTTTCCCATTAAGATTTCTCTCCTATTCCATTTGTTTCTATCTGAGATCTCATTTCTCAGATTTTGGATCACTTCTAGGGTTTCGATTCGTACCCATTTCGAGTTTTTCTTTTTCTTTGAGTATACTCATGGCAGATGCACATGATCCCAAGCCCAGCAAATTTAGGAAACTCTATGACACCCCTGCTGCCATGGCGGCATTTAGAGCAAAATATAACATTCCTGAAAATGTAGGACTTGAACTTGCTCCATTAGGAGCGGATAGAGATGTTGGTTCTTGGGACAGGATGTGTATCCCAATTGTAGCTATCGTTGAGGGCGGAGTCTATTTCCCCCTACAACCATTACTCCGCCAGATTCTGAACTGGTATTGTCTTACTCCCATGCAAGTTTCAACCAATGTTTTCAGGCTGATAATGGGGATTATAGCCCTAAATGGGATTCTAGGGACCCAATTAGGAATCTGGGATATCCAATGGTGGTACAGTATAGTACTAAACCCCGAGTACAATACTTACTACTTCAAGGTTAGGAGGGCAGACAAACATCTCATACTTAATCTGTCAGATTCTGCTCATGACCATGAGATCGACTTCCTCTATGTAACTGGAGCATTCGAGCCTATAGGGGAAGATGGCCAAGTGGTGGGGCTCCATTGCCCCCACATATGGGGCTATCCACGTATGCTCTTGCTTTTAACTTTTGCAATTCTTCTTTTACTACTTTCTCGTAGCTTTTCTATGTGTCTAATTTTGGTTTTTCAATTTCGATCTTGCAGCTGAAAACGCTAATAGGCGTCCTAGACGTGTACCGAGCTATGTCCGAACAGAGGACATCAACAAGATCTTAAAGTATACAGGCGAGCCTGGTACCCGAACAGCAGGTCGGGGGCGGAACGCTGACGTGCTGCTAGGATACGACCCTTCATACAGAGGTGTCATTGATAGGAGACTTGCCCACCCCAGCACCAGTGCCGCCTCTACTTCAACTGCTCCCCCGCCAAGGATTTTAAGAGCTAACGCTGAAGTGATGGTAGCCGGGCAGCTGGGTGAAGTTCCTATTTCAGAAGGAGTCCCACTACCGCGCTTAAGACTCCGTAGATCCTCTCAGAGTCAAATTGCCTCTCAACAACAACCCGAACGTCCAGCCTCTAGTCGTGTTACTAGCAAATCTTCTTCCTCAGGTTATACTCCATCTCCTCCCAACTTGGATATTATGACTCGTCAACCTTTAAACCTCAGCACCCTTCTTACCATCTCCACTCTGGGACATGGCGCTTCCCGTAAGGCGGCCTCTACTGGCGCCCCCCCATGATCTCGTCGTACTAGGGGGGATCAACCCGATCATCTTCTTCTCCTCGGGAACACGACAGTTCCCTTGAGGCTGCTGATGCTCATCGGGACAAATGTCCCAGGAGTGAAGAAGTTGGAGACGCCTCTGCCCAAGCCGCAGCCTCACTCCAACAACCCCCTTCACCGAGCACTCAGGTGCTTCCTGAAAGCTGGGCCCCCTAACTCATTAGGGGTGATCGGCCAGTCCACATTGGAGATAGCGCCAGTTCTTCTGAAATAACACTTGCACTCGCTCAAGGACTGCTACTTCCTGTCGATATGCAGAAAGAGTCTGAGGCCGCACCTGATCGGCTTATCTCCACTGGTCTCGTTAGTGGGATCAAGGTATAGTGTTCTCGTCACTCTTTAGCATGCTTCATGTTCCTTTTTGTTTTCGTACAATCACAATATCATTTTGTTGATTTCGTTTGCAGTTTATTCAAAAGATGATTACACTGGTCCAAAAGTTCTAGGACGCTGATGCCGAACGGATCACGCTTTTGAATAACAACACCAGGTTGCTCTACACCATTACCAGACTAGAGAGAGAGAGAGAGAGAGACAAAGCCAAGGCTGATTTTCAAGAGGCGAAAGACAAACTTGGGACAGCTGAAGATAGCCTCCACCAAGCTTTGGTAGAAATAGAGAAAACCAAAACAACTGCTCATGAGGAAGGCTATCAGAAAGGGTTTGATGCTGCCACTGCTAGTTACGTAGAACAGATGCCGGCTATACAAGACCAGATCTGGAGTTCTAGCTGGGAGGCTTGTCTTACGAAGGTTGGCATTGCTGAAGACTCAATCCTTTGGGTGGAGAATGATCTGCCGAGCAAACAAGCTTCAAGCATTGTAGATGATTTGGAGGAAGACGTGGATCAGCAAATTGAGGACCTTGTCGATGCTGATGAGGAGACCCCTGCTGACAACCTTGGTACCAATGTTGAAGATTCACCTGTCCGTGACACAACTAATGAACCTATCAACCTGGAGGAGAATCCAGATGGTGCCGTGACCGGGACTAGTTCTGACGCTCCTCGTGAGACTCCTCTAGAGGTCCAAAATGTGGACTGATTTGGTAATCTATTTTGTCCTGAACTATTTGTTATGTTTTGGGAAGGTTCGTTTGGTCCTGCGTGACCGTAAGTTTTTGGCCTTGCGTGGCTCTTGTTCTATTTGACATTTTTCATGACACAGGTATTTGGCCCTATGTGGCATAACTATATCATTTGCTCGGCTCCCCTTTTCTGCATCTGTTCGAATGCAAATTCAATCTTTAAGTATTTCGTACTTGGATCCTATTGTTTGTAAGTGTTCAATACTTAACAAATCTTGTGAATCATCTTTGCTTGTACTCTTTCAGGTATTTGGAAACAATCGTTCTATGTTTCTCGTACGTTGGAAATCATACAAGTATTTCATACTTGTATGTAGAAGTTTCACGTACTTTAAAAATCATACAAGTGTTTCATACTTGTATTTGTAAGTTTCACATACTTAAAGAAATCATACAAGTGTTTCATACTTGTATTTGTAAGTTTCACGTACTTATAAAAGACATACAAGTGTATTCATACTTGTTTAACTTTTAAGTGTCACGTACTTAAAAAAGACATACAAGTGTAAATGCCTGTTCCCTGCTCCCTAATACGAATGAGGGAAACCAAGCCCGTAGTTTGTATTTTTAAGACAAATGCCAATAACACAATATTTATACTGCAAAAAGTGATTATATTCATAATCTATGGAACTCAAGAGGGCGTTATTCGTACCCCTTACAACTAAAATAACAAAACTAGAACAAGGAAATTATATTCGTAATTCCCACACAATCACGTAGTGCAAGCTTAAAACAGAACTTAATGCTTTTTAAATAAAGAATTTTCGTAGATTATGGACATTCCAAGTCCTCGGAATTGGGTTACCATCCAGATCTGCCAATCGATAGGCCCCTATGCCTACAATCTTGGTCACTCGATACAGACCTTCCCAGTTGGCCCCCAGCTTGCCTTCGTTGGCCACCTTGGTATTGCCGAGCACTTTTCGTAGTACGAGGTCCCCAACACCAAATTCTCGAGGATGAACATGCTTATTATAGCTCTTCATTAGCTGCTCTTGGTAAGAAGCCAGATGGATTAAGGCCCGTTCTCTCCTCTCCTCGGCTAGATCAAGCTCAATTTCAAGGGCCCTATCATTGCCCCCACTTTTGACTAGTGCAGTTCTATTGGTCGGAAGACCAACTTCAAGAGGTATAACAGCCTCTGTTCCATAGGCCAACGAATAGGGGGTCTCTCCCGTAGACCTCCTAGGCGTTGTTCGGTGAGCCCACAAAACTAATGGTAACTCGTTAGGCCACTTCCCTTTAGCTTTGTCCAGCCTTTTCTTGATCCCATCAAGGATAGTTTTGTTAGACGCCTCTGCCTGCCCATTACTCTAAGGGTAGGCTGGGGTGGAATAATAATTTCGTATTCCATACTGGACATAAAAAGCCTTGAATTTCTTCTGAAATTGGGATCCATTGTCTGTGATCAATGAGTAAGGGACCCCAAAGCGAGTGGTGATGCTCTTCTATACGAACCTTTCTATCATAGGTTCAGTGATTTTGGCCAATGGTTCTGCCTCAATCCACTTAGTAAAATAGTCTGTTGCAACTAGCAGGAATTTTCGATTCCCAGTTGCTTGTGTAGTGGACCCACGATGTCCATTCCCCATTGAGCAAACGGCCAGGGACTTGTTAAAGGCACCAGATCCTCGGCGGGTGTTCAAATCATTTGTGAGAATTTTTGACACTTCTCACAAATCTTCACATACACCTTTGCATCTTCCTGTATGTGTGGCCACCAGTAGCCTTGGGTAATTGCTCGGTAGGCAACGGATCTGCCT
The DNA here is from genome assembly GCA_019656835.1 of Rhododendron ovatum. Classification (NCBI taxonomy): domain Eukaryota; kingdom Viridiplantae; phylum Streptophyta; class Magnoliopsida; order Ericales; family Ericaceae; genus Rhododendron; species Rhododendron ovatum. The sequence goes on from CM033799.1 coordinate 17,606,245, forward strand.
CCAGCATGGCTCCCACATGTTCCCTCGTGGATTTCATGAAGAAATTTCTGCACCATCTTAGGATGTACACATAGCAAATATGGGCCTGTAAAGGATTTTCTGTATAACTTTCCCTCTGGGGACAGCCAAAACCTAGCAGATTTGACCCTAATCTTATGAGCCTCCTTTTTATCAGAAGGGAGTATCTCGTCTCGTAAGAACTTCATGATTGGGTCCATCCAACTTGGTCCTTGGTTCACGTCCAAGACCAAGTCCACACTTTTCCCAATGCTCGGCTCACTCAGATATTCTACTGCCACCTTCCTTTTGAACTCGGTTGGTACAGCTGCAGCCAACCAAGCTAATGAATCGGCATGAGCATTCTGTCCAGAATTTATCTGTTCAATATACCCTTTCGAAGGTATCAAGCAGGTCTTTGGCTGCCTGCACGTAGGCTACCATCTTTTCATTTCGGGTTTCATAATCCCCGGACAGTTGATTGACCACAAGCTGTGAATCACAATACACCCTAACCCGTTCCGCTTTCAGGGTTTTTGCACTCCTTAATCCGGCCAAAAGTGCCTCATACTCAGCTACATTATTTGACGCACTAAAACAAGCCGAACAGATAATTCAATCAAAACTCCTTCAGGGGGAAAAAGGACAACCCCAATTCCTGAACCAGTATTACATGCTGATCCATCAACAAATAACTTCCATTCCATAGGGTCCTGTTTGGCTGAGGACTGAATCTTCTCGGGTGATGTCTTAGTCACCTGTTCCTTTCTCGTAGGAGGTAGGGGAGCCACCATGGGAGAAAACTCTGCCACAAAATCAGCCAACACTTGGCCTTTGATTGCTGTGCGTGGCTGATAATCGAGATCGTACTGGCTTAACACGACGGACCATATCGAGATCCTTCCCGAGAAGTCTGCCTTTCGTAGCAATGATTTTAATGGTAACTCAGTATAAACTACAACCTTGTGGCTTTGGAAGTAATGTGGCAATTTTCTTATGGCTGTCCTAAGTGCCAGGACAAGTTTTTCCAAAGGCAGATATCTCGTCTCTGCATCCAGCAATGTCTTGCTGACATAATAAATAGGGATTTGTTTGATTCCTAAATCCCTCAACAGGACTGCACTTAATGCATGCTCAGAAACAGCCAAATACCAAACTAAAGACTCACCTGGCTGGGGAGTTGACAAAAGCGGGGGCTTGGCAAGATACTTCTTCAGGTCCTGGAAGGCTTGTTCACACTCTGCTCCCCATTCAAATCCCTCCCTCTTTTTCAGCAATTGAAAAAAGGGTCTGCACTTGTCACTTGACCTGCTGATAAATCTATTAAGTGCTGCGGCCACTCCAGTCAACCTTTGGACTTCTTTAGTGGTTTTAGGACTTTGAAGCTTTGTAGGGCTGCAATTTGATCGGGGTTAGCCTCAATTCCTCTCATGGTTACCAAATGGCCTAGGAACTTTCCTGAACCAACTCCAAACGCACATTTTGAGGCGTTGAGTTTCAATTTGTACTCCCTCAGGATTTCAAAAGCTTTTTTTAAATCAGCTATATGCCCCCGTTTATCTTGGCTTTTCACCACCATATCATCTATGTAAACTTCCATAGTCTTTCCAAGGAGCTTCTTGAACATGATAGTTGCAAGTCTTTGGTATGTTGCCCCAGCATTCTTTAGCCCAAACGGCATAACACTATAGCAGTACAACCCTCGGGGTGTGATAAACGAAGTCTTCTCTTGATCAGGTCCAAACATAGCAATTTGATGATATCCTCGATATGCATCGAGAAAACTCATTCGCTCATAACCAGCAGTTGTATCAACCAACTCGTCAATACTTGGAGGAGGAAAACTATCTTTTGGACATGCCTTATTTAGGTCTGTGAAGTCTACGCAAACACGCCACTTCCAATTCTTTTTCTTCACCACAACGGTGTTGGATAACCATTCTAGGTAGTAGACTTCACGTATTGCTTTGGCCTCTAATAAACGATCAACCTCTTCAACTACTGCATCCACATGCTGCACGGCTGCCCTCCATTTTTTCTGAATGATTGGCTTATGCAGAGGATCAACGTTTAAATGGTGACAGATCACACCTGTATCCACTCCGGGCATCTCCTCTGGTACCTATGCAAATACATCAACGTATTCCTTCAGAAATCTTATTGATTCAGCTTTTTCGTCCGCTGGTAATGATTCCCCTATTAAGAAATATCTTTCAGGATCATTCTCGTTGATCTGGATTTTCTCCAAGCCTTCTACCACCTTTTCAGCCAAACTTCTTCCAACATCCTTGATAGTTGGTTGATCTGGTACTTCTAATGTATGAACGTGGAGGACCTTTGGGGCTCTTTTAATGATGGAAATCAAACACTGTTGGGTCACTTTCTGGTTGCCTCTAAGTACCTCAACCCCATTCAATCCTGGGAACTTCACCATCTGGTGATAAGTCGAGGAGACTGCTCTCATCTTGTGCAACCATGTCCTCCCTATAATCGCGTTATAGGAAGAAGGAACATCGACAACTAAAAAATCTATCCTCAACACCACTGATCCAGCCCGAACAGGTAGTGTTACCTTTCCAAGAGGCCAGACTGCTCCTGCACCAAACCCGATCAGAGGTGTTGTAGATTGCTCTAAGTCTGTTTGGGCCAATCCCAACTTCTTGAATGCATCGTAGCACATCACCTCTGTACAACTTCCTGAGTCCACTAGAATCCTCTCGATGTCATATTCCTCAACTCGTAGGGTTACGACCAAAGCATCGTTGTGGGGTATTTGGACCTCTCCCAGGTCATCATCAGTGAATGCTATGCTCTCATTGCACACATTATTCTCTCGGCCTTTCTTGTATCCCAGTCGCATCACATGCTGATCATGCCTGTCTTGCCTTTGTAACAGCCTAACCTCATTTCTCGTATAAGGTGTGGCCAACCCATGTATCATATGGATTACTCCTTTAGGGTTTTGCTCGTAACCCAGTTCCATAGCTTTCCCTTTCTCCTTTGGATCCTCCTGGATAAATTCCTTGAGATAGCCCCGAGAGACCAAATCATCAAGGTGTCTCTTGTACATCTCACAATCCTCAGTCATATGGCCCCAATCTTTATGGTAACTGCAGTGCTGATTCGTAGCACGTTTTGCATCCTTGTCTCCGCCTAGACTTGGGGCCATTTAAAATATGGCTGATTCTTTATTCGATAAAGAATCCTATAAATTGGTTCCTTCCAAACCGTAGTGATAGAAAAGAAAGATTTGGGTCAGGAGCTTGCTTATCCTTGTACGGCTCTTTCTTAGCCTGCCCATACTCCCTTCTCTCTCTATAAGTTTTGGGCTCTGGCTTATCCACCTTTTTGACAGGTGCCTTCGGCTGTTCGGCAACAGTCATGCCATCCTCACGGAGTATGTCATCCTCCATTCTGGCGTGTTGCTCTATCCGTTCCATCAATTTAGCCAGTGTGGCTACCGGATGTTTATTCAATGAGCGACGCAGCTCTCCCCGAACAGGCAAACCAGTCTTGAAGGTGGCAATTGCATACTCCTCACTACAGCTTTCAATCTCGTTGAAAGTTTCCCAGTACTTCTTTGCATAATCCCTGATCTGTTCGTTTCCTCCTGTTTCATGGTGGAAAGACTTTCAAAGTCTTTGGGGCTTTTCTGCTTGTCAAGAACCGAGCAGTGAATTCCTCGCCAACTGCCTCCATCCTCGTATGGATCGTGGGGCCAGTTTATGAAACCAAGCTAAAGCCACCTTGCCAAGACTGGAGGGGAACATCTTGCATAAGATGGCATCATCCCCTCATGCATAAACATAGCCTGTTGATAATGCTGTATGTGAGCCACGGGATCCGTATTTGTCTCGTAAAGTACGAACGTACCGTGCTTCACTCTGCTCGGCAACCTAGCCTCTTGTAGCCTCTTTGTAAAGGGGGAGGCTGCAATATTACTTAGGGCCTTGCGTGCTGCTTCTCGTGCAGTCACTGTCCCATCCTCGAGCTCCTTTGATTTGTGAGCCGTACCCTTGACCCAATCAGCATCAGGTCTCTCGTACCTATCTCGATGATGTTTCCTTGTTTCCTCCTCTTTTGGGGTGGAACTTCGGTCTCTGCTCCTCCTTTTTCGTGAAGAAGCCCTTCTCTCTCGGTGTTCGGCTTTTACTTCTGCTTCTCCTTTTTCGTGGAGAAGCTTCGTATCCCCTTTAGGACTCCTGCTCTTCTCCTTCGTGAATGAGCTGCTTATGGACTACCAGAGTCCGTCCGTCCTTCTGGGAATTCCTTCGAGAAAGTCCAGAATCTTCTGGGTGCTCTCGTACCCGCTGCAATTCCTTATCTCGTACTCTCGTTTTCTAATCAAACGAGCACTCCTCGATTTCCCTTCTCTTTTTATCGAGGACATCGTTATCATTGTGTATACTTCTTGAATGGGTGACTGACTCTTCTCTTCGATGAGACTTACTCCTTCTCGTGGAGCCAGTAGCAGTTTTATCTCCTTTTTCTTTGGAGTTATCTCTTATGTCTACTAGTGGGCTTTCTCGGAGCACCTGGTGGGGATTTATCTCTTCCCCCACCCAACTGGTCCTTTGGACTAAACGGAGTAACTGGATCTTCTTCCATCATGATTATTTTTCTGAAAAATTGTTCGTTTCCCACAGACGGCGCCAATTGTAGGGGGATGAAAACAATTGATGCTTCGGATCACCTTGGATTGCAACGGCTTATTCGTGCCTTTTCACCGGAACCCTAATTCGTCGTCGGAACCCTAATCTGCAAAATAGACAGGGGGTGAGTGCACCTTTGCCTCTCGTGGCAAAGGCCCTCCGATGCCAAAGTTAGTATCACGTACTAGCAGTCAAACCCTAATTATCAGTAGGAAAGCAATAAGAATGCAATGTATTGCGTACCTTTTTCCTCTAGGTTTACCTCATATTTATAGATTTGTATGCTTGTTGCCCAAGCATTCCTGTTGCCCTAGGATTCCCAACTCGTATAGGAAACCCAGGATATCAAGGATTCTCGTTTCCTTTATCAGTTTATTTAGAAAAGAGTCCTTTTAGGATTCTTTTCCATTACTGGCCGAACATCCCATTCTCATTGGGTATCTTTCCCAGATCCTATATTCTCGGGATCTTATTCCCTTACGGGACATGACTATTCTGGAATCTTCCAGAGTATTCCCTCTGCTCCTACTCTTGATTGGAGCTCTTTCCTTGTTCGGCCATCTCATGGCCGAACAGACGGCTTGGACCAGTCACTTCACATGTAACTGGTCCTTTTATCAATTTTTTGGACTGACGACCTCACATGCCTTTTGTCTTTATTAGCCGAACAGACTGCATGGATCAATGACTTCCCATATCATTGGTCCATATCGCCGTTCACCATACTGCCCGGCGATAAGTCCTATCTTATTTACCACGTGCTTCCAAATATCACGTGTTCGGCAACTAAAAGTATCTGTTCGGGAATACCTCCCTACAGGTTTCTCAGCTGTTTGGTCCATTTTTGAATTCTCCTTAAAATTGTTGGTGATATTACAAAGATTCACTCCAAAATAAATATTACAATGGACAAATTAACAGGCTGAGTCGCAAAAATCTCGCTCCCTTTAAGGAGATTCAAGCCCTCTACGGTAACAAACCGATGCAGTAGAAAATCTCTGACTTGTCCCCTCCAGGATATAATAGCCCGATAATTTATCCTATGGTTCAGACCTACTCTGCACAAGTAGGAGAACCCAAAGCTCCACAAATAAAACACCCTTACACTTTGCCCAAGACTCTCAACCGACTAGTTTTTTAAAGAACGAAGATGGAAGGGAGAATTGAGTATGGAAGGCTAAGTGTTTTGGAGAAGTCTTAGAATTGCTCTTGGCTTTCTTAGCTTAGATTGCTTCACTCAAGCAAGCTTTATATAGGCAAGAGAGAATCCAAATCAAATCTTTTCATTAATGACCAAATCTCAATTGGATATGGAAAGATATGCACTAGATTTAGAAGATATAAAAGATATGGATAGATATGAAAGATATAATCTAGATTTTATCTAGATTTGCTAGATATGGATAGATTTGCAAGATATACTCCTAGATTCTTCTAGATTTGCTAGATTTTTTCTAGATTTGCCTAGATATCCAAAGAATCGCTAAGATAAGAGCTTCTCACGCAGATATGCACATGACTTGTAAAAGTCTAGCACCACAAAATGTACAGAAATTTAATATTAAAATAATAAATTTCCAACAGATTATTTCACCAAATGGGTAGAAGCTGAATCCTACAAAACCTTGACTGCTGTTCAAGTTGCTCATTTTATTAGGAAGAACATCATCTATCGATATGGTGTCCCACAGGCATTTGTGTCGGAAAATGGGACCCATTTCAAAGGCAGGGTTATGGAACTCTT